>VZRO01005855.1:65515-80749 GCA_013397915.1 Daphoenositta chrysoptera | reverse complement strand
GGGGGCGGCGGGCGGTGCCCGGCGCTGTCAGTGTAAACAGCCCCAGGCAGTGCGGCCTCCCGGGCCGCGCCCGCAGCCTCCCGGGCCGGGCCGGGCTGCGCGGCGAGCGGGGAGGCGGCTGGGGCAGCGCCAAGGGGCAGCGCCTTGTTTACACAGGGCGTCGGGAGAACATGGCAGCCCGGGCGGGCTGGACACTCGCTGTCATGCGTGGGCGCTCCTCCCGTGCCTCGTCCCTGCCGTCGCTGCTTGCACCGCGGATAAACAGCAGAAGTCTGGCGTACTTTTCATTATACCGCGACTGTGAAGCGTTGTGCTGGGTGAGCCCAGTTCGTGTTTATCTGTTGCGTTTTTGGATGTGTTCCCTCTTGTCTCTCCCCACGTGAATAATTCAGTTTTTCATTCTGCCTGCTCCCTCTCTTATGGCTAGTCACTGTTGTCTTTCTTGGGACTTTTCTTTAGTCATTCAACTTCTTTAGCAAAGACAGCACAACCTTACTGTAAGTTTAAAAACAGGTTTTGGGTCTAACCCTTATTGCTTTTCCTTCTCCTCTCACTTCATCTCTTCTAGTGGGCAGGATCAGTTGCTTTAGGAAAGGTGCTGGGAAAAGGATGGTTCTTTTGTGTGGTGCCATCAGTGACACGCTCTTCGTCTCTCAGGTTTCAGTAGTATCTGGTTCAGAAGGCGCCTGAAGTTTACACTGTTACACGCATCTTTATGTTCCATAGTTTCATAAGCCATTCAGGGGCTTTACCTTCATAAAGCTGTCTAACTTAAATCTTACAAGTTTTTGACCTCGAGAATATCCTGTCAAAGCTATTTATGGAATTTGCACTCACTGCTTCCTTTTAGAGTGTGTGTGTTGGGGTTTGTTTTTTAAATGTACATCCTCACCATTTAATTTAATCATCTCTGCTACTTTATTATGTGAAATGATGAATAATTCCTCCCTACTCTGGCTTGTGGGGGAGTGGAAATGATTGTTAAGGACCAACAATCAACTCGCTGGAAAGAGAGGCACAAATTAAGGGTAAGTATGTGAGACTTTTGTCAGAGGGAAGAGAAGGTTTCAGGGTATCTTTAAATAGAGAGCAGTGGGAAGAGAGCCTGCTAATAGGATGAGATATGGGAAGGTCCAGAAGAAGCCTGCTGAAGCCACAAAGCTTTTTGCAGAACGTCAGTAGTTTCTAAGTGATTATAAGCTTACATGTTTTGGGGCTCACCAGGTTTAGCTATTGTGGTTTCAGAGCAAACTTTGGATTTTCAGCTTATCAAATTAAATATGTATGGAAAGAGGTCTTCTAGTTTTTTACTGGATTTGGTGCATCATTAATTTGATAGAGCATAATAATTTCTCTGCATTCAGCAATAAAATTACTGCTTTTTTGCACAAAAGCTTACGAAGTATGGTGTGGCTAGGACTTCTTTCCCCATTCCTTACTTTGATTTGTGTGTTCTAAATTTTAGTGCTTTGTGTAAATTGTAAGGTACTGTAAACTGCATGGATTGCATGTTCCCCTGACCTTGTGAATGCAAAGATTTACTTTTGTATCCTACGTTTGATATAACCCCTGCAACAATCTTCAGCAACAAGTTCAGTGGCTTTTTTCTGCTCAGACAGCTTTTTCAGTAACGTAATTTTTCAGTTCTCAGACTTATTGAGGTTCAGAAAAAGAAAGCTAATTTGCCATTTCTTCTGCACGTGCCAGTGTGAATCAGATACCCAGAGCTGTAAATATGATCTGGGAAAATGTCTTTAAAAAGAGTTTTCAATCGACATGGAATGTTTTACAGAGTGTGCTATGGTTTATATATGTTTATATATACATATAAACATATACATATGTTTATATGTATCAGAGAGATAGTAGCATTTACTGCTGTATTTGAGGTTCTGCCTATGAAAGAACATCTTAGTGCCTTTAGGAAGGATTGTTCCTGTTAATGGCATTCTGCAGTGATCTTGGCAAGTGTATCTCTGCACATATAACTACCTTCATTTTCAAGCCAACATTCTTAACTTGACTTTGATTAAACCAAAAGAAGGCTGTTTTAAAAAAAAAGCTGTGTGTGATGCTACTGCTAGCTGGAGTCCTGTGCTTGCAGTTGCATCTGTATAGGTGTCCACAGAAATCTCTCCTCAGGATTTAGGATGCCAGCTGAATAAAAGGGGGACGTTGTTCCAAGTACTCTTGTGGTGGTTCTGAGTGCTGTGGGAGCAGCTGCCTCTGGTCACTGCTGCCCAGACTTCTGTGTGTTTGTCTTGTTATCATGTATGGGCATCTTTTTTCAAGCATTGTGTCTTGGGGTTTTTTTTTTGCTAGTTTCTTTTATCGTTAAAACGAAAGTGTGCTAAAGCTATTTGCAGACTTATATTTAGAGTTTTGTTTTGAAACCAATCCTAAATAACTTCACTTGAAGTCTGGCCTAGAAGAGATGGCCTTCTCTGCCATACTTTCCACACTGTTTTTCAATTATTATCTTTTATTCTGTTGAGCTGCATGTTTTCTTCCCTGTTAACTTGATGGGTGGTTGTGCACAAGGGAAGCAACTTAAGATACTGTTGTTCTGTGAGATGTGTTCATCACAGTTGTGATTTGCAGTAGTTTTAAGCCAGCAAGGTACAAGAACAGTTTGGATTTCTTGTAGGCACACACTTGGATACATAATGTAGGTCAGATAAATGTATTATTCAATATGTGAATGAACTGGTATTTTGCAGCCTTTATGACAAGTGCCCTGTAGCCTCTGAAGACTTGCTCTAATTGGTTGTCTTGACCAGTGAAAGTTAAAAAAATTTGATTCTTTGTTGTGTGTTTTGTAGAGGTAAATAGAAACTTCTTGCTATTGAGGCAAAGTATTCAAGAGTCAGAATTTTTTGTTTGGTTGGGGTTTTGTTTTTTATTATTTGGTGATGGGAGCATGTAGACTTATTTTTGTTTTCCCTTGAGATATGTATAAAAATAACAGATGATGCAGCAAGAATGTTTTTGTGGTTGTAAGGGTTTTTCCAAATGTTTCAGAACTAGTTTTTCTTTGAATTTTCCATTACCAGGCAGAAGAGGAGTAGATGGCAGAACTGTAACAACATGATTTGGTAATTTCTTTTGGAAGTGTTAAATTTATTTTTTCTCCTCTGATGTTATTCTGTATTTTGCTTTATTGTAAGCATCCATCCAGAGAGGAATTAAATTTTCAGTGTGCATTTTTTGGTTTTATTTTTAATCTTTCTGCAGGTTGTTCTGTAATTCAAAACGAGTTGTACTCTGAACCATCTTCCATGCTGGCTAATTGTATCACTGGGGACAGCCTGGTCTCTTACAAATCTGAATCATCTTTTACTTTAAGAGTCTGAGTCTGATTGTCTTTTGGCCTTTTTTTGGCTCACTTAGTCTTGGGAAATGTGAATTTCTGAGCTGATTCCTGGAAGTGACCAGGCAGGCTTTTCCTTTTACAGGAATCAAATGAGTTGCTAGAGAGAGGATGGGGAATAGATTCAGTGTCCTACTGAAATTTGAGGGAGAAGCAAAAAGTCTTCCATCGAGACACACTACTTGGGGAAAAGGAAGGAGGTAAAAGCTGGTTCATTCACGAAGGGCTGTGTCTGTGGGAATCTCACGTACATGCAGGTGTGTGGGTGTGTTTGAGTGTTTGCTTTAACATAGAACTTCTGAATCAGACTGAACTGAAACTCTTCTACGTTCCCACTTGCTGACGAGTGGGCTTGTTGTTTTCTCTACCCTGGCAGAGTTTTGAAAATGTTGCTGAGTGAATGTCAGTATGAAGTTCAAATCCTGTTATATAGAGACTTTGGGTTCCTTGCTGGACTATTCCATGTATTCAGCCTGAAGGTACCATTCATTTAATGAATGCAGTGATTTATCATCTCATGCATTTTTCTATGCACTTCCTTTCACCTGTGAGGTCCTTACTAGGATTTCTGCCCCAGCTGGAAAATTAGGATTATCATTTATGTTCCCTCATTGTCTTAACTTCATTTCTGTAGGAAATTGGTGATTCATGTAGAGATAGATCAGCATAAAAGTAATCTAAACCTTTTGTAACCCAGGAGATGGAAATAACATGTTTTTGAGAGAACCTGATCTTGTAAACAGTATTGAGTGTTTTCAGTTGCTGCAATTTGGCAGTTACTTGGCCACCTGTGTGGGATTATAGTACGTAAAATATAAATATACAGTAGATGTGGTCTAGTATATGATTGTTTATTTGCATTAATATTTATTATTATTGTTTGTTTGCATTAATATTCTGTGTGAGAATGAAATTAGCTTTGTGACGTGCTTAAGCAGAGTTACCATATGAAGCACTGTATGTTATTACATAGATACAAGTCTGAGTTGCAGGAATAATGCTGATGTTTGAAATAGGCTAAAATGTCTGTGCTTCCCAATTAAAATGCAGTTTAATTTCTTTGGAATTCTATTTTGGGTTATGAATCATTGGCAATATTTCTATTGTGTATATAAATGGAAAACTGTAGAAGAAGAAAAGGCTTTTGCAATAAAACAGATTTCAAAACTTTTTCTTCTGATTGATTATTTTAGTGTACTCATAAACAGTTGTTTTTCTACTTTACATATTTCTGAATTTAAAGATTTTTGGAATAATTGATAGGTAAGAAGTAGGATTTTGTTCTAAAAAACTGGAAGGTGACAGGTGTATATGGCTCCAAGGGATGCCTGTTAAAGGCTTTCCAGCCTGAGTCTTGTTTGGGGAGCAGAGGAGGTCTTGGCTTTCTTTTTCATCAAAAAATTGTGCTAGTTTTACAAATGAAACAATGGAAAATAAAGCAGTTACTGTAGGGGGTTTTTGTGCTGTTACAAATTAAATATAGTTAGGTATGACTTGTACTTTGTCATGTAAAGTGGACCACCTGTGTAAGAAAGAAAGCCTTATTTTTTTTTCTAAGTTATGATTATTATTATTCTAAGTTATGTATATTTTTTCTTTCTTTTGAAATGTATCTTGTGCTTATTCCTTGCTTAGTTTGCATCTGGCTGGGGAGATCAGCATTTGTAATTTTTGTTAGTGTAACCTTGTCTGTAGGAAGCCCAGTTACTCTGCACGAATCCAAACAAGCTTTTCCCTAAATGTGCAGGATTAGTTTAGTTTAAGCTGGCTTCCTGCTATTGAGAAGCAGTCTCACTGAGTTTGCCCATTGGAGTGCCGATTATAATTTTTTTTTTCAATATGTATTACATGATCCTGTTTTCTTGCAGACCTCAGTGATTATTGTAGCCTTCTAATAGATGGGTTTTATTAAAAGTGTTGGGCCAAATTCTGACTTTTTTTATAAAGCACTGATCTCAGTGTTTACTGATGCCCTATTTTGATGTAGAGATACAGCATGCAAGAGATTTCGTAAACATTGGAAGACTTTTGAGTATAAATTATGCAAATAACTTAAAATTATTTTGTGTTTCAGCAACCTCTGCCTAGCTGTTTAAGAGCAGTGGATTGTGAATTCAAGCCTTTGATATCCTGAGGTTATCAGCATTACTATCTTCGAGAGAGATAAAAGTTATCAAAGACTCTTCAGGGGATGCACCATGACATCAGTAGTGATTGACACTGGAGGCCCTGCCCTGGAGTTTGACAACAATGGAATAAAAAATCAAGAGGTTAGAAAACTAAATAGCACTTTAACTTTTGAAACCTTTTATCTTAATTTGGAAGAAAAATTCACTGTAAACTTGCTGTGAAAACAAATGAAATGGATCTGAGCTTGTTGTGTAAGGAGGAAGAGTGCAGCCATTTTCCAAATGTCTTTTAATAGAAGATCTTTTTAACACAGAAGTGGAAGCAGGAAGTTTTGAAGTCTGAAGTACAACTGTAGACTGGGTTTACAAAATTATATTCTATACTAAGCTTTCTTTAAAGATCTCAGACATATCTTGAGGTATAGCATAAGTTGAGCAGAACAATACGTGGACCCCTTTTAAAGTTAGGCAGTACAGCATATTTTATTGGACTTTGCATTCTTATCAACAAATACTACCTATATTCTACTCTCCTGTAGCTTTTAATAAAGAGAATCTGGCAGGGTTCTACTTCTGCCACACTATAACTGATTATCTGTGCTTTTACAGACATTTTGATCCTTAAATAAGTAGAGAGCAGCATACAGGCTTTGAAGTAGTCAGTTCTTCTGTAATAACTTATGCACTTAACCCAAAACGTGTGTTTGTAAGACACAGGTCAGATGTAGGTATCTTGCAGTGCATAGTCAAAGCCTTTGTTATGTTTCAGCAAGCAGAGGGAGGAGAAACACCTCCCACAGCTGAGTATCTTCGTTAGAAAGTGTGCTCTTTTCTAATCCCTTAAACCTGTCTGCTGCTTTAAATTTTAAGTCCTTAAACCCAGGAAAATATCTTCGAGATTTAGAAAGGACCTTCTGATGGCTGATAGCTATCTTTTATTCTTTCAATCTCTTGCTTTAGAAGAAAATTTCCTTTAAGAATATTTAAAATTATTATCATTATTCCATAAAGAATGTAAGAACATAAGAGGAAAATATTGACGTAGAGTTCAGTAGTGCAGTATTTAGAGCATTTTTTTTCTTTTCTTTCCTTTTTTTTTTTTTTCTCCTTTCTATAGGAAAGTGAGCCAGTCTCTGAATTCCCAGCAGTGATTGTGGAGCCAGTTCCTAGTGCCAGACTAGAACAGGGTTACGCTGCTCAGGTCCTGGTTTATGATGATGAGACTTACCTGATGCAAGATGTAGCAGAGGAACAAGAAATTGAGACTGAAACTGTGGAAACAGGTAGACTTACTTACTTTTTTTCTTCCATTAGGTTTTTGTACTTTTAGAAATCCCCAAGGAATGTGACATTGTGTTTACCCACAGGATGGAGGTCTTGACCTGGGTTCACATCTCTTTCCCCTAAGCTTAGTTTTGCTTAGGCCTCGGTGGTGACAGGATTATATTGGCAGGTAAAAATGTCACATTACATTCATGGTGCTGCATTTTAACACTGTGTCTGCTCCCTCATTAGCAGGCAGATCTTCATTTATGTCTTTGCTACGTGCTCACACAGGGAGTTTGCT
Organism: Daphoenositta chrysoptera; assembly: GCA_013397915.1. NCBI lineage: Eukaryota > Metazoa > Chordata > Aves > Passeriformes > Daphoenositta > Daphoenositta chrysoptera. Next base: position 73,683 of record VZRO01005855.1, on the reverse strand, counting down.
AGACAACTAAACTTGGGAGTTTTAAAAATCAGCTGAGCCAGGAAGCTGGTTAGAATTCAGTTTTACACTATGTGTGAGCCACACAACTGCAAGACAGCTGGAAATAGGGACTGTGTGGATCTATTTACCCCTTCTTCCAACTCTTGCCCCTTCCTGTCTGTCCCTTCCTGTCCTGCCTTTTTGGTGCAAGAGTCATGTTATGGCTGGTTTGGTGGCAGCAGTGGGTGGCTAGGGGGAATGGAGTTGGGCTGTCCAGTTACAGGCAAAAAAAAAGAAGATTGAAATTAACTCATCTGTCTATAAAATAACAAGTTAGGAATGAAGGAAGGAGTGGAGCTTTGCTGTGAAAGCTGAACTGTTTAGTGATAAGCACAACTCTTGCTGTACACCCTCTCTCCAAAGAACGAGATCAGGAGGTTTGCATTTTCTGAGGGGCAACAAAATATGTTTAAAGTGTCTGCAGAAACCAAAGCTGTCTCATACTTCTCTATGCTAATATTGCAAGGAGAAAAATAGCAAGGAGACCCTCAACTGTTTAGTATTTTTGTTGAGTTAAATTTCTGCTGGATTAGCAGTGCTGGGGTAGGGAGTATGGGGAAACTGCAACCAAAAGGACAGGTCCTCTTGGGCACTCCATACTTGACTGGTGAGACCCACTTGACATGGTTAGCATATGTTCCTATCCTGGGGCTGCCTAATTTAGAGCTGGACTTTAAATTCATGAAGTCAGGAAAGCAAAACAAAGGTGAGAGACTCTGTTTTAGCTGCTTAACTTGGCATCCCAGTACGTCTGTATGCATTCCCATCAGATAAGAAAGTTCAGTGCAGATTTCTCAGTAAACAGTGGATGCAATTGCTCATACATCCTTCTCAATTCAGATGTTATCCTGTAGCACTGCAGTAAAAATCACAGGCATCAACTTCACAAGGAGAGCATAAATGAATGATTCAGGTTTTGGGACAATACTTACAATTCCAGTTTACTGAAATGTGTTTTGAAAAAATATGCTAATTGGAAGTTCAACAAATTAATGTGAAGAGAAGTTATGAAATAATGTATTTCTTAAATTTAATTTTTGTCTGGTAATAAAACTTTTAAGATTAAGGTAAGTGAGAAGTCAGGGTATTCTTCCCAAACTGAGTTTCACAACCTAAGTTTATATTTGAAAACCTTTAGGAGCTTATCCTTTGAAGGTTTTTGTATTCAGAAATCATTTTTTAAACATGAAATATGCTGTTTCATGTAAGATCTTTGTAGATTAATGGCTAACAGAACAGTTCTTTTAGGATAAAGAGCTGCTGCAAATGAACTCTTTAAGTTTTAAAGCATAATTTTATGGCCATAATAAACCGAGGAAAATTACAATTAAAAACTTGTAGCTCTTCTATAGGAATAGTTTTATGTAAGCTGCTGTTCAAAGAAAGGGACGTGGGTGCTTCCAAGCCTTGATATTTGAAAGTATAGTCTTAAAATTTATAGGGCAGTTAATATGATAATTTGGTGTCTGTGGCTGGACATGGTAAGAGATGTATCTTGACTGCATGTAATTTGTTGACGTTTTCTGTGTTGCTTTTATTTTAATTTCACAGTTTGACATTAATATGTCCTTAAAAATTTAGTATGATAAGATAATGATATATTAAAATCAGTTCAAATATTTGTTTTAATAGTTTTGATCTAAGAATTAATGGACAGTGAAAAGCCAATAAACAGTGGAGGAGAAATTAAAATTAATGAAGATTAAAAAAACTATGAACGCACACCGGTTCCTACAGTCCATCTTTTAAATATTATTTGTGTAGTGCATACACCATTAATCCAGTGTGGTTTTCATGGTGTAATTATACATGACAATGAGTAGAGGTCCTTGCAGAGAACTTGTGTCCAGTGTTGGTGAAAGGAGTGCTTGGTTTAGGCTGCTCTGAGGCAGGCAGTCTTATGGGGCATGTGTTGTGACTGACATGTTTTGGCACAGCCAGGAGTCCTTCTGAATTATTTCTCTTACAGAGAGGTAAGATGGGTGGAGAGAAAGTATGAAAGCCCCAAGAAACATTCATTTTGGTAATGCACCCTTATTAGCAATGAATTGCAGGACAGTGAATCTGAGTGCACTGGTTTTTAATTTTAATTTTGTAGTAGAGACACTGGACTGTGGATAGGTAGCAGTTTAATGTAGGAGAGGCAGGAACAGGTGCCATGGTAATTGTTAATAAGAAAGGAGGCTAAGGCAGTAAACAAAGTATGTTTAAAGACCATTTCAAGGTGTTAATTTTTTGAAGTACATACCTTTATTATGCTAATGATGCCAATTTAGAGAGGTGCAACAGTCTGATTTCTGTACATCTTAGAAGAAAAATCTATTATTGCTAAAGTAGTCTCAATAGATTCTACTTCATAAACAACAGAATTAATTGCTACAAAAATTTTCATGTTATTTGATAAATATATCGTTGTTACACCAAGAATGAGTTGACTTGATACCTTTTGTGGTTCTGGACTCTACAGGCAGCATGGTAAGTACTAAAACCCATCTTAAAGAATCCTTGGCAGTACTTGAAAAGGATCCCTTTTCTCATAATACACCCCCCCACCTTTGTCAGTATCTTTGCTGTTGGCCACGCACCTGATTTTTTTTCCCTTTCTTGTCACAGTTCATTGGTAATTCCAATGACAGTACTGATTTATGAGGTTTATAGCATTACAACACATATTCAAAGAGCCTCGGGCTAATTTGCAGTTAATCTAAAGCTTCATAATTTAGTAAAATGTAGCATTATTCTAGCCTCCAGAGATAGGGATCAGTATCGTGTGTGAAAAATGTTGTAGGGAAGCTGCTGTGGGAAAATTTACTTAGGGCACTAAAGAGATGATCTGTGCTGTGCACTAAATGGTTCTGCTTGTGGTTTGCTATTCAATGAATGAATTTGAGACTGTGTGGACTATTAAGGACAGTCAGTGCTGAGCCAAGGGCAGAATCAGGACCCGCAGTGTTGTTTTTAATTTAAAAACTTCCCACATTTATGAAACCACAATTCAAATAAAATATACTACATGATCATTATAAATACTCATGAATTTTTAGTTAATTTTAGTGGAGTATGGGGTTTTTTGCCTAACAGACTCCTTCCCACTAATCTATCTTGATTCAATAATCGAGGATCATTATTTATAATTAATCCTTTAACTTTAGGGTAAAGCTGCTGCAGTACAGACTGTCTTAGGTGTCTTTGCTGCAGCTTTCTCGGTGTTTAAAATACTTAGCATATATTTCTACTAAAAGTTAAAAATCTGTATTTCTGTTTCACTTTGGTGTGACTTCATTTATCTCAGCTTATCCAAAGGTTTTAATTTAATCCCTGTGCTTTGGCCCTCCTCTGGGCGTGGGTCCAGAGGAGGTCTCACTCCAACATTTGTTGTTATCAGGAAAGTCTTAAAGACTTCAAAATGATACATCTGGGACAGAGAAATTGCTCAAGTGTGGCATAGTTGATATGCCAGCCTATTACCAGTCTCAAATACTGTTAATTTTGTAAAATCATACAGAGTGCTATGCAAATACCTGACTTACCATTGTCTAAATAGACTGCCCTGGAAAGAAAGAATTTCCTTATAAAGCAGGAAAGTGTAAATATTGATTGTTTGTGGGTTGGAGGTTTGTTTTGCTTTTTTTCCAAGACAGCTGAGTTTTCTTACTCTGCATGCACAAGTAATAATGCTGGAATGTAGCACTTGCTATTTTGATTAACTCCTCCTCAGTTTGTCAAAGATAGTGTCAAATCCTGAGAATACATTTGGTTTTTGTTTGGAATCATTAATTGCTGTATGAATGGTGACATCAGGATCCTGAGTCCACTCAAAAGTGCAGATTGTGACAGACACATGGCTTTGGTATTGTTAGACTTCATATGGTGTAGTCAAGAAGATAAGCTTGGCATAGTCATGGACCCCTTTCCTCAATATTTCCCTGGTTCTTCCAGGGGACACTTTGTGGTTATTTTGCTATTTGGGCATTTTCTACTGTGGAATCCACAATGGATGGTAATGATTATGTTGATGTGCTGATACAACAGATGGCTGCATTTTCTTGTATGTTTTCTGGCATTTAACTGTTAAAAATGTGGTTTTGTATTGTTACCTTTGCAGTGTAGTAATAGCTATCTAGAGTTTCATGGCCTGCTGTTGAAGACAGCAGCTACTTCTGTAATTATTAGATAGGAATTTCTTTAGGATCTTGGGCAAAACTGACCTTTCTGTAACTTTAAAATTAGTAGATGATTTGGGCACTTGGGACAGGGCATACCTGGACTTCTGAAATTACTTGCAGCTTTTTGAAATTGTTGGCATTTTAGGATTGTTACTCTGTTATCATTTGCAATTCTCTGTAGACTGCAAATACTACCCTCAGACAGATTGCCATCTACCCTCCACTTGGTTAAATTAAGTCAAACAAATCAACTCTGTAAGAATAAGCAACTGCTTTATGAAAATTGCCTTTTCCCAGGGTAGCTTTATCTTGCTAGAATACAACTGGAATCCTCTATGGCTAAAAGTAATTAAATGCACACAGTTTTTTTCTTTCTGGTTAATTATTTGCTGTCAGTGGAGGGAAAAGGTGGCATTGGAAGGCTGTACTTCTAGCATTTTAAGCTACAATGCTTGTGAAGTAGTTTTCCAAGAGAAACTACAGTCTTATCAAAGAATGTTTTCATCATATTTGTGAGAGTTTAGGAAGGTTAGCTTTGCATAGGAGACTATGGGAGTGGAGAATGATAGTTCCTCTAAAAGCACTGAATGCTCTATCAGTTTTGAGGACTGTTCAAGGAGATGCTTCAGATAATTGGTGATTCTATTCCAATCTGAGTCTGCAAATCTGATGAAACCCATCAGTTTTTCATATTTCGAATTTACTTGTGCTGTCTGGGATGCAATTAGTCACATCCAGCTGCTTTTTTTTGAGTTGTCTTTCATTATTTTCAAAAGAATCAGGATGAGGTTTAGCTGGTGTATATTGCAGAGAAGAAGTGATAAATTTCCTTTAATGTGAACAAAGTTGTCCATATCCTGTAACCAGAAAGCATGAGCTGATAGATATTTTACTCCTTTGTTTATATGAGTATGGAGATACAACTCACCTGTCTTGAAATTACTTAAGACTTATGACAAACAGGAAGGTAGTAAGTAGAAGCATAATTTTGAACAGTAGCTTTCCAGCTTATTAAACATTTTGGCATGTTTTTTTTTTTTCCTGGTAGCTGGTAAATGTACCATGTAGGTCTACCTGGCTATCTTGACAGCTGAACTCGTGGGTTCAAAAAGGACAACAAAGCTTAGTCTCTGTATACGAACAGTAAAAACAAAAATCCAGAAACCCCCTCAACAATGAACTAGGTTAAATTGTTCCTGTCTGACAAAGACTGATGCTGGTCAGGGGTCTGTTCCTCTACATTTTTTTTTTACTTTTTTCATGCCATAATAAAATAAAGAGAAATAAAAGTACATCTGCAATTTCCTGTGGCCCTGTTCCATTACACTAAATATGTCTTGCTTCATTGGGCCACCCACTGAGTAGATTTTGTAGCCCTCTTTGTTAGCCTCAAAAGGAGGTTTTGAAAGAGATTAAAAAGTTAAATGCATGTTTATTTTTCTCCTGTTGACTGTCTTTCTTTTTCCCTGAAATACTAAGATTTTTATGAGCATGAAAAATCAATTAGCATTCATAAAATACTAGAAATCATACAGTTTAAACAGATAAAACTGCAGGACTTTTGGACAAAGTTGCATTCCTTCTTAAAGACAATGTTATGTTTTAATACTGTACTTATATAGATACGGTATGCACAGGTCACTTCATAGATTTGTTGTGACTTTCTGCATATTAATCTTAAAAGTGCAGAGGCTCAGATTCTTTTCAACTGCTTGTAATCCCTTGGGCATGCAGTGATACTCTCTCTGTGTATGATCAGAGAGAGGGAAGAGTCAGAACACTGTGTGCAGCTGTTCAAGTCCAATTCATGTGAACTGGCAAACACTGTGCTAAGTCTGTGCTTGCAGTAGTAAATAAATGCTACTTAGGAAGCTGGTATTAAACCAAGAACTTCATGTTTAATACTCTCTTTTTCATTTTGGACCTATGGGGTTTGTCAAAAGTTACACAATGCCAATTATTTGCATGCACTTATTCAAGGAGTCCACACATCTCAGGCAGAACTTTATTGGGTATGAGTCAAACACTTCAGTTTGTGACTGAAAGCTGCAATCAGTAAACAATCCTCACTGAATTACACAGCAATTAAAAAACGAAAAAACTATGAGTGCACCTTTTCCAAAGTATGGTAGTGTGAACTCCTGTTAACATGGGGTGTGGATCTTCAAAGACATTTAGTATCTCGGTACCGCTTTTGATCTGGAGCTAAACATACAAACTTTTAAATTGTATTTTATTGCTTGAAGTGTGGGTAAATTATAATTTTTAACAACAGGAGGTACACAGGACAAAATGACAGGACTACGTGGTTATTGCAGTACTTTGTATGTAAGCTGAAGCTATGGTGTTGCTAAACTACACCATGTAAGGCTTCCACTTCAATCTGAGGATGTTCTAATGAAGGACTATTAAATTTTATTGCACATTTAAGTGCATGCCTAGCTAAAACGCCTTTTCTTGTCCTTGGGCTTGTCTCCACTAGGAAAATTTCTGCTGGAGAATATAGCAGAGTCCCCTAGTAGAAATATGCTCACAGAAGGAATTCTTGTTAGTACTGCTGTTCCACCTCTCTGAATAACGAAAGCTGACGGGAGCACTCTGCTGTTGGCAAAGCTGGATCTGCATGAGAGCTTTTTGCCCTCAGAGCTGGCTAGTTGCATTTTTTTACCCATGCTGCTGTCTGGAAGGATCTTGGCTGGCAAAATTTTAGCACAGACCTACCCTTAGATATCATGGCCTGAATGTGAGAATGAATTAAGTCGCTTGCAGGTCTTGCTCTTTATCTGATGAGATGATGAACGAATTTAATTCCTTACACCCAGGAATAGATGACTGCAGTCTACAAAATGCTCTTGTCCTTGATTTGTGTATTTATTTGTGTATTGTTATTAATATTTGTGTGTTATAAATATTATATATAAATACAGTCATGGAAATGTATTCCTAAAACGTCTTGAGAGTTGTAGTGAGGGAGTAGGATTTGTCAAGAGTTTGAAGCACTGAATTTACCAGCTGGAGGTGATTTTTGCTGGATACTATTTTGTGATTTCGGTGGTGGGGAAAATTGTTTCTAAATTGTTCTTCTAATCTACGTCCTAGGACTACTGAAACTTGAGAGGGGAAGAAATTGTGTATTGTCAGATTGCAGCTGGAGCCCTTCACCTTCTTTTAACGGAGCTGTGAAGCTGTTGTGTTCAAGGAAGTCTCTGTAGGCAGCAGGTATTTGCTAGATCCTTGGCTTAACAATGTAGGCCTCCTCAGGTGTATGTGCAGTTAATGAAGGAATTCCTGTGTACAGTTTCCATGCACAGCTTTGTGAAAGACATATTTGGCTTTTCTTGGTGCAGCAGCTCTTGGCATGCAGCTCTGAGGTTTTACCCAGGGAATAATGAGCACAGGGACTTGGTGGGAAGTGTGGAGAGTGTTCTCTGACCGGTGCCTCTGTCCAGGGGCCTGGCAGGTAATGCTGTGGTGTTACTGAAGTGGGTGCTCTTCAGGGGGGAGAGGATGCAACCCTAAAAACGGCTGCTGGTGGCTTGGGGTTTCTTTAATTTAAGAGAGCAGTGAAAATTTTCCTTCACCCCACAAGTGTTTTCAGAGAGTATATTTGATGAAGGATGGATGGGACCTCTGGGTAACTGGAGTCAGCCCTGTTATCTAACGGAGATGAGGTGGATTGCAGGTACGGAGCACGAACTTTTCTGGCAAGTTGCTACTAACATAGGTTCCCCAGGGACCTGTCAAGGAGAAATCGTGTTAATGCGTCAGTGGTCGCCTCGGTGAGAGCTGTCCGGCTTACCCTGGTACGCGGTGTGCCCCGGTCAGAAAGCGTTACCGGGGCACGGAGGTGCGGGTGGGCGAGGGCTGCGGCGAGAGGGAGGGGAGGGCGTTCGCGGCAGTGCGGGGAGGGCCGGGCTGCGCCGCGTCCTTGCCCTGGGGCGCGCCCGGGGCCGTGCGGGGCGG
>VZRO01005855.1:37621-64580 GCA_013397915.1 Daphoenositta chrysoptera | reverse complement strand
CGTCCCGGGCCGAGCCTCCTCCCCCGGCAGCCCCGCGGCCGCGGCGGGGTGAGGAGGCGCGAGGCCGCGGGAATTCCCTTCCCTGCCGCCGGCCCGTGCGGGTGCCGCGCTTTCTCCGGCCGCTTCTCCGCACCGTCAGACTTAGGGGCCCCCGGGCCCCGCCGCTGCCGGGACTCGGGCCGTTTGCCCGAGCTGTAAGAACTTTTTCGGGGTTGTATTCAGAGACCTGCATGGTTTGGCCTTTTCCCGTTTTGTCAAATCTCTTCGATAACGAGACACTCCAGGGATCCCAGGACTTGTCTTAAAGTGGGGTAAAGCCCTGAAGAATGAGCAAAGTTACAACTGACTCAAACCTCACATCCCGTGTCAAGCCTTCAGTTGTCCACCGAAGTTGTGCCAGATCTGATTTTATTTTTGCCTTTACAACATGGAGTTCAACTTCTAAAAGTAGTCCTTGGAACCATAAACAGTACAGTGTAGGGTATTATAGGTAGTGAATTGTGCAGTAGCTGCACATGAATTTGCAGAGAGAGTCAAGCTTAATACTGGCTTTGCATTGACATGGCAGTGGGTTTTTACAGGCCCAAAGATAAATTCTCTGTCGTTTCCCAGTGTATTAAGATACTCATTTAAAAAGGGCCAAGTCACATAATATTCATCATAGTTGATTTTATTTAATGTGGAAAAATACCCAGGGTTGTTTGGAGGGGTGTGACCCAAACCTCTGACACGTAAAAATACCCCACTACAAAGCAGTGAACAACTGTTCTGCTGGTGCATAACAGAAGGGGAGTAGGTCCTAAGCATTTGGACACTTAGGTCTGTGATGGAGCAGTAGCTTCGCTTTGCCAGTAGAACACATCTCCGATTTTTGCAGGTCTCACTGCTGCAGATTTCAGTGAGTTGTTTTTTACTTTTGATTGTCCACGAATAGAGAACGTTTAAGTAGTTGATCTTGTCAACACCTTCTTAAGTCACTGTAACTAGATTGCTTGAGAGCCAGCCCTTAGATAAATAATGAATGACGTTTGCATTGCTCTTTCTGATGTCCTTTGTCATACTGATCTCATTAGCCCAACCAACTTCATTCCTTTTTTTTTTTCCGTGTTTGCATTGCAGTGAGTGATACCTACATATGTCTAGTATTCCTATCATCATACTATAAAGATACCATATCTGTTTATTTAGTTTTGTATGTAGATAATAACATGTGAATTTAAGTGAGGAATTCTTTATCCTAAGGGATTATAATAATTATATGTTGCCTTTTCCCGGGGTTGCTGGTTTCAGTGTTGACAAAACTTCAGTGTTTGGTAACTGTGGGAAGTAAGGTGGACCAAAATTGTTACTGCTTAGTGTTATCTTAATTGCCAGTTAAGAGTAACTCCTAAATGAATTCACAAGGATATGTTTTGGCTTTGTAGCTAATATTTCTGTCAATATTGGGCTGATAACATGGCTCACAGTGAAACAAGTGTTCTGAGATGGTTGCTCCTATCTTTGTTACTGATTTGCCTTTATGCAGTGGGTTAGGCATCATCCTTAAATTGTGTGCAGCTGAGAGGCTTGAAAAGAGCCAGGCTTAGGGAAATACTGAAAAACCCAAGGAATTGTTTTTCAGTTTCTGAATAAATATCCACCATAAAACAAGCAGTAAACTGAGAATGCTTTATTTTCCAGTCAAGTTTTGCATACAGAAAGATTTGTGGATATTACCTATAGAGGCAATTCAACTGCTTTTAATTAAGATGTGGCTTAAGCACTGTTACTTCCACTGCTCTTTCAAAATGCTGAAATAAAACAAGCATGTGAGTGCCAGTAAACTTTAATGAGGTTTGTTAGTGTATGTGTAGTCACTCTTGACTGAGTTCCATGCTTGGAATTGTGAATTCTTCATTAAAATGTTGCTTTGGTTGCCTGATGGTATTAAAGGGTAAGCTATTGCAGGTGCTACAGTTAAGTGTTGGCCTTGTAAATGCAGACATTGATAGCACTTCAGGTTGAAGGAGGGGGGAGAGAGGGGGCTGTATTGCAGTGCAAAAGAGTACCATTTTGAAAATTTCAGTCTGTTTTTTTCATGTCATAAATTGCTCTCATTAATTTTGTTAGTCTTATGTTAAAACAGGGGACATTGTTAACAAATGGATATGTTGCCACTGTTTTATTCTGTAAAGCTAAAGTACAGCTCTGTCAGACTTAATTATCAGGGTTGGTATTTTGTAACAGCTGTTGAGAACCTTGAATAATCTACTATACACACTATTTGGGTAGAAAGTGGAGCTAGAAGACCGACAGTGAAGATAGACATCAACCAGCCTAGTTACCTATTTACACTTTAGATTGGAAATTGTTATCTAAGAGGTTTTTTTTTTCTGTAAATAGATCAAAACTTTTTATTGAAATATTTTAAAACAAAGTGCCATGGACTCAGATTCTTTCATAAAAGCAGTAAGATGAGATTTGGTTTAAAAGAATGGAAGATAAGTGGTGGTGTTAGCTCTGATGTGTTCTAGATCAGTAAATGGCAGTTTTCATGTTACTCAGTTACCAAGGTCTGGAAAATTTACTTCCATTCACATAAACTGCTTTGCTTCATTTGGGCAAGTGACAGTTCTTCCTGAAATGATTGTATAACAGAGCTACACCTTATGTTGTTTACTCAAACAGTACAGTCTGTTTAAGCTTTGGGGTCTTAAATATAGTTGATAGCATAAATATAATAGAAATAGAATTGGGCATTTTTAGAGAAGAATTTTTAGACTTCAGTCGTTGATTAGAAATGTTTATGCCCATTGTGATACTTGTGTATCAAAGTCTTGGAAAGTTGTGGTTTTCTTAATTGTGGAAGCCTACACCTCTGGTTTGCTTCCTCCCCCCCCATCTTTATTGTGAGAAGTGTTACCAAGCGTTGTGATTCAAATCTAATTTAGTTGATGACACTTGATCTAGTCATCTGCAAGAAGAGCCGCCTGTTTTTTTCTCCTCCTATCCCCTCTCTGAGAGAGCTTGTTCCCCCACTTCATCTTTCATGATTTCTTTTTTAGCTGTATTTTTCAGTATCATGTCTTCTCTCTGAGCACTCTGACGTGCTGTCTTCTGTTAGACATTTTTTAGGATGTCAGAAAGATATTTTACATAAGTTTTTGTTGTGGTAAAAAATTTCTGCTTTTTTTTTTCCCACTGTGTTGGTGCAGTAACATTGCCTGTGAGCAAATGCAAACTCCTGATGTTCACTGGGTAGACAAATGAGTCTAAAACCATGTGCTGGTTAAAGGAGAATTAGCTAGCTGGAAAGACTTGAAACTTAGAACTGAATTTAGTAAGTGTTTTAATAGCTGCCCTTTTGGCAATGTTAGGTTAGTTTGTTAGCTGTTGTGATAGACAGCATGGGTTGTTCCAGCCGTAGCCAGAAGTGTTACTATTTTTTGCTTGATATTTTTTAGGTGACAATTTTAGTGGAGTCCCAAGTAGCTCACATTGGAAAAGCATTTGTGAAGTGTGTATTTTCCAACATCAGAGGCTTTTGTGGAGTAGATAATGCTGTTTTTATTGGAAATGGAAGGGTTGCTTAGGGGATAGGTCGAGTGGCTCCTTTGCTCTGCTGTTACGGTTTTGCAGTCTTAGTCCCTAATGCTGGTTGTATTTCCTTTCCCTCCACTCTGGTCCTTCATCAGAATGCCCTAGTACTGGAAAAGTACATAGATAGCTTTCTGCTATCTTTCTTGCCTTGTTCCTGCCCTCTGCTAAGTACCTCTTAGTTGTGGTGCAGCATCTAAACTGTTCCCTGTAGGAAAACTTTGTACACTTTTAAGCATTTAGGAGTAGTGAATTCAGTACCCTCTTACAACTGAAATTTGTTAACTAAGTTTGAACTTCTTTACAGAAGTCCTTTATATACTGAATCTAATAGCACAGAAGCAGCCATCTGGTTGGAGAAGCTTTGCTGACATGCTTTGAATCTTATTGCATGCATTAGAATAATAACATATTAAATACTGATTCAGACTTTCTAATTTCAGTAGTGTTGTAGAATTGATAACATTTTTAACGACTATCTGAATATTGTTCCTGGATTCTGATAATCAATAAAAATTTTATCAGGTAGATGAGGGAAACTTAGTCATCCAGTTCTGTGCAACTGGAACTTTTATTTGGAAAGAGAAATGTTTAGGCAGAATGTTTCCTGCAGGGCCACTCTGTTACAGTGCAGGTGGTCAGCCTCTGACTTTGGATATGCCCAAACAGCTGCTTGGGAAGGAAACACTGGGCCAAGCATGGGGAGCATCCAGGGTTTGCAGCTGGGAAAAGGGCTCATGGTGCAAAATTCGTGCTGGTTGCCACTGGTTATCCAAGGAACAGAGTGCACAGTAAAGACCCTTTCCTGATTTTCCTGTGCTCTTAGGTAGGCTTTTATTGTTTGCAGCCTGGGGTGAAGCAGTGTTGGAATGTCAGCTTTAAATAGGCATCTACTGTTCCAAAAGATAAAGCCCTTTTTAGCTTTATCTTTTTATCTTTTAGCTGTAAAAATAGCATCGCAGGCCATAGCTAACAGGGCATGGTGGGAATCCCATCAACCAGACAGCAGGTGGGCAGCAGGCTGGTTCAACAAAAACTTCTAGTCACCTGTAATTTTGCATTTCTGCATCTTCCAGATTTCATCCACTTTCAGCTTCCGGTTGATATGTTTAATCTGCTGGCTAGTAGGTTTTTCAAGTTTTTAATCCCTGCATTTGAAAAATCTGCAGTATGCTGGAGGGCTTTTACCCCCATGTGAGCCTGCAGAGAATCTGTGTGTATCCAGTATTTCCTTAAGTCAGAAGCAACTCTGGCATTATTTTTCCCTGCTTTTCACTAAACAAACCTTGAGTAATTTCTTAGGTGTTTTCAGTAACAACATAAGTGCCTTGAAGTTTTCTTAGAGAATTATTCCCAAATCCTCTTTAGTTCTGTGATACTGGAGATAGGTGACTCTGCTTATGCTAAAGATAGATCTCCTGGTTGCTGGCTGCCTTGCTGGAGTGGTTCAGCTTAGAGCAGATGGCCATAAATGGAAAGAGCAACTGGAGAGAGCCAGCTACCTTGGCCAGAGTGTGGATAATGGGCAACAGGTGCTTCTGCAGTCACTGCTTTTGAAAACCTTTACAAGGGTGAGGGATATGCAGTCAGCAGTGAATAGAATTGTAGTTTTACATGGTATGTGGGGGGTTTTTTAGTGTTGCTGCTGTGTTCAAGGTGCTGTGATCTGCACTGCGTCAAACTTAACTGTGCTCTCTTGAAGCTGCATTATTTTTGATTAATTAGTTTTCCTAAACTTTCAGAATTTGAAAAAAGACCTCCTTTTTTACCTTCTTCCCTTAGTTTTTGCATAAAAGCACAGCCTTTACACTGTTTGTTGTGCTTTGTGGTTTTTTTAACAACCAAGCTGCTAAAACAAACTTAAAATTATTTTAATGTCAGAAATCAAAACAGGATATATGTTTTGGAAACTAATATTTTATTTACATATACTTATACATAGACATACATATGTATATATTTATCCAATAGACTGAAAATTTTAACTTTAGGTCAGTATCCTTTAGGAACAGTGTCAGTTCTGCGTGTCTTGTGTCTTCCCAAAATATTTCTGTTGCCAGGAAGGTATAAAAGGTGTGAAGACATCTGATAATCTTGTGTTTTTCATGTTAAAGTTTGAGAGTTGTACAGGGACACATGTGGACTTCTGTAAGTAACCTGTTCTCATAAATTTTTTGTATCCTTCTGCAGTGGAAGCATCAGTTCATGGCAGTAATGTGCACTGCACAGATAAGACAATTGAAGCTGCAGAGGCCTTGCTTCATATGGAGTCTCCTACCTGCCTGAGAGATGCCAGGAGTCCTGGTATGTCAGCCACAGTCTCTGCTCTGGGAGCCATTTCTCCTCCTACTAATCAGTAAAACAAGCAAAGTGGGAAACCTATTTCTGTGGAAAGCTGTATGCTTTTTAAAACATTTGCCTGCATATTTAAAAACTACTGATTTGTTTAAGTTTTCCATGATTTTTCCACCCTGCAACAAGTACACTTACAGATTAAATCACTTATCTGAGAGGGGTTTTTGGGAAGAGACAGTTGAGTAACTACATATTTAAAATTAATTTTTCCCCCTAAACATCACAGAATACTTTTTCACTGTGCAGGTGACAGAGCTCTGGCACAGATTGACCAGAGAGGCCATGGAGATTCCATCCTTGGAGATACTGAAAAGTGCAGGATCCTGGGCAACCAGTCCTAGGTGGCCCAGCTTGAGCAAGGAGTTGGACCAGGACCCCTTCTAACCCCAGCCATTCTGGGTTCTTTGAATCTGGCATTTTAAATTGCTAAAATAGTTATTTTAAGGGAAAAGTATTTATATTCATCTTTCTATTTTAGAAAGAATACCTGAAAACAATGTGTTGCAAAGTGCTACTAGTCTAAAAAACCAAACCTTAATGTTGATGATTACTTTAACTGATGTCCCTTCTGAAGTTATTTAGTATATGTTGGATGAAATAATGGTCAAACTGAAATGCAAAAGCTACAAAATAGGAAATGGAGATCAGAGTAATGATCAAAGATGAAGCTCTAAATTGTTTAAATTAAAGCTGAGTTTAGTTCTGAAGAATATTGGTGTGTTTCTGCCTAAAACTACTGACACGTGTGCATGTTTTGGGGAGTTGAATTGATTTTCAAGGTGGCAGGATTTTGGAGCAGAAACTTGCTACACCATTGCATATACTTTGTTTAAAATAATTTTATGTAAGATGCATTAAAAAAATTAGGTAGAAACTTCATCTGATATTCTTTTTTTCTTCTCTTGTAGTGGAAGTTTTTGTCCCTCCTTGTGTGTCCACCCCAGAATTTATCCACGCAGCCATGAGACCTGATGTGATCACAGAAACCGTGGTGGAAGTATCAACAGAGGAATCTGAACAAATGGATGTATCTCCCGTTCTAGCTTCCCCTGATATCCATGAACCAATGAAAAAGAAAAAGGGTACGTATGGCTTTTCATAGGAGCAATCTCAAAATTTACTTCTGTTGTTCACTGCCGTGGATGGTGCAGTTGATAGTCTGATCTCTTTGCTCATACAAATAGATTGATGGGAGTCTGAAATGTGAGTTCTTAGAAAATGGGTCTGCAACAAGAAAAAAAGAGGGAGCAAGAGAATGGGCTTTGACAAGTCATAAAGGAAGATGGTTTCTGTGTTGTGTATTTTAACACAAAGTGGAGGAAGGTAGAGGACTCAAAGAGGACTTTTGTGGTGGGTAACCACTGGTGTCTGAAATATGGATATATTTGGAGAGACAGTAGACTTGGGGTTCATGCAAGGAAGCAACAGGGTAAATACTAACTTAATAAAACATAAACAGCTTATGAAATCATTATAAGAATTTCTTTGTGAATTTTTTGTATTTCCTGTCTAATCGGCATGTCTTGGAGGAGAAACAATTCAGAACAGTGTTTGGTTTCTAAGCATTTTGCTATCAAATGAGAGGTTGGCACCCAGTAAGGTTGTTCTGGTGTAGCAGTTTTGTGAAAGGCATCAATACAGTTCATATAGCTTTAGGAATATTGATTTAATAAGGTTTCCAGACATGCTGAGATGGAATATTTACTTGTAATTTAGAGGGAAACAAATGCAATGTAGTGATAAAGTAATATAAATCCAAGATCTGTGAGTCTTAGATTTAATGAAAATGCATATTAACTTGTCTGCAATTGAGTTAAATCTGCCTATGAGGTAAGCAACCAAAGGATAATTAAACTGGATGTGCAGTAGTAATCTAAGAATCTAGGTTTATCCAAACCTGTAGCAAGGAAACAGCAGGGGAAAAATACACAAACTGCTTTTTTCAGCAAAGGCAAAGTATGAAATTTTACTCTGCATATGATTAATACTTCTTTTTCCCCATGTTCTATGTGCAGCTGGCCGTAAACCCAAGACCCAGCAATCAGCTTTATCTGATGGGTCTCCAGATCTAGGTATAAAGAAGAAACCTAGAGAAGGCAAAGGTATATTTTTCCATTTATTGAGTCTTTAAAAATAAGCAGGGTATGTGCATGGTATTTATCACAGGAAATTTACAGATCTTTAAAAATATGATGGATGAGATTGTACTGAGTTTATTATTTGATGTCTTCAAATTTGTTTGTACAAGATCTAGCACAAGGATCTATGCTCTAGGAGTCTCTAGAAACCTCCGCAGTTAATAGGCTTTCTCATTTTTTATTTGCTTTGCTTTGTGGTTATTGACTTGAGGTATCTTTTGTGCTGTGTATGAGCTTAGTGCTACACACATAATTCTTTTAGCTACTGCTGTAAGACTTGCTCTCAAGTAGAGGCAGCACATGAGCATTTAGAAAGGTGATGGTGGGAAATACAATTTCTTAGTTGATTGACAAACTTCAGTGGGAATGTATTCCTTGACTAATAGGTCCAGTTTAGTTTAAGGGGAAAAAACAAATGATGATGTGTTTCTGTATTGGTTGTGTGGAGGATTATGTCCAGGAGAGTTCTACTTTCCTAATGTTTCTCCTGATAAATAGAGGTTCCCTTCTTGGACTCCGAGCCCCTGATAATCATTCAGCAAGAAGACAGATTGGGACATTTGCTCACAGGTTACCTTCGAGGTGGTGTGCAGTGTATCAGCTCTTCCCCTGGCTACAGGTGAAAAATCTGGATCTCTTCTCCACTTAGTGCACTGAAAGTTGTTTGGAGATGTTGCTGTAGCTGGGAGTAACAAAGTTTAGTGACTTGGGGTGGCAACCTGCTAGCTGAAAGAGTGTGCAGTGGTCAGCTCCTCTGTTATTTTAAGATTTGTTTGAAAGCAAGGTCTCTGCTGTTTACGTAATTCCTTCTATGGCTACAACTCCTGAGTCGTCATTTCAGTAGGGCAAGGAAGAATGGAACTGTTCATGGATATGTTTGCTCATGGAAACCAGTGCAAACTCTAATTACACTTCCCTGCAGTGCCCACAGTTGCTTTAGATTTGGTGTAGCAGTGGACTTCAATGGAGATGACAGATTTTGTAGCTGCTGTATTGAAAAATACATCTTGTTTAATTATTTCTTTTTTTCAGCCTTCTCGAATTCTTATCTTTCTTCCTATTTCAGATTTTAGTATTACAGCTTTCCACTACCTGAATAGTACTTTTCAATTGTCCCAGATCCTAGTTTCCTGCACAAATAATTTTAAAAAGGAGGCCTGTATTTCTCTCTGTTCTCATTTTTGTGCTGGTGATTTCAGCTCTATAGCTTTTTGTTTTATGAAGTGGGAGATGGTACTGCTTTTTGGTTTTGGGGGGATTTTTTAGCTTTCTTTTAAATTTCTTTTATTTCTATGGCCCTTCCTAATGACCTACATATGTCTCTTGTTCTCATGAAGTATCTCATTCCATATTTTATACTACAACTGGAATAAATTAATTTTTTTCTTTATATCCTGCAAAATACTTTGTTAACTGGATTTAAATTTTGTTACTTATTTTAAAAAATCACTTGCAAAGGTAGGCTATTTCATATGCAGCATGTTTTTGGAAAACCAGGAATTATTCTGCAGTTTGGTACTATCAGAATTAAGTCATGGAGGAGGAGAGATGATTGTGCATGTTTGGAAAGGGGATCCCTTGTTAGCATTCTTTCCTTTGTGCATTCTGGGTACTTTCTGGTGCAAAGTGAGGGAGCTGTAAATCTGATTTAATTGTGTCCTACAGTTTATTTATTCTCTTTAAGTTCCTGATTGCTTTCTAATTCTGAAGCCCACTTACATTGTCGCAAAAAATCTGTTGCAGACCTACAGCATTTGGTGGTCAACCCAGAAATTCTCTTTCTGAGAAGCTAAGGAATAAAAAAACCCCAGAGATTAATTCCCTAAAATCTAGGATGATTTAAAAATTCCTGAGTTCTCCTGTTGACTGTTTCCTCATATAGGTCTTACTCAAATATCTCTGAAATCTAGTTGGATTTTGGTAGCTCTTGAGTCAGTACTTACTGTTGTTTGGAGCACATTGTAGAGTACAGTTTTTCCCTGTGAGGTGCTTTTCCAGAAGAGGGAACCTGTGATCTTTTTTAGCCTTAGAGGTTTTCAAAGATAGCTGACTTCTCAAAATCTGCAACAGTGGTCTTTAATCTGCCTTAATTTATTTTAATTATCTTTGCATGACATAACAAGTGCTATGCTAGGGCATTAAATCTCAGGAGTTAATGGCCATTTTTCACACACACACACAAATATAATTTGGTCCATGTCCTTGGAGGTAAATAATTGTTATTAATGTTCTGAGGTTATTGTTCTTGTAGATCTGTCTTCCTTCTCAGAAACTTGAACCTTTTCCAGCTGTACAGATTGGAATGTGACCTGCTTTTTTTCTTTGGCTTCTCTTCCCCTTTTCCTAGATGCACATGGTCTGGTCAGAGTGCAGACAGAGACCCTGTGTTATGTTCTATGGCATCCTGATAGTCACTGTCACAAACCCCTTCTTGGTGCTTCTCTAGTGAAGATGGGACACCTCTTGAATACCTGACAAGTGCATTAAATTCTTTAGCCTGACTTCATTTTATATCCCCCCAAATTACAGAAAGGTACATGGGATTTCTGCCCTGTTCAAGAAGTTGGACTGGCTTTGCACCTAGAAGGATGTTGGTCACTCCGCAAGATATATTTGGGAAGGGTCAGAATGTAGGGCTGTCACCACTTAGTGTGGGAGCCCCAGATGCTGGACAAAATCAGCCACAGTTGAGATGGTTTGTTGCTGCAGGTTGTATGGCTTTTAAAAATTACTTATTTATATCTTCTTGTCCTTCAGTGTCATAAAATATGCTGGCATTTTCGTGCCCTGTTTAATGGAATATGATAAGAAAATTCTGAGCACTCGTCCTTCTGAATAGATAGGTACTGACTTGGAACACCCTCCCATACTTTTCAAGAACTGAGAATGAGTGTTGGATTGAACAGGCTCCTGTGCTGTATAGCAGATCACTGGATTATCTCCTTTCAGAATGTAAATATTTATGGAAACTTCAATAAATTTAACAGAATGAACGAATATGTGCTGGTTACATCCTCTGTAGCATTGCTTGTAACACGTCATGCAGAGTCACCTAAATATGGAGAACTTTCTGCCATCTTTAAAAGTGTTTTTCTAACACATAAATGCTTTCTGATTATAGGAAATACAACATACTTATGGGAGTTCCTTTTGGACCTTCTTCAGGACAAAAATACATGTCCTCGATATATTAAATGGACTCAGAGAGAGAAGGGAATCTTTAAACTCGTGGATTCAAAAGCTGTGTCCAAACTCTGGGGAAAACACAAAAACAAACCTGACATGAACTATGAGACTATGGGAAGAGCTCTGAGGTAAAAATTCTTACATCCTGAAGTTATCTACTACAATTTAAAATCTGATTCTTAATTTTGCCCATAGAAATATAACCATTTTGAAATTTTTACAACTTTACCCTCTTGCAGATTTAGCCCTCAGTCTTGCAGTCCCTATAACTTTTTATATTACCACTAAATTTGCAATTTTTATTCCTGAAGTATGTATTTGAAAGGTCAGATTTTTTTCAGGGGGATCCTTCAGATCCTTTGCCAGTGTGTTCTCACAGCTTCTTTCCATACTTCCCTACATCGTAGATTTTACTGTGATTAATTCAGGTTTTCTTGTTAGCACAGATTGAGATTTTCTTTAAAAGCTGTCACTGTGTTGCTTACTACTTAATTGTACTTTCCTGGCAGATACTACTATCAAAGAGGAATCCTGGCAAAAGTTGAGGGACAGAGGCTTGTTTATCAGTTTAAGGAGATGCCAAAAAATATAGTTGTCATAGATGATGACAAAAGTGAGTCCTGCAATGAAGATTTGTCAATGCCTACAGATGAAAAGTCCCTGGAAAGAGTGTCTTTATCTGCAGAAAACCTTTTAAAAGCAGCAACCTCTGCACGTGGAGGAAAAAATTCCTCTCAGTTAAGCTGTACCAGAACAGAAAAAGCAGTCACCAGAGTTGTGAATATTGCCTCACCAGCTCATGACACATCCTTATCTCGTCCTTCTACTACCACTGCTACTGTCCCACCAACAACAGCTCCCAGGTCTGTGTTAATGGAGCCATTAAATTTCCAAAGTCTTGTTGCTAGATGTGCAAAAGGTTTGGGTTTGGGTTCTTTGCTTGGTGGTTTGGCTTTTTTCATTTTTTTTGTTATGGTTTGGTTTGGCTTAGTTTTTTTTAAGAACCAGCTAAAAATCTGTCTCTCTTAGAATTGTCTGTCCTTGTTATCTGTAAGGGTGCCCTGTGTTTTGGCCTAAACACATACGTTTATTTTGTAGGACTGTTCGTGTGGCAATGCAAGTGCCCGTTGTCATGACCTCTCTGGGACAGAAAATCTCAACGGTGGCAGTGCAGTCTGTAAATGCAGGGTCACCGTTAATAACCAACACAAGTCCAACCACAGCAACAACTACAAAGGTAGTAATCCAGACAATCCCTACTGTGATGCCAACCTCTGCTGAAAACGGAGACAAAATCACAATGCAGCCCACCAAAATCATCACGATCCCTGCCACCCAACTCACGCAGTGTCAGTTGCAAGCAAAAACAGGCCTGTCTGGGTCAGGAAGTATCAACATTGTGGGAGCCCCGTTGGCTGTTAGAGCACTAACCCCAGTGTCCATAGCTCATGGGACACCAGTAATGAGACTCTCGGTGCCTGCTCAGCAGGCCTCTGGCCAGACTCCTCCCAGGGTGATCAGTGCAGTTCTCAAAGGTCCGGAAGTTAAATCAGAAACGGCAGCTTCGAAACAGGAATGTGAAGTGAAAACACTGCAGCTGGTAAAAGAAGAGAAGCCGGCAGATGGAAGCAAGACTGTGACCCATGTAGTAGTAGTTAGCACACCCTCAGCTATTGCCCTTCCTGTAACAGTGAAAACAGAAGGAGTCATCAAGTGCGAGAAATGAAGAATAGGTTTCTTCCAGCATGGACTTTTGACTGTTACGGTTTTGAATATACTGACATAATTGGGGGAGGGATGTAGATGCCATCACCAAGTCATAAAGGAGAGTTTTGGAATGTTAATAAACATGCATATGTTGAAGACTTACTGGAAAAAACAATTATTTTCCTTTGTTTCAGTGGGAATTTAACCACACTGATACGCTGTTAAAAACTGCCTCTTCCAGTTGGGAAACAGCTGAACCTATGGAGAAGGAAAGAGAGAGGGACTGAAAAGGGACCAAACAATTTCACTACGCTACTGGTTACCAAGTTACACTAAGACCTGAAACACTAAGAGAGAGCTGTGTGAGAGGTTTGCCTTGGTTTTTAGTTTTCAGGGGGAGAGGAAAGTCTCATTGTTACACAAATGGCAAATTTGATGTATTCTATGTGCATACCAGCGATTACTACTGTGTGCCCACAGTACTCAACTGGTGCTATGTGAAAAACTATGCTACTAGGTATTGTAGGAAGTGAAATAAAGGAGATTAAAGAGCTTCTAAAAGAAGACAGAGGCCTAGAGGGATTTTTGTATCATACAGCTTAAGCAGATTCAAATTGAAAGCCTTAGACTGATTTTCAGTTATCTTTCTTGAAATAAGCTAATGGCTTGTTTGTGTAAAGCTTTTTTATTAAAACAAATTTTTTAAAAACCTTGTACCTAGCACAGTATTGTTATAGAATGACATGTAACATATTTTGTATGGTAGTTAAAAGTCTGTGTAAATTTCTTAATCGTGGACAAAGTAGCAGCAGGTTTTCTGCCTTCTGCTGTACCATGCCTGTGTCTCTCACTTAGCCTTGACATCTGTGCATACATTTCAGTTTCAGCTCTACTCTCACTTCAAAGGTCACGCCCAGCATGAGCTTTTGTCAGGTAGTTCTAAACCTGTACATTTTTTTTAGTTGAAGTTAAGAGGGAAGTACCAGTGTTCAGAACGAACTATAATAGTTTGTATATTCAACATTTGAAGTATATTCTATTTTGTTGTACTCTTGTTTCAAAGTGTATTCAAGTAGATTTTACTGAAATACAGAAAGAAAATCTAATGGTGTTTGGTCTGCTTTTTATTTTTTCCTTTTTCCTTTCTGCTAACCTGTTAACCTTCTTTTTTTATTTGAAATCTTCCAGGCATTCATCCTAATGCAGATGATACAGTGTGAAATTTTGGGACTCCTCACTGCTTCAAAGGGCTGACCAGCTCTCTCAGTTGTCTAAATACCTGTGAAGTTTGCTGTAGCTGGTGAGGTAACTTCTGACAGGAGTCTAGTTCTTACACTTTTTCAGCATGGTGAGCATACATATGAGCTCTGTGAACTACCTAACTGCTCCTCCAGCTACACCAGATATTGGCTCCATATTTCCAGTCCATGTGCATGGCTTGAAATGTAGCTTACCCTGTTTTCATGGGGACCACACTGGCACATCAGGCTTTGGGTAGTTAGGTGCCCAGTGGACCCCCAGTTCCTAGTGATATGCCCTGGAAAGTCTTCAGGGCAGGAACTTGGGTAATCTTGAAATTACTGAAGTCTAAATTACCATCTTAAGTATTTCATGCCTGGAGGAGCAATTTTAACAGATGTCTGGAACTGAGGTCTTCTGTAATGCTGAAAGACACCAGAATTAAATACTTACATGCTGAGAACCAAGTTACTTGTAGAGTCCTAGCACCAAGGCCCGTTCTTCCCTCAACTGGTAACAAATGTGGAAATAGCTCCATACAGCCAGGCCAGCATGTGGGGGACTAGGAAGGGCTTCTGGAAAAAGTATTCTTTTCCGTGCTCTTAAGCAGGGAAATGGAGTTTAAAAACAAAACTGAAGCAGATTAAAAATTGTTTATAAGGCAGCGATCCCTTTCACTTGCAGCAACCCAAAGAATCAAAGGTTCCTACACATGAAGTGTGTTTCTGGCATGGGGTAGAGGACAAAGACCCCTTCACATGAGGAAATGGAGAAAGAAGAGGACTTTTTTTTCTAAGAAAGAGGTAGGAAAGGGAAGTAGGGGAAGCTGGGCAATCACTCGATTAATTTGGCAGTCTGGGAGGCGCTAATGTTCTGGGTAAAGGGAAATGCAGCAGTGTAAAGAGAGGCAGGTGAAACAAACCTGACACAGACAAGAAGAGAGAAACAAGTGTTTTTAAACCTACATTTTTAAATCCAGTCTGTAAGAAATCCTTTTCTAAATGGCTGTTACTTGATTGTATCTGAAAGAGGTGTTATATGTCAGAGTGTGAAATATCTATGTGGAGTGTTTGTAATTAAGACCTTTCCACTACCTAATTTAGATATACTGGAAGTCAAACAGGGACAAACTATCTTCCTGGAATTAGATAAGGATCTCCACCTGATGACCTTCTGTTAATGCCAAGACTTCATTATGTAATGGCAAAAACTAGAGGAATGAAGGCGTACACATCTCCACTGCTGGTGGGGTAGTCAGCTCATAACCAGCTCTGAGACACTGCTAGTGCTGCATCTTGCCACGGAACTGGTGATGGTCCTTTGGCTCTCTCCCCTGGCCACCAGTGAGTGGCACATGATACTGGCTGCCAGAGGGTATTTACCAGGAGTTCATGAAGTGCTGTGAGAATCTCAATCTGTGTGAGGATGTGCTGTAACTGAAATGGAAAGGGGGCTAAACTGATTCTGTAAATTAGTATGTTTTTACTGGTGGTATTGGAGGATGTGACCAGAATGAGGGAGGCTCGGTCAGGTTTGTAACATCTGAAACAGATGAACACTAGAATATTTAAATGGTTAATATCTAGCTATACTCCCAGGCTTTTGCAGTCCCATTGAAAAACCTGTTTTGTACACGTGTGAAAGCAGGACTCCCTTTTACATCTGAAGCTGGTGGCTCATGTAGAAGAGTCCAGGCTTAACTCATCCTTGGCAAGCAGTAACTCTTAGATGTGTGGGTGGAATGAAACTTATCTGAAGTGAGCATGCTTTATACAGAAGGCATTGAGACATACACAGTCATGGTATCACTAATTTTGTAGATAAATACAAATATTTTTATTTTTCAAACCCACTGTTTTAAGTTGGAGAATGAAAAGGGTGATGCTGTGTAATCCACAGAGGGAAAAATCGTAACTGTGAGTTGCAACTCAGAGTAAATGTCCAAGTACCAAAAATAAGAAAAGTTGAAAGGGGAATCCCATTCCAGAGACCACTGTTTTTGTTAACTCTCTCTTGCACATCTTTCCTAGTGAAGGGTTCTGGGCCTTGACACAACTCAAGTTGTCTGGGTAAAGCATGCTGAAAGGAAGGCTGAGCTCTTGGGATCCTCTGCTAATTGATTTCATCAACTTAAGGGCTTTGGAGAATTACACCTGAGGTGATCAGGGATGAGTGAGCCAGGGGCAGTCAGGAGTTGAGAAGAAAATTGAGAGGTGCCTGAAGCCTCAGTTCATACTCAGCCCGGCATGTGCAGCAGGGATCTCGGCTGCATGTGAAGATTGTTATTGCCAGAACAAGCTAAGTGCAAGTCTGCCTTGCAGAGACAGTTCAAATAGCAGATGTTAAGCTTATTAAGAAGATCCAAGTGACACAATGTACTTGGAATCGAATTGTTCTCCAGAAGAGACAGTATTTTAATAAGCTTGCAACAGTTTCTGCCTTTCAGCAAATTAAACAAGTGGGTCAGTTCTTCCTGCAGCTTGCTTGAGAATGAGGGAAAAGTGTCACTGCTAAAGCTAAGGCAGCCTGTATTCAAGATGAAAGCAAGGGATCTGTGGAGATTTTTTTTAGCCTTGATGTGCTTATAAGGCATACAGCCATAAGAAGAGCTTGGAAGACATTTTTACTGTAAGAGTCATACTGCTACATAGGAAAAAACAATCCTTTCTGCTTCTTCTGAAAAATATTTAGTGTACTGATATTTATAGCTGGCAAAAGTATTTGAGTGCTGCAGGCTTGCCTCTTGCTGCATAAAACAAAGCAAGAGCAATAATTCATTTAAGTTTTCCGAAAGAGTTTGTCTGCAAAATAAATTATGGCATGTACTGGAATAAAAGGGTGCAGCTGCCTGGGAACTTACCAGTTAATTTCTGTGGGCTGTCTACCTTATATTAAAATACAGCAGAAAGGGTTCACCACTGGGCTGTAGCAGTTAATTTCTGAGTACGATAGTATTAAGAATTGCCTTGAGATGGGAAGAGTCCTCAGCCTTTTCAGTTCTTCCACCCCGCCTTGCCTTCAAAATTACCCTTTAAGGAGATGAAGCAGTGAACATCTACTGTAATATGTCCAGGATGAAAGAATCCCAGCCCTTTCCACTTCAGAAGAGGTTCTGCAGTGATGGCAGTATCATACAAATAATGCTCTTTCTCAACAGTTTGGTTTCTTTTGTAGGACAGTTAGTGTTGCAGGCAAGGGTATGAATTAAAATGTATTAAGAATCATGCAGATACCAAATACTCACTGTGAGAATGACAGTGGGAATTCTGCAGCTGTGATAGTTCAGTTCCTGCTGGTAAAGAGCCTTCCATAATCGGGCCTGTGGCTCTATGCTCTGGCTGTGGGAAAGGTGCCACACTGATGGACACTGACTGGCCTGAGGAAAATGGAAAAGTGAAATGAAATCATGGGCTTTTTGGTGGAAGATAATTCTAAAGGAGAAGCACTGCATCTCACTCCCTCTGCACAACTGAGGACACCATGAAAAGGAAGCTGTCAGTGTGTAGTTGGTATGAAACATGGCAACAACGCTCAGAGATCTGTCTTTTTGTGGCGCATTGGGAGTGTTGCATTCTGGCCCAAAATCTGCCCCAAAAGTGCCACCCTTCTGGCCTCCAGGGACACAATTTGCTCTTCCTGAAATTGGAGCCAAAGGAGGTGCTGGCATGTTGCATGTGCCTGGGAGGAGTATTCACCAAGGCCATTGTCTCCTTGGTTGTAAAATCCTTTCTGTCTGGGGAAAGTCAAATCCACATAAATCCCAGGCTGGTAAAGGGGCCTCTGCTTGGAAGCAGACCATTGCCCTCATCCTGCAAGGGTCAGGAACATGTGCAGAGCATGTTACAGCTGTGCAACAGCACTTCATTTATTTGCCTGATGAGGAGTGTGTTTGTGTGGGAATTTGGGAGTTCCAGTCACCAGACTCCATATTTCCCTTCTCAGCAAGGCAAGGACAGTAATTTATGGGCTGTGTAAAACTCGTACCTGTGGCGTTTCTTCTCTTCAAATGAGGTTTTGAAAGAAAGTGGCAGATACAACTGCATCTTGTGAGGGGCCAGCCTTCTCAGGCACACTTAGCAGCCCTCAGGGAGGAATTCTTGCACCTTGCTTTGCAGGACGAGCTGGGTTTGTGGCTCCACACGACTGTCAGAAAGGGGAATATTTACAGTGTAGGTTTTCTCTCGAACTAGAAGAGTGAGCAGCTTAACAGCTAAGGGTAACACCCTTCCCTCCAGACTTGTGAAATTTGGACATTCCAAGTTGGAGAAAGAATGTGTGCTGTGAAGGCAAAGCAGCCATGGCACCGTGAGATTAGGGTTAGGGGTGAGGAAAAAGAGGTCTGGAAGGGCAAGCATCAGCACCAACTTGAAGGCCAAACTAATTGAGACAGATCACCTCCTTGGCAACGGGAACTTGGAACAGGGAAGTGAGAAAGACAGCAGCAGAGATATTACTTTTTTCCAAAGAGTTTTATTAATAAACACCTGGAACATTCAAGAGATAGTATGCACCCTACTTCACATGGAAATACTGCTTTATTTGCCTTGCTGTATCTTCCTCAACTATCTAAATGTCAGCCCAACTCCAACTGTTGTCTCTCTTCCCTCTTCTCTTCCCATGTCATTTTCTGCCATAACGGCATGTTTACAATCCATATATGCAATTCCTTATGTCACCAATGAGCATCCCAGGAGTTACTATACTAATACACCTCTGTTGTAACCCAGATGCTTGGCCAGAGTTTCCCAGGGTCACAAGAAGAGGATCCTGAACACTATCACTGTACAATTTCCATTCAGATGCAGGATCTCCAACTTCTCTCAATAAATAAATTTTATCTTACATCAGGTTCCAGTGTAGCTTTAGATTCTGAAGATAAATAAAAGAAAATCTTTCAACATTGATTGGCCCTTTACTGAAGCAGCAAGATTGACAAGACTACAAATTGAAATCATTTAGAAAAGTAATACTTAAAGCAGAGGAAGAAGTAGTCCCTGGTTAGCTGTGTCCTCCAGAGCGAAGCACAGAAGAGACAAAGGTACAGTCACTGTGTACATACCTACAGGCTGTATGTGTGTGACAGACATGTGCACATTGTTCTGGAAAAGTGAATTACTCTAGGTCATAGTCAGCCTCTGTTTCCTCACCTGCTCTTATTGGAGGGGGCCTTCCTCACACTTCTAATTAATTTGTCACCTAAGGTCATGGAAAAATGACAAGGCCACACTACTATGAGCTTTGCTTTTTGTCTAAACTGCATTAAACTTCCTTCATATTGCAACAGAAGAAGATTTAAGAGAATCTCACTGGATAGTCGAACCTCAGTCCCTTTGGTGCTTGCAGAAGCTTAACATGAAATGAATAAAATCAGCATGCTCTCAGGGCAAGTTGTTTTACAAACACAAGTGTTTTGATTTAAATACTAAGGCCTCCACATTCATTAGAGGATTAAATCCTTAAACAGGGGACTTAGTGAAAGGATAGAGCTCATTTGCCTTCTAGTTTTCAAACCCTGACAAGGCAAGAAGACCATGAGGAGAACACTGGCTTCTTTCTTCCTCCCTCGAAGGCTGCACATTAATGAGGGCTGAACAGCAAGTGTAACTCCAAACAAGTGCCTGAAATAATGGTTAGTCAACAGTATTTCCTCATCTTTTGCTAGCATCCAGATTCAAAGGTTTTCTCTAAAATAAAAGACTGGTGAGTTCAGATACTGCAATACCAGGTGGCATTCCAAGACATTACAGCAGTCTGTCAGGGTCCTGATTAAAACTAAAGTCACACACGAGGGACAGGTGATCAGAAGGGTAATTGAATGAGGGCAGCCTGTTGGGCCCAATTTGCTCTTCAGTCAGCAAGCCCAGGGCTGAGTTCACGTTCAAGGCATGCTGGGAATACCAGATATAATCCAGCGTGTGCCTGCACTCTCCAGAGGGCCGGATCTTCCAGGTGGTGTAGGGGGGCTCTGACTGTCCATCGGGGCTCAGCAGCTTGTACGCACTGTTTAAATTGAGGCTGGAGTTGGAAAACTCCCTGTAGACCTCCTCGGTTGGCTCTGCGTTGAAGTCTCCGCAGACAATCAGGGGGATCTTCGCTCCTTGGGTGATGTTCTTCAGGTTCTGGAGGAGGTCGCAGCCCTGAGCGGAGCGGAACCTCTCCCAGCCCATGCGGGCTTTCAGGTGGGTGACGGCGATGCAGAAGAGTCTCCCGGTTTCGTGGCACTTCAGCGTCTGAGCGATGGCCACCTGGTTGGTCTTCAGCTTCATGGCCGTCAGCCGGATGTTGGCACTGCTGACGAGCTCAAAGCGCTCCTTGAGGAAGAACATGGCGCAGCCATCTGGTCCATTATTATGCTCCACGTCCAGGCACGGTGACCACGGCTTCGGGAAGAAAGTGCACTGGTAGCCCAGGCGGCTGAGGAGCGGCTCAAAGGTGTCAAAATAGTGGTCAACTTCCTGAAGGCACAAGATGTCGGGCTTGTAGGCGAGGATTTCCTCCAGGATGAGGCACTTCCTCTCCTCCCATTTCAGAGCTTCCATGGGGCACTTAACGAAGTTGTCTTTGCCTTCCCCAAGAGCTGGAATTAGCAGGGAGGGGGGACAAAAAAATTCAGAAGTTACTGATAGGTGAAACGGCCTGTCATCCTCCAGATTTTATCAGTTTACGTGCTGGTCATGGGTTTTTCAGGAGTGGCTGGTGACTTTAAGGGTACCAGATTTGCCAGTGGGTGTGAGAACCCCTTCTCAAGTCACTGGCAAAAAAATTAAGTTCCTTTCTTCCCCTCTGCCCACTACACAAGGGCAAGGACTTTCACATGTGGCTGCTGCAGCTTAAGCCAAAATAAAATGACGTGGGTTAAAAGTGACTTAACTGCAAAAGGTTAAGGCAGTCCCTATGAGGGGAATTTCCCACCCCAAAAGATTTTAAGATGAAGCTGTTGCACAAGTCAATTTACAGCCTTGGTTCAAAACTACCAGTTAAAATTACTTTTAAGCATTAAGAATTCCCATAGCAGATCTGAATTTCTGGATAGTTCACCAATAAGGTAATCAGAAACTGAAGAGAAACTTTACAAATAAAACTTAGGAAAAGGATGAGTCTTCTCTGGGGTTAACAACCATTTAAAACTGATGGGTCACAGCTTCTAGAATACACTTTGTTCAGTTAGGACAGGAATTCAGGGCTACTTCTGGCATCAGAATTGCAAGGAGAGACCTTTTTTTCCCTTCCTATGGGACAGAAGGAAAGCCACTATTTCAAGTGCCCAAAATATTCCCTCTGGCCCTCAGTCAGTTGTGTCTCATGTAGTTCACTCCTCTCCCTTTGCTCTGCCAGGGTTTTCATTGCTGCATTTGGTCTCAAGGTCCTACCTTGAGCTCACAAGCATCTCCTACCTTGGGCGAGGATGTTCCACTGCATGACCCGGATGGGGCGGTGGTTACTGGCGGTATTTTTCTTCAGGTTCACGAAGTTCCTCTGGAACCGGGGCGGCCGCTTCTGCAGGACAATCTGACATTCCTCCAGCAAATCCTTGGGGTCTAAAGGATCCAGCCGTGCTGAGTCCAGCTGCTCCAGGCAGTCCTGGTGCTGGGACACAGCACCACTGCTCAGCGTCTTGGCGAGCACACTGTACAGCCGGCTGGTGCTGTTTCCCATGGAACACACTGCAAGGGAAAAACTGGTGTTAGAGCTGGTCCACCACAACTCTTCTCATCATTTGGGTGCCTTGTTTCAGTGCCAGCCATTGGTGGTTTGTGCAGGAGCCTGTTTCTGAGTCTGAGACAAAATAAGAAGGATGCAGAGATAGGGTTAGTCCTGTTCAGTCTCATGGTTCTGCCTGTCATCAGGGGCTGCAGCCTGCCTGGTTTAAGACATCATGCTGCTGTCTTCTAAGGCAATAAAGAAGCCTTTCAACCAGGATATCAGGGCTAAGATTAACTCTGCACATGTTGTAGAAAACACAATAGAGCATACTTTTTCCCTGTTCACAGAGGAGAGAGCCCAGCAGGTGCACAAATGCTGCCTGCTCCTTATTTGATGTGCACCATTTGCTTCTGATGGAGATGGCACTCTGTATGGCCTGGTACCCTGTGCCTATCTAAGATGCCTCCAGGCTGCAGACTATGGCCTGTAGGACAGCCAGCAGTGACTCATTCCCTCAGGCTAATATTTAACAGGAATCTCTGATCACAGTTTCATTTATCCCCAAAGCAGTAAAGTTGTCGTGAGCATGAAGCAGCCAGATGCTTCTGCAGGCTTAGACCTCAGGATGTGGAGTGGAGAAGGCAGTGTCTCCAGCTTGTCTTCACATCCCTACGTTCATTCCCCTTCCCCTCCTTTCTCCCTTTATCTCCTCACTCCTTGGTGCTGTGCCCCAGCTCAGCAGTTTCCAACACTCCCTGCAGTCCTCCCTGGGCCCCAGCCACCCCCTGTTCCTTTAGCCATCTCACCCACATGACCTGCACACAAGCTGCTGTTCCCAGCTCTCCTTGCTAATGCAGCTGGCCCTCACCCAGCCCTGTGTCTCCTACAGGGAGGTCCCCCCATCCCACACGGGGCCACAGCTGCCATGGGACGGGGGTGCACGTGTGTCCCTGCTCTGTTTTGCCCTTTGGCTTATGTGGTATTTCTACACTGTGTGTGCCCCAAGAGCTTTCCAACCCTTTCTCAGGAAGAGGGCTTTGCTCATTCAAACATAGGCAGGAAGGGCAGTGCTTGCACCACAGCAACTTGCATAAGAGGCAACACTGACTGAGTTTTGTTGCTGTCTCAACTTATTTACTCTGAATGCCTTTTGCAAAGTGAATCTTAAGCAAAAGAACTTCAGTGTTGCACTGCTGTTGGCCCACAGTGGTTTTTAAGTAAGTTTATCTGTATGTTTGAGTTACTCAAAAAAGGAAGAGGATGAAACTGTCATCTTGTGCTCACATCCTGCAGCAGATTTGGGGTGCTACCGAACACACCCGCATGTTCAGATTGAACTACAGCACTACCAATTGTAAGGGCTGGTGACAGATGTACACTATTGACAGACTAGAGGGGCAGGAAGGAAGATGGATACCCTAACAGTTCAATAAACATACTCAGGAGGAAAAGAAAGACTCTGCAGTATAAGCTTCATGTCCTTGTATTTAGGAAAATAGATACTTTCAAAAGACACTAAAAACTATTTGCTTTAATGTGTGTTTTGTATGTGTAAGCCCATGGAACAGTTGTAAGAAAGTTGTGAAGTGGGAATTTAGATTAGATATAGGATGTTTCTCCTATTCTCCATCCTTTTAGTTAAAGTTTAAAGTACTAGGAGTTCCTCAAACTGAGATGTGGTCTTGAGCTCACACACACGAATGTCTTTCTAGGGAAGCTACGTGCAGCGTTTCAGTTTCTGCAGTCTTTCTCAGCTTACAGTTCTTATCAAGAAGCCAAGTACTGCTGAAGTAGAAGAAATGATATTTAATAGTGAGGGAAAACACAAAATCCCCAAGCTGGACCCTGACACAGCTGTGAGGGGATAGGGAGCAGGAATGAAAGCATGCTCTGTGCTGGATACAGAAGGATGCAGTTTACATACAACCAGGGCTGCAAGGCAGCCATGCAGAAACCCAAAGAAATCAATAGAGCTTTTAATAGAAGCTCCACAGGGAGCCTCTCACCTATTTTTAGGGTAGGTACAACCCATAGCTAAGTGCTGCAACTGGAGATAAGCACACAGTGTTTTCTGCTGCACCAGGGGTGCTGCCAGCAGCTGAGTACAGCCCCTGCCGTGCCGTGGATGAACATGGCTCATGTGGGGCTCTCCAAATGAACACCGGGAAATAATTACCCTCCGAGAAGCCATTAGCAAGATCTTAGGCTGCTTGTGGCTTGACCTGAGTCAGAGGAATGATGTTGAAAGGGACAAAGTAGGTGTAACACAGCTGGAGTCAAAGGTCTGTTGGCAAAGCCCTGAGCAGCTCGCAGCTGTTACAGCAGGATCAAGACCAAGTTCAGCCTCCACCTGCCAAGCTCCAAACAAAGCCAGAGTATTGTGTAAATCTCATCATCCTGGGATATGAAGCTCTTTATGGGGCATGAAGCATAGCCTAACCTGTGCTATGGCCCAGAACTGATCTGACAGCTTTTAAAGTCAGTCATGTCTCAGGAAGGAAGAAGAGCTTCAGTCTTCTTTTGAGGACCCCGACAAGATTGTGTGAAACAGGGTCTGGACTGTAAATTAGGCACTTTCAGTCCTGATATAGGTGGCTTGAAAGCTCTTGCCTGAAGGAGGGGGCTCCTTGGGAAGATTCCAGCTTAAGATGACTGCTTATCTGCAGAGGTTCTTTGTCCCCATAGTGCTGAAATCACAACAGCACACATTGAGGTGTTCTGCAGAACAGGGGTCAGACCAACAACCTGAACGTGAAAACTCCAAACACAAAATCCATTTTGTTATTTCTGCAGTGCTGAGCCATGTCCACAGCAGTCCAGCTGTACAATACAAGGTCACTGCTTCAAAATCTTACAGTGCAGGTTAAGTGACTTGTACCTTGCTGGGATAATGTGTGTGGCCAGCGCTGTGACACTGTGGTGCTGGTGCAGGCAGAGGAACAAGCAGACTCCTGAGCTTGCACTGTAGAGGTGGGTAGTGCATGGAAGTTATTCTCTTGGTGTGATCTAACAGGCAACAATCAAATCAGCAACTACTATTCAAGGTGCTTAAAATCACAAAGTTCCATCCTCTCAGCAAGGGTGGTACCTCAGCATAGTAAGGGCAAGGAAAGAATTCAAACTGTGAATTATACGTAAGAACAGGGTGTAAAGTAGGAAGGTTTCTTGCATCATCCAGCACAGAGGAGATGAACTGCTAGGATCTCAGGCAACAAGCCGTCAGACTTTATTTTAAAGACTTTGCTTCAGAGATGAGGGCTGCAGAAGGGTACTGGGCCCTGACCTTTCGGGTAAGGTGAACAACATTCTCATTTCCCCTCCTTTCAGGTCATACTTTCCAGCACCACTTTCAGCCAGAGGCCCTACCTTGTTTACCACAAGGCTTTCCTGGCCCACTGAATGGCTCCACATACCTGCAGTCTGGCCTGGAGTTGCATTAGCTTCCATGGCACCAGGCCCTAGCAGCAGCTAGAGATGCCCTCCCCGGAACCCCAGTTCTAGGAACAACTCGACAGGCACCATTCCCATGTGACAAATTCTGTGCTACAAGGTATCATACTACATGTACAACCTTGTTTGGGACAGCAATGAGAGTTCATCAGAGCAAGGCAGAAGCTGTCTGTTCTCAGCAGACAACACCAGAAAGAGGAGGGAACCTCAAATCCTGCCTCCAGTAATCAGTACTTGGCATGAGCTCTGGAAACCTTTATCCTCATGAGTGCTTTATTAATCATGAGCTCGATTCTGCCAGCTCTCAGATGCATATGCTTCTCATCCCTGTAGTGCCATGAAGCTTCAAAACTGCCATATGGCATCCTGGCCTGGCTTCAGCAGGAGGAATGGAAGCAGCCCGCCCCACCCTGGCTTTTACACACCTCCTGTAACAGCGGCAACAGGGAATGAACTCACTTCACCCCAACCCCAGCTGAGGGCAGTAGGAGAAAGTGGATCTGCTGAATGCCAGGTATGTGACACAGCCTCAAACATACCGCCCAGAAAAGCTGTGGCTGCTCTATAGCTGGAAGTACCCAAGCCCAGCTTGGATAGGGCTGTTAGGGATAAGCAACCTGGTCTAGTGACAGGTGTCCCTGCCCATTGAGGGAGGGCTGGAACCAGATGACCTTAAAGGTCTCATCCAAGCCAAACCATTCAATGATACAGAGCTGGGCTTATTACCTCTCCCAGCAGCAACAGTCCGGAGCAATGGTGGCTGCTGCCCTGCTGCCCCAGCTTTCAGCAGGAAGGGCTCCGGCACTGAGCATTTTGAGCCGTGGCCAGAGTCAACAGAGGTGGCTTAGGGCTGGATCCGACCGCAGGGGCCCGGTGGGTGCATCACTGCCCTGCTCAGGGTCTGGCCACAGTTGGAGGGCAGGCTATGGGGCACACGCCAAGGTGGTGTCCGCACAGGCACACAGGGGCATCTGGGCACTTTCCAAGTCTCGTATGAGGAATGAAGAACGGGGTGTAATTATTTACCAGTACAGGCAAGCAGGGACCTGATGGCTGCTGCTGCCTGCTGGAGGGTAACCCGGGCAGTTCCCACACACTGTCTTGAATGAAAAGACCCCACTGTGAGTCAAGCTCATGCTACACAAAGTGCAGCGCTAACGAGGACAGCTCGGCTATCCGAGAGCATGCTCCTGACAGCGGCATGCGGACACTGACCCTCTGGCTCGCCAGATAGGTCACCCCACCGATACCTGGGTTTACTCCAAGCACCCAGCCTACGTGTGGGCGCAGAGGGTGCCCTATCCCTCAGACAGACGAGCCAGAAACTCCTGAAATTCCGGCGGGCTGTCCAGCAGCGCCTGTGGCGATGCTGCGAGATCCGCTCACACCGGCTGGGCGAACGCCACGGCCGCTGCCTTACAGCCCAAGGGCCGGCCCAGTCCCGAAGCGGTGGCTGGCGAAGGGACAAGGGGCACGCTGATGCGGGCAGGACAGTCCAGATCCCGCTCCGACAGCAGCAGCCCGGCACCAGCCGCCCGGCGACCGAGGCCGCCCGACTGCGACCCCGCGCGGTTCCCGGGGCGGCTCCGCACCCTCCTCGGTCCGTACCCACCTGTGCAGGGCGGCGGCCCCGGGGCGGGCGGGCGGCCCGCTGCTGCCCGCGC
>VZRO01005855.1:5218-37612 GCA_013397915.1 Daphoenositta chrysoptera | reverse complement strand
GGGGAGCGGGCGGGGTCAGTCACGCAGCTGCGCCCGCGCCCGCCCGGCGGCCGCGCTTATACCGGCGGCGGCGACGCGCGCCTCGGGCGCTACCACCCGCACTTGAGGGGGAGACACAAGGCACGAACAAACTCCCCCGGCACCGCCGCCCGCACACCGAGCCCGCCCGCCGAGAGCGGCGGAGCGACGCTTCCCGCGGCCGTCCCGCGGCTCCCGTCGCTGGACGCTGAGGTAGGAACAACGCGGCACCGCGGCCGCTCGGGCCTCCCCCTAGAGCAGCAGGAAGTGGTGCGGGCCGGAGGAGGGCTGCCGCCGGTGATGTCAGCACGGGGCGCGCTCTGCTCCCACGGACGTCACGGCACGGCGGCCGCCCCGCCTCACCCTGCCGGGGACAGCGGGGGCCGCCCTCACGAACGGGCCCTGGCGCCGCCAGCGAGAGGCGCTGGGCTGCCTCGCTGAGCCCCGCGCGTCCCCCTCCCCACGCCCGTCCCGTCCCCAGGACCACGTGGAGAGAAGGACACTCTCCCCCGCGCAGCGTCCCGCACAAGCCATCCCCTGTCGGAGCTGCGGTGGGCTGGGGGGAAGACAGTGGAGCAACCTGATAAGGGGGGTCTGGGCCCCAAAGCAGGGAGCTGGGGTCCCCTCTGTTGGGTGCTCTTGTTTCTTGTTCCCCCCGCCTCCCGTGTCCTCTTTTTGTGTCAGGCCAGAGGGGCCAAGGGCAGCCCGAAATTCCTGTGCTGAAATTAGGGTACTGCCCGCAGCTAGGCTTCCTTCTGAAAAAAATACTGACTTTTTTCCCCCAGAAATACTGTATTTTTTATGTGTTCGACAAACGACCGAGGGGGCCTGGGGGAGGCAGATGCCTTCTGTGAGGGATGGTGCTGCAGAAACTAGGGCAAGCTGGCAGCATGGCATTAGACCTGGGTCTGCTTAAATGCCCCTGGCTCATCCCTCTTTTTCTTAGGCTTTCCCTTGCCAGGAAGATGGCATTAGGACACAGCAGCTTTGTTCCCTGTGTTTTGGTGTTCTGGTGCCTGCTGTCAAGGTTTTTTATTTTCCAGCTTGCTGCCTAGTGGGCTTGGGGTGGTTATAGCCATCCTCTGGAGACAAGAGAGAATAGTATAATAATTTAGGTGGGAAAAGACCTCCAGGATCATCAGGGTGGGAGGTTTTGTTTGGGTGCTGGGGTGCACTACTGCACCAACCATGCAACAGGATGGGGGACACCCAGGAAAAGGGGCCTTGGGGAGGCTGAGGATGCTTCTAGTCCTGTCACATTAACCAGATGGAGCCACCAACCCACCTCTGCCACTACCAGACAGTTCAAGAACTGATCAATAGGAATGAATGGTGAGCCTCAAAAGTATGGTGCAAGCATTAAAAAAGACTGTTTCAGAGCAACCTCAGAAGAGTTGCCTCAATGCAGCAGCATCACAGGCTGGGCTCCACTGCCAAGCAGAAGTCAGGTTTTGGGCAGGATCTTAGCTCTGTTCTTTGTGCTGTCAGGATAAATTACCTGCAGGCTGTCTGTGTGGGGAGACACGTGACGTCGTTCTAAGCCTCCCTGAGCTCCTAGAAAACTCTGTTTTGTTTTTGGCACATATGTAGGCATGCCTCTGGGTACTGGGGAAAGGGAGTTCTCACATTTCCAGGGACGAAATTGGCCTCCAGGGCTGGAGGCAAATGCAGGGTGCCATCAGAAAGATGGGACTCATCTTTTCCACTGGCATGTTGTGAGAGCTCTGACTTTCTAGGTGCTTATCTTTCCTAGGCTTAACAGCCGATCCTGCTTTCCCCAGTGCAGGAAGTGCATCTTGGTTTGGGCAACACTAGTTGATCCCTGTCCTTGTTCTAGCAGTCTTTTAATCTACTTGCAGACCGTTTTTCATGGGCCTGGTCTTTCTTTATTTTCCCCTATAAAAAATAAACATGCTTCTTTCATATCATGTCTTCTAAATCTTTTCTTGTTGCTCTCTCCTCAAGCTTCTTCTTGCCCCAGCTCTTCCCCTGTATACAGCTGTATACAGCTCATCACAAATTTGCTTGTCTTTCTTTGTGTTACTCTCCATTCCAGCCACATTTGTCATTGTCATGTTGTTCCTCACCACAAATTTCGTAGTGCAAGGAACTTTCCTTCCCCTTTGAAGGCAGGTGCATTGTTTGTCTTTCTTTCATCAGCTGGTACCACTCTTCTTGCCTGGATTTTGGAAGGCACTTGTTAGGGGTTCAGAGACAACTCGGGAGAATATCTAGAGTCTTCTGGGATGATGGAGGTACCAGTTAGCTTTTTTTTCTGCCCTTCCTCTACTTGCTTTGATTCCTTGCTTCAGACTCTTCTGTCTCATTTCTAGAGCTGGGTTTGATCCCTTGTACCATTTTGATGATTTGGACCCTCTTGGCTCTGATTGATTTAATCTCAATTTCATCCCTGGAGGCTTGTGCTCATTCTGTTATTCTCATCTGTAATTTTACCTATGTGTCTTTGTTCCTCATTTATGTTTTGATTATCGAAGCATAGATGGTGGTAGTCTCAGAAGCCCTCTACTGATGGTGTTTTTCTCTCAATGCTGCTTTTCTCTTCAAAAAGACATGTATAGAGCAGCTGCAATTTCAAAAGTGGGTCCTAGATCTTGGTGCTTAATCTTAACCTGGATGTGTGTAGACTCATCTAGCCCTCCCTAAGAAAGATACGCTAATGTAAATGCTTTTAAACAAAGTAAAAACCCCGAGAAAGATAATTAAACAACAGGTAGGTAATTAGTACCCCACTAATTTTTCAGTTTTGTTTTCTGTGAAATGAAGTAGCCTGGCCTCGGTAGAGAATGCTGGGAACATGGGGGAGAAGCAGCTGGAGAGCCTGGGTGGGTGTGGTGGTGCATTTCCCCCCACTTCTCCTTTCCAGGCTGCAGTGTGATCTGAGAAAATGCTTGTTAGGCCTTCTTCTTCTCCTCACCACCTGGGCTCAGTTCTTTCTGAGCTTATCAAAAAACACTGTCTGCTCTCAGGAACTCCTTAATGAGCTTCTGTTTTTCTCATGACCAGCCTTGGAAAATACTTCTCTGGCCTGAATGACATAACATTCCTATTCTCACACTTTCAAAGAAAGTGCCAACCCAAACAGTGGCCAGGCTGAAACATTGTTATAACTAAAGCCCATTCTCTTGCAATCCTATGAGCAGCGGTCCAGGATGGAGCCCCTTGAGCTCTCCTGGGACCACGGCGGGCCTGCAACCAGCATCTCCCTCTGAGTGGGATGCTTCCCAGAGTCAGCAAACCTGAGGGTTTGCTACACCTGGAGCATTGCTGAACCTCGACACGTCCTGGGCCGATACCCTCACTCCTTGAGGATCCTTTGCCCATCAGGAGATGCAAAAGCATCCGAAGTGAGGATTTTCACTGACCTCTGAGGGAAGTTTTTCCACAGGTGCTTAATCTTGCACTGACTGTTTCTGTCTGCTTGCATACCCTTTGCGCATATGCTATAGTAAGTCTGGAAGTTAAGTTAAAATATAATTTAGGCTAAATGCTGTTAAGTGTCATTTCTCTGTTAGATTGTTAAGGTTAAGATATAAATTAAGGTATAAGTTGAGTTAAAGTACTGTTAAATGTTGTTAACCTTTAGGCCGCTTTCCTTTTTATCTTTGTTTACACTGCCTTTACACACAGACACACACACATACCTAGGTAGTTCCAATTCATTTCTGTTTTGATTGCCTGGATTTTGTTTGCTTTTGTTGTTGCTTGCCTTCCCCTTGTGGTGCCTTAGTTGCCCTTTGTAAGTAGAGTGAATCCTGCTAACGAATCTGTTGTGCTTAGTAGTTTAATATTAAATCTGACTTTAGCTCATACCCTTGCTGGTGATTTTTTAAATGATCTCAAGCACACTTGTTGGGGACAGAGGGAAAAGGCTGGAACCTGGATTTCTCTGCTTTCAAGTACATGGACTACTCCTTGAAGATGTCTCAGCTCTGATTCATATCCTTTCCACTTTAAATACACTTAGAAGAGACAGAGGCTTGACCGCCATGGAAGACTGGGAGCCCTGGTTCCTTGGTGGGCTCTGCACTGGACTGGCCTTGTCTGCTCTCAAGTCTGGACACCCTTATCAGAAGGGCAAACTTGTGACTTAGAGTTTATTTCGATGCTTGTTGTGCATGAACCTCTGTAACCAGCTTTTTCCCCCCTTTCCAGAAGACCAGATACTTCTGGAAGGAAAGAGTGGTTGGTGATCCAAGGGAATCCATGAACCATCCCAATGGTCCTGCCATTTCTGGCGGGACTTGGCAAAGTAAACCCCTGACAGTAGTGGCCAAGGGGATAGGTAGCCTGGGATTTGCTGCTGACAGGTTAGAGACTTGGTGACAGGGAAGCTCTGGCTTTGTGACCTAATCAGGATATGAGGCATCTGGCCCCATCCCTGAGCTCCAAGTCCTCAGCTCCTGTCAGGCATTTGCTGGTATTCAGGTGCACCTCATCCTGATGGCTCTCTGTTCTGCCCTCGTGCCCCATGGAAAAACCCTTGAGTTTTCCCCAGAGCTTGCTGCTCATCCTCCTTACCTTCTCTTCCAGCAGATTTCTTGGAGCTGCTCACCACCTAGCGAACTCAGCAGTCCTTAAGTAACTAATGAGTGGCAGTGCAATATGTTTGTTATTGTTGAGGTTTGAAAACAAACCAGTGAGAGACTGCAAGTCAGAAATACAATTTAATAGGAAGAGGGGGGAAAAAAGTAAAAATAAATGCAATAGTACAAAAAAACCACTGAGAGAGTCAGAATACAGCCTGACACCCTGTTGGTCAGGGTGTTGGTAGCAGTCCCAATGAAGTCCTGTTGAAAGCAGTGATCCTATAGAAGGTTCTGGTCTTAAAGGGTCCAGAGGTGGCTGTGTAGCTCTCATCCTCTGGGAATCCAGTGGAAAAGGCTGCTTGTGGTGTTCGAAATCCCAGTTTATATCCAGGATGGAATGCTTGGTTCCTCCCTCTGGGCAGAGCATCTCACAATGGGATGATGTGATTTTGTCAGTCATGCAGTGCGTCCTTGATGGGCCATTAAGAGAAGATAGTCCAGGGTGGGTTATCTGTGAGTCATGTGGCAAAACCTTGATGGGCCCATTAACAGACGATAGTCCGGAGGGAGGAGGCAAAGAACACCACCCACCTGGTTTCAACAGCTCACGTAGATGGTAATAGAATACACTGCAACCCAGGACAGTTATTCATTTTATTTCTCGGATGACTCAAGTAGTTGGGTGTAGGCCAAACCACCTCTTCATGTAATCTCCAAGGAGGAAGGACAGAAGGTTTCCTACTTCCTGCTGTACTGCATGTGCTTTTCTCTGCTCTGCTGAGTGTTGGCTTTCCTTAGCCATGTGTGCCTATGCTTGCATGACAATAACAAAGGCATTTGTGAAAGAAAAAAGTTGCTGATGATGCACGAAGCTGTTTTCCACACATACTGCTCTGTTCCCAGGATTGAGAAGAGTGGTGATTTAGTTCCAAAATGTGAATCAGTGTTTGCTTGGCATTCCTTGGGGTGATTCAAAAGCCCTATTAGCCTTCTGTAAAATCCTTCTGAAAATACACAAAAGATGTGATTAATTTTAGGTACATGTGACTTAGTGAAAAGAGAGAAGTTTATTCAGGAATTGATCTCAGCTATCCCATGTGCATCTGACTCATGTTTCCACATGCTGGGAATAGTGAGCAAATAGAGAGAAGGGGTCCAGGTTTAAGGGTACACAGGCTGTGAGAAATGCTTTTTTCTTAGTTTTTTTACCTGTTCTTACCCTGGAGATGCTGATGTTTCAAGTATCCTGCCCAGACTGTTAATCCTTTTCCAATACTGTGGAAATCTCAGAACCAGCAGGCTGTTGTTACTTACTAAAAAATATGGCTTTGACTGAGGTTTTCCCAGCATCTAATAAAAGCAATGATGTCCTCAAACTCCACTTCCTTGGGATTAGTAATGATCTGAGGATAATGATCTTTCCACGACCTTAGTCACTTCCTCCCAACCGGTCATCCCTGTGACAGGAAAGCATTTGTGCTGTGTTTGGTACTGCTGCTCTAACTGCCAACATTTTCAGCTTGGAAAAGCATGCTCTGAGAGGAAACTGCCATCTCTGGGGAGATGGACAGCAACCACTGGAGTGTCACAGTGGATTAACAGGTAGAGGCGTGTGGCAGTTTGATTCTGCGCAGCACGGATGGCTGTGAGCGTGGGGGGTTTGAACTTCCTGGTGCACACACATCCTCATTTCTCCCATGAGCAATGCCATCACCTGGAGTGCTGGATGCTTTCCTGTGGGATGCCCTTTTCCCCTGTCATGGCATTAGGAGCCCTTCACCTCCCCACTGTCTACTTGCTGCGGGGCTTCCTTCCTCCCTGGGCAGTAGTCTGGGAGTGCTTGCCTGCTCTCCCCTCCTTGCCTCACCTTGCTTTTGGATACCTGGGAAGAAGCTGTGAGCCAGGACTAGTGGCAAACATGGGGACCATGGTAGGTTTGAGGGAGGCTGCCCTGAAACAGGTGAAATAGGACAGAGGTTTAGATGTTTGAAACAGGCAGGATTGCCATAGATAGCTGAGATAGCTTTCCAAAGCACTCAGCTCTTATTTTTCAAGCATTTCAGTCACTAAAGTGTTTCACAAAGTGGAGCTCTACCACTTGAACCCAGTATCTGTTTTGCTGAGAAATGAGTAGCAGCAAGTCTGGGTAGCAGATGGTAAAGTGTTCCAGGCAGTTAAGGAAGAGGGAATGATAGTGACACTTCTGACATCATGTTAAAGAAAGATGCATGTCACTTCATCTCAGATATGAATATACACTACAGTGGGGATGATTAAATAGAGTGCTTCATATTTAGAAATAGGTGTCTGTCTAAGAGATGTCTGCCTTTGGAATCAAAATTTCCAAGACTTCTACATGAGGCTGCCAAACTTTGTCTTGACTTGCTCAGTACCTCTCTGAATCTACTTTCAGACACTTCATAATTTTTGGAGTACTTATTTATGCTCCAAGGACCTGTTATATGCCTTTTTTGGGCAAAGCCATTTTATTTTCCTTCTATGTGTGTTAGTGACTTTGAAGGAACTACTGAATAGCTCTCCTTGGAGCCACTGCAGCCACTTGTGCTGCAATGCTCACCTGTATCTGAACGAGGGGAGGATCATTCATTTCCATTTAGCAGATTTAGCAAACATTTCCATTCAGCCATTAGTCTGCGTTTTGAGAGACAGAAATGGACACATTATCCATTTAGGATGACACTGTGACATGGTTGCAGCTTTTGAACAGCTATCAGATGGTGACATGATTTTCAGAGGTCCTTAGAAAGGTCAGGCCTGGCAGGGCTACCATTTCCTGACCTGCTGGGAAGACCTGGAACACTTAGTGATGCAGGAGCGGTTCATCTGTCTCTGCTCAGAGCCTGAGGCAAACGGGAGGCTGCTGGAGTGAGTGCCATTGAAAAGCCTGGGATTTGCACAGTCTTTCTAGAGCCCAAATCAGTGGAGGTGCTGCCCCTGAGGAGTTTCTGGTGGTGATGCACTTCCTGGCACACAGGCATGTAGAGGCAGCAGGAGTGGGTGTGGGGCTGCCCAGTAGCACCATTCCTTGTCACTGATCCTCCCTGGTGCCCATTCAGAGGTGGTCTGCAAGTGCTGCTCTCTGACACATGCTCCACGAAGCTGAAGATCCATCCTCCTCCCCAATGACTGCTTTGGGATATCTTAGGCTAAGATAAGCACAGTCTTCTTGCCATAAGCACCATTTTTTCCTACATTGCTACTGTCTGGGCTCCTGTTGAAAAGCAAAGTGATGGAGAACTGTGGTCTGACGTAGGGATGCTGAGGACCCTTGGCTGGGCACTGCAATCCTCATATAAAATAATGCTAATTCTCATCTTCGGAAATAAATGCAACTTCTATTTTTCACACTCTGTTACCCTGGTTTCATGGTACCTTGGTGCCTCAGTAAAGAAACCTGCCAGTCATCAGTTTCCAAGCAATAAATTCGTAATGGAAGAGGCACTGGCAGAGCGCAGCTGGCAGCCAAGGCCAGGACTGGACTTTCCCCCGGGGGTGTGCTCAGTGGCGGCACGCTGGTTGGGCTGCCCGGAGGTAGGACTGCGGGCAGCTCCCTCCTCCTGGTGGCCGTCCGGCCCTGGCTGCCATCCAGCTGTGCCCGTGTCACTGGCCCTGCTGGTTGTGCAAGTGCCCCTGTCCTGGCCTGACTCCCAGTGGCTTTCGTAACCCGGCTGGCAGGGCTCTGGGGGGCTTTGCCCTCTACCCCGCCCGGACCCTGGCTTTCCCCAGAGCCTTTGCTCAGCTCTGACCCACCCCAGCAGGAGTCGGGACGCCTGGAATTCAGGCTGGGAAGCTCTTGGTGCTGCTGGACGCACGAAATTGGAAGCTCCCTTTGGGGCATCTGGTGGAGTTTTGGGCTTCCCGTGCCGTCTGCAGCCACCCTGACCTCGGGGCACCAGGTTGCAGGTGGCTGAGCAGCCCCTGACCCCTCTGCCCTGGTCCAGGCAGTGAGCTGGCAAAGCTCGAGGTTTTGCTAACTCCCAGCAATGAAGACAAGGGTTGGGAGCTGGCCGCTTCCCAGGTGGCTGGCTGGGCTGTGTCCCCTCCCCGGCTGTGTGCCAGAGGGGCTGCTTTGCTGAGGTAATGCAAGCAAGTCATGGCAAAGGCAACCTGGGCTGTGCCTGGGTTTATCATCCTGCAAAAATGATCTGCTTATTTGATAGCAAATTCCCCCGTGAATTCCCTACTTGCATTGCATCAAACATAGATTTAATTGTGAATAGATTTTTGTCCTTCCAGGGCAGGTTTAAGAGACACGGAAAGATTCTCTTCCCTCCATGGGTACACCCTGGAGTTTGGGTGAATTTGTTGTTTTCCTCAGAGAACAGCTGAACTTTCTGCCTTTATTGTGTTCTAGTTTCTTTTTTTGAAAGAAGTTCTAGTTTCACCTCTATCCCAGGGATATCAGGGGATTAATGAGGGCTCTCCCTAACAGACTTTCAGTAGTTTTAAGCCCAGAAGACAGTTTGCAGAGAAAGTCCTATCCGGAGCTGATCCCTGCAG
Organism: Daphoenositta chrysoptera; assembly: GCA_013397915.1. NCBI lineage: Eukaryota > Metazoa > Chordata > Aves > Passeriformes > Daphoenositta > Daphoenositta chrysoptera. The sequence continues at coordinate 28,526 of VZRO01005855.1, read as the reverse complement.
GGTGAAAGCATCGCTCTGCTTGGCACAGCATGCTTCCTGTCTTCAGGGAGCTGTCAGGGCTGTCTTCTGAATCCCTTCACTGCCATGGGTCAGTCTCCCCTGACTTCTCCTCAGCCTGTTTTGGTGCTTTACCACCCTGGGGTTCACTGTGTCACCACAGCTCAGACCTGGCTTTTGGAGCACCTGCCACCTCCATCTCCTGCTCCTGGGTGAATGGCATAGAGCAGGCAGCCTGTGACTGGCTCTGACTGATGCTGGAGAAGTGCTCCAAGGCAGCAATGGTCTGAAGAAATACTGGTTTTATTATCTCTTGCCTGTTTGGTGAGTTGCCCAGGGCCCTTCTGAGATCCTGCTGAAGTTGTTTAAATGATCTTTCATCCTTGGCCTCTCGACATAAAGTAGGGATGCACTCAGCGACTGACAAGGTGAAGGCAGTGAAAGAGTCATGCAATAGATCCAAGAATGTGATATTAAAAATACCCCAAAGATAATTTGCAGGATTTCTGTCTGTTGGGCGGACAAGGGGCAGTTTTGAATAACTCGTCCTTTGCAAGGAAGCAGACACTGCCTTATGAAAGACCCTTCACTTCAGGAAATTAGGACCTTGCTCGACACTAAATCCATTTCCCCTCCACTGAGCTGAGTCCAGGTCAGCAGAAAATTCCTCCTGAGATGGACAACAAGCCCTGGGCACTAAAATTCATGGTGGGAGGACTGTCAGGCAACTCGGAGGCAGCTCAGTGACCTAGTCCAGCAGCAAGGCAGCACAGAGCAAACCTGTGAAACAAAAACCATGCTTGCAAACGCAGTGAAGCCGGGGTGGTTGATCATTAGCGACTCCAGCGAGGCTTGAATGTGTGTCCTGGAGGGGAAAGGCTGTTTTGCAATCTGTGACCTATCTGAGCATCCCTCCTGTGGTGCCATTCAAAATCCAAAGGCTAGCAAAGTAAAGGTCTGATTTTCACTCCAACTCGGAGCTTTTAGGGCACTGCCAGTGGGCAGCATCCTGGCCTGGTGTCAGGATTTAGAAATCTTGGAAGCACTTACTCTTTATACAGTGCAGGGTAGACATATGCAAGAAGAGAAACCCGCTCGCCACAACTGACTGAAAGCCTGTCTGGCTGCTGGTGGTAGCCAAGTTCACATTACCACCAAACCTTCTGTAATTGCTGTACTGACTTTTCTTATAAATGTAGGAAATTACCATTTGGTTGTTCTCATGAAACAGCATGGTTGTACCACTCTCAGTTGTGAGGGCCTCTCTCTTCTTTAAGGAAACCTTATCACCTGTGCTGTCACCTTTATTTAAATGGCTGAAAGTCAATATGAAGACCAACTCCATTTCCAGGTTCTGAGACGTTGTGGTTTAGGAATGGTATTCCCCAATTTAATGTTCCCACTGACACACCCCAGACCATGTGCTGCTTGCTCACTTTCCCCCTGTTGCCCCTGCAGTGAAATGGAGAGGAGAATTGAAGGCACAAAAAGATAAAGATCACAGGTTGAGATAGGAACAATTTACTAGAAACAGCAATGGAATAAGAAATTTAACAGTAACAAGACACTAATAACAGAGTGTACAAGATAGGCAAATTATTTACATGTGATTGCTCACCACGCAATTTAGTGTTCCCGCTGAAACACCCCAGACCACACACTGCTCACTCACTTCCTTCCTCTTCCCTCTGCAGGGGGATGGAGAGGAGAATTGGAGGCACAAAAAGTTTAGATAAGAATAATTTACTAGAAAAAGCAAAAAAAAAAAATAGGAAAAACAATAACAATACTCATAGCAGAGCGTGCAGATCGGTGCACAGTTAACATGTGACTGCTCACCAAGTGGAATCCGGGGTGATGTGACCGTGCACCACCAAAGAAACGGCACCACCCTGTGTCCGTGGCATGAGGTGGCATCAAGTAATTCCAGGGCTATGCCCTTCCTGGCTGCTGCAAAAATTAGCCCTGAGACAAGCAGGATAAATGAAATGCCACTGCATCTCCAGGTGAGGTGTCAAGCAAAGAGCAGAGCTGGCCCTGCTTACAAAAACTGCATAGATTTATTCCCTCAGCTAGAAAACAGTGGGATTTGACAGAAGAATAAACACAGCCCTGGTCTCTTTTAAAGGGAAAAACCCCACAAACTCATATGCCTGATATTTTCAGGTCATGGATGGGTTTTGTATATGGTTTTGTAGCTTTCAGCATGAACTCTGCATCACTTTAATTGAATGGTGTCAGGGCCAAGCTGGCTCAGAGAGCACAGCACAGCTGGGCTGGCTTCACAGCTACACCTGTAGGTGTATGGCAAAGCAGGGGCTTTTCCAAAACACTTGGATTAGTGAGCACTGCATCTTTTCCAGCACATTGTCCCCAAATCCTTTAGTGTCTTCCACTGAGATAGATGGTGAACTCTGCAGAAGCTTATTTTTGATTGAAAAAACCGAGTTAGATATTTATAATAATCAAATATGAGATGATGGTTATGGGTGATGGCACATTTTATTTGCAATGCCACTTATTTATTGTCTGCAGCATCAGTGCTGTGTGCTGGGACACAGCTATTTATTCTTTTGAAATGGCATTTGCTGCAGTTTCTGTTTTATGTGTTTTCCAGTTACTGTCCTGCTGTCAGGTAGCTCTGAGACAAAGCTTGGGGCTGCCTTCATTGATTGCAGGGATCCTGGGCTCACCCTGGAAGTTGGTGGGGAAGCTGGGGCTGCCAGCAAGCACTTTGACACAGTGGCAGCTGCAGAGTTACTTGTGGCAGGTATAATTAAAAGAACAGGATATACCATTGCCTTGTTCCACACATTGGTGGGCTTCAGCTGGCACTTGGCAGCCCCTCCAGCACTCAGAAACACCCCATGAGCTCAACCTTGCTTCCAATTTCTATTTTTTTAATCTCAGTCAAGTGCAATGTGAGCCCTCTATTTTTCTTGCTAGGTGAATAAACGGGTTTCTGCTGGGTAGTAGTTCAGCCTTGTTTGTGAGAGACCCTTGGTGATCTCCCAGCATTTTCCAGTCCACATCTCCACTCTCTCAGGTGCAGCCCTGTATCCACACAAATTCAGGTTTCCTGCACTAGATGTTCCTGTCTTTACAGAGAATTTAATAAGTTGGCAGAACAGATGATTATACTGGGGGGGAAGGAAGTTATTTGGAGAGGGTGTGTAAGGGACTAAAAATCACATTTTCAGTTATGTCCAAAACAAGGTTTCTCTCTGAAGTTTGCCAGAGGAATTCAGTGCTGCCTGTGAAAATGATGTCCCTTAGAGCCCTTTCCAAGGATGGCACAGGGGTCTAGTGGCCATCTCTTTGTCCTTGCCCCTGCAAGGTGCAGATGGTGGGATTGACTCTGTTTTCATCTTTCTCTTGGGGCACAGACCAAAACCAAGAATAAATAAGAAAAAGTCCAGTGATTGACATGAAGGAACAATGTTCATCTAGTTTCTGGAGTTTCTTACAAAAAAAACCTCTGGGTTGAGGAGAGTTTTAATTAACCCTTTAATTAAGTGGACAGGATGAATAGACTACAAAGCAATTAAGTGCATGTGATGGGCAGTATTTGCTGGCTACATTAACCTTTGTGTTGCCTTAGCTGGAAAGAAGAAATATTTCATGTATGGCATGATGCCATTCTTCCTCCTCCTTTTCCTCCAGTTTTTTAACCATTTCAAAGGATGCTTCCAGCTAGTTATGGCATGTATGAGTAGTGCTTTAGGCAATGTTGATAACAAGGCAAATATGGCTTTTTCTACTTTTTATTTACTTCTGGTGTGAGTTTAGATTCGTAGATGTCCTAGAAATTACAGAATTTGCTTCCTTAAAGTTTTTACCTTGGAAGAGAGCACGGATAGCTGGGCTTTACTACCCTGGGAATGTTGTTTCCTTTGGGTTTGGCACGTAATGGGGCATATAAACATGCTGCCATGCCAGATCTGCATGGCTTGATCAGGTCTCACCGGGGTATTGCATCTCTCCTTGCCTGACAATAGACTATTTCTGCCCCTCTCACTGTGTCACACATCAACGCTGGGTGCAGAGCAAAAAGGATTTGTGGTGTGTTGTTTCTTGTTTTCCTGTGACTCGGCTAATATACACAGCAAGAGGGTGAGCAGGTCTCATGGAGCACCCTTTGATGTCCTGATACTTGCACACTGTGAAGTCTGGAAATAGTCAACACTGCTACCCAAATGCAAACCTACCAAGCAGTCCTATTCATTCAGTATAGCCTTGGATGGGACTTCTGGCCTTGGATTGCATCCCTGGGCATAGCTGATGTAATTGATTTCTTCAGCAACTCTGCTTCTCCCATGGTGGAATGATCATGGAATCACGGCATTGTTTGGCTTGGAAGGAACGTTAAAGATCATCTAGTTCCAACACCTTCCTCTAGACCAGGTTTCTCAAAGCCCCATCCAACCTGGGGTGGGGGACAGGTACCAAAACACTCAATGTGACACTGTCAGACTTAGAAAGGAAGTGTGTTGTCCTTTATATTTTTGTTTCCTAGGATGCAAAGAAAACCCTTTATCTAATGCAAACTTTGTGTCTGTTTCTAAACTGCCTGTGGGGACACAAAGCACTCATGTTGTGTTTTACTACAATTTGTCTCTGTTCTCATAGCAGCTACTTGGCACAATTTTCTATTCCACTTCCATTGGCGTGAAGGAGCCACGAGGGGGACTTTCCACAGTAGTGCAATGAGCCGTGCAACCTCTGAACTTGCCTCTGCTTTCCTCCTAAATCTTGGTAAGGGCACAGCAGAGCCACAGACACCATCTGTGGGCTGGGAGAATGTGCTCCATGTGAAGAGAGAGCTGAAAGGTGCTGCCAGTACAGGGTTTGATGCCCTGTCTTTCCATAACAGTGTTCTCTTGCACAGGAAATAGAGACCAAGGGTACAGGAAACCGTGTGATTGCTTGAAATCCTCCTCACCATGGTCTGTAGGGCTCTGCTAAACCAAAAGAGAAATGGAAATACCAGCTCCATGTCAGCTAAATATCAGTTAATTATGAATGGTATCTGGAAAGACCTGGAGTGAAAATAATGCCTAGGGAGGAAGGCAGCTGCAGACGCAACCCAAAAACTGCAATTGGTTTTTTGTAATGCCTTCAAAGGAAATGGAACAATAATAATTTTATTTGGAATTTATAATCAAAGGGGAAGTGACCATTTTGATTGGAGATAGAAAATTGCTTTATTATCTTCACTTTTTCTGCGCCTGCATAGGGAAGTCTTTTCCTCTGCTGGTGAAGTGAAGGAAAATGTAAAAAAGGAGAGGGAAAGAAAAATGCTGCTTTTGTTTCCATTTTATATTCTGCTACCAACATTAGTGACGAATACTGTTGCTTTTCAGAGCTTTTTTTCCAAGTAGGTAAGGCCTCCCTGGGGAAGCACAGCAAGGCAGAGGCTCTGGCAGCTGCAAATCTGGATGATTTCCTCAATTTTCCACAATTCTTCAGTTCTATCTGGCTCCAATCTGAAAAAGCCTTGAAAAAACAGGGTTGCTTTTTCAGCCTCCTTATCTGTGAAATGGAATGATCCTTATTTGTTTTGTAGAGGGTGTAGGAAGGTTGAGGATGTTTCTCTTTTTGACGTATCCCAAAAAACTTATCTCAAAGGTTTTTACTTGTTCAGTTTGGAGAAGGAGGGATGGAAGGTGTGAGCATCAAGGGCAAAATGTTGGATCTGGGTGAGGATTTTCTCTGAGCTGGCTCCCATGTCTGGGAGGCTGTCTGCCTCTTCTTTATGCTTCTTCAGTGATCTGGCAATCCAGTGAATGAAAAGAAAAAGGAGGGAAAACCGGAACCCCACATCTTGACCATGGCTGGCAAATATAATTTATTGCACATCCACAGGCTCAGCTGGACTCACATAGCCAAAATGTGAGGAGACGCTGAGCTTCCCAGTCCCTCCAAGGCAGAATTAATGTAAGAAGCTTTAATTTTTTCAGAGGAGCGTGCCCCTTGTCCACCAAACTCCCTGGCAGCAGATTCCCTGGAAGGTGAGGACATGCAAGCACCAGAATTTTTTGCAACACTTCCAATAGTGCTGACCCTCTGTAAGTCATGGAAGTGACATTTTCCCCCAGCCTGTATCTGTGTGTAAGGATGGCCAGGCATGGGTGTCACCCCTTCCTTCAGACAGAGAGTGGAACTGGTAGTAACAGAGTGTTCCTTTAACCAGCTCTTGTTGTGCTTGCCATGACCCAATATTTGAGCATGATATCTTGTCTAGGAGGTTGTTGAGGGGAGCAGGGGGTTCAACAAGCAGAGAATGGGAAGGAGATAAAGACAAGCCAAATTTCTCCCCGTATGTTCACTTTGCAGTCTGCAGCCTTTTAAACTGTTGTGGTTTGATTTTTTTGAATGCTGAAGCATGCCTGAGTAGAGCTGGTCATCATGAACCACAAAATGTCTGAAACCAGAAAAGTTTGCTTTGGTCTCAGTGACACCTGGAGGGCTCTGGAAAACTTTTAGAGCTTTCTTCCTTTCGGGAGCAAGGACAAGCCTTTTGTAACTGCCTCCCCTGACTTGACTCCCCTCTAACATCAACTCACTGAATTTTTAGCATGTCCTTCATGGAAACAGCTATCAGTTGGGCTTTTTGCAAATGGTGCCATCTCTTGGTGTTTCTCTGTTTCCTTATCCTGTTTACAAAACCATGTTATGTGAGGCAAAACTCATTTGGCTGAGAAGAGACATTGTACTCAATGGGGTATTTACTGTGTATGTGAGATATAATCTAGTTTCTGCAGTAACACAGGCTCCAAAATGAATGGGTATTTATTTATAATAATACAGCAGTCCATACGGAGGTGTCATCTTGTTTGTAATCAATCCTGGCTCAATGTTCTGGTTGCAGCAAAGTAACACTTTGCATTAAGTGATGAATTGGTTTAGTCTTCTTATTCTGACTGTCATTTTTCTTAGCTGAAGATATATTGCCTCCATTATGCAACCCTTGTAAGGTGAGCATCAAATATCCATGGGCACTTAAAAGGGAGCGTGTGAGATCATGCACAGTCCCATGCAGGAAGGGAAGGGAGCCATGCTGTTGGTTATAGGCAGTAATGTGTTCCAAATAGGTGGCTCGTTGCAGCATGAGCTGCTCTTGTGGTGAGGTAAGCAATGATTTATTCTGCTAAAGTGTGTCATTATTGCACTAACATTGTATTTCTGGATTGATTTCAACTCAGAATCAGCTCAGATGACAGAGTGGGTATTTTTCTGCTGGAGAAACAGACCATCCCTGACACCATACAAGCTAGATATATTTTAAAAGAGACATTCTTGGTATGCTGAAGAAAACAACAACAAAACCTCTATTAAGAGGTCTGTATTTGGGTGCTGTGGAGATGCAGTGGATATGTCTGTGTTGTCCATTTATGGCTGTTACCATCAAATGGGAAAATCTGCCCATTGCTCATGAGTAAATTGCCAGAAAAATAACTTGCTTTATGGAAGATACTGTATAAAATGGAGCCATATAGTAATATTTGCAGGCTGTCTTGGCTTGGATCTGTGTATTTCACAATGCAGTGCTGCCCAGAGAAGGAGGGCTCTGAATGCCAGCAGGGTGGGGGAGAGAAAGTGGAGCTGGCAGGTGCTTTTGTCCCTGTGCCCTTCCCTCCCGTGCTTGTCCAAAGCCCAGGACACCACCTGTATCTTGTCAGGGGTTTTGACCAGATCACTCTTCCAATGGCCCTGTGCCTCCATGATGTCCTTTAATGTGTGGTGGGTTAACTTGTTTGTGTGTGCCTTGGCTTGTCCTGCACATAAAAAGGAGAAAACAGGCCCATCTTTCATGTATTTCTTGTGATACATGAGAAAAGCTTGCAAATGGCCTTCTGTCTTTGTAAAACCAGAAACACCATGGGTATGAAGGCTGCTCTTTGCTGTATTTCCCTGGAGGAAAGAGAAATGTTTCATTTCTCAAAGAAGCAGCCGAGGTGTGCAGAGACAGCTCTTGTCCGTGTCTCTGGGATTTAGGGAAGGGGTGAGAAAAACACTCAAAACACCTGACATATGTTTCATGGTCTTAATGACAGACACTCGGTTTTCAGTAGGAGTAGCTCAGATCCTTCCCCTCTGCCACTTTTCCATAAAGCCTTCTAAGAGAAACAGATTATGTAAGAACACATTGAAAAGCTGGGAAGAAACGGGCAGGTTTGAAAGAGGCTTGAGGACATCCTTGACACCGTTCTATGCAGCTCAAAGAAGAACAATCAGAAAATTGTTTTTCTTTCGTAGGCTGCCTTTGCAGACCAAAAACTGTAAAATCATTATATAAGGAAACTGCTGATGCTCAGGGTCCAAGAGCTCGATGTAACATCAAACAACCTGCCACGAGTGTCACTTTCAACTTCTGTCTACTGACAGTCACTTTCCAAACTCTCACTCTGAAGCATCCTCTAGCTGTTGTCTGTAACTTATTTGATCATTTCCAGAGCTTTCACCGTAATGCCCTGTTTTATAGCATCACCTTGGATATAGATTAATAAATTTGCTCCCAAAACCAGCATACCAGGCTCTGTTACATGCAGCCTTGACCTAAAGATCTTGCTATGGCCAAATTCTTAGCTCTAAAATTCAATCTTTTGAAGAGAGGGAGCTTCCATTTGTATGGCCATTTTGAGTTTTCCTTGCTCTTTTTGGAAAGGGAAAATTGAGGTTTGGTGTGGATTGCTGAGGTTCATTATCTACTCCATAGTGTCTGGGAAATTGTGTGGATCCTGGCTGACACTGCTATCAGACATCTCTTTGGTCCAATTTCAGTTTGGTTACTTACCTGGGAGGTGGCACAGGACAAATCACTCCTTGCCTCAAATTACAATGCAGTGCTGCCCAGAGAATTTCCTATTTCTTTAATAAATAATAAATAAATACTTAATAAAATAAAATAAATGGTAAATTAATGTTGCCTCCATTGACTCATACTGTGACAGTGACATCATTTGTGAGACATGTGGAGGTATCATTGCCAGGAGTTTAAAAGTCCCAGTTCTTTAAGGGAAAACCCTCTGCTGTGAAGTGATAACATGGAGGACTTGAAAATTATTCCTGTCTCTTGCTCACTGGTTGGTGTGGCAGTTCTGCTTTTTCCGAGATGAACTTTGCTTTAATGAGTCTTGATGCCTCTGTACCACATATACACCATGAATGAGCTCAGCCTTGGGCTCATCCTTGCAATGCCTTTTATTTTGGTCCATAAACTGTCTTTCTCCACACTGTTGGCATTTTTTCTCTATCTCTCTCTGAGCCCAGAGTCCTAACTGTGTGATGGGACATCTTCTCTCTAGGTGAGATAACTGGAGTTAGGTTCCTTCTGTCTTCTCTTTGGACCCTTTTGATCCTGAAAAAGGATTTAGGTCTGATGCCTGATTTTCCTTTGTGTCTAGTTCCCTCGGTCTATTAAAACTTCTTAATTTTATCCCAATTTTGTTTCTATTCTTTGTTGGCCTCTTTGACTGGTACAGCTGTTGCAAGCATAACTTCCCTGTAATATGTTTTCCAACTCTGTCACTCAGCTGCCCTGCTTCCTTTACTAGCAATTTCACAGAGTCAGCAAAATCATCCCAATTCACAACTTTTACTCAGTTATTCCTGTCTAAATCTGAGACTGGGCAGGTTTTGACAAGGAATTAAAGCATGTGAAAACCACTGCAGTTCAATACCATGAGAGTGCAGTGACCCTGCAGAGTTTTATTTGCGAAGACCACATCTCCAGAACAGCTGAATATAAGATTGAAAGTAACCTGACCTAAAAGGGAACAAGGAGAGTGAGAGACAAGCATGTGTGTTACAGAGGCCAGCATGGGAGTAGCTCCTTGTCAATGTGTTTAAAGTAGAAGCTGAACACCCAGCAATAAAGCCAAGTGCAAGAGCAGAGGCAAGTGAGAGGTGGAACAAACAACCTTTAAGGATGTTGTTGGCACTATGTACATGAACATGTTTGTGGTAGGGCTCCTTGGTAATTCATAGCTATCTGCATTGGAGAATATGACTGTCTGCAGGACTGGCTTTGTCTCCTGGGGTTTTCCCTTCTGAGTATTTGTTTTATGGCCTAGAGGCAGCCTTGCCTGCAAAATAAGCAGGTCCTTCTCTGTGGCACTTTGTTGGGCTCTTCTGGGGATTGCTCATGGCCCAGCTGTATTTTGAACAGAGATTTATGATCACCTTCCCAGTCAATTAAAATTCTAGGTTATTGCTAAGGCAGAATTCAATTAAGGCTAATTGGAACTTCTGACAACTGATTTTCCAAACAGAAACAATGGTGGGGTTGCAGATCCTAGAGGGTTTTTCTATCACTTTTAAGTAATGTTCAGTTCTGTTCTTGCTTGACACTGCTCTAATCTTTCCTCAAGCCCCATGGTCTTTCTTCCATCAAGCAATTCAAATGTTGGTCTTTTTTCTGTCATAATTTATCATTTTGACTTATTTGTCCTTTTCATGTCTTCTTCTAAATGTGAGGGGGAAAAAAAAACCCAGACCACCAAACCCTTGCAGAAGCCTAGAAATGTTTTTGTATCAGTCCCAGTGGTCTGACATGAAAGATATATAGCCACTTCTAAGAGTTTGACAGTTCAGTAACAATTATCTAGACAGTTACAATAACAACTCGCTTTTCTTTTTCTGTTGAGAGGGATGATGAGGTTTTAATGAATTGTCAGTAAAGATTAAAAAAAAGAATAAAATACCAAAGAGTAGAAAAAAAACCCAGGTGCAAACACAATGCCATTAAAATACAACTCAGGTTTTCCATTCTACCCTAAATTTTATTTCCTTGGCACCAGGAACTATTGTGACAGTTCTTTGCACACTTGATTGAACAGGGAAAACACATGGGACCGTATCTTAGTCACAGAATGCAGAACATGAAGCTCTCATCTCCCAGAGAAGTCTCACAGAGGGGTGAATAATCCTTTCAGTAGTTCATTTTGCCAGAATTTGCAGCATGTTGTTTACTGTATGGGGACTAATAACAAAATGGCAAACAGGAATTTAAAAAGTGAGAGAAGGAGTGATTATATATATATATATAGATAGATAGAGAGAGAACAGTGACAGCTGGAACGTCCAACTTCTCCCTCCTGCAGTGTGTGGTTGTCACTTGCCGACTGGAATATTTTTTCCTAGAGTTTTATTTTCCATGGTTTCAGGACTACAATAACATTTCTCTCTGCACTTGTCCTGTGTCTTGCTGTTTAAAGGAAACCAGAGCAACCCTCCACATAACTGTGTTTTTAGTGTTTCCCTCTCTTCATGGGAGATAAATGGAAGAAAAGCCATGGGCAATTTTTGTGTGGAAGTTAAGTTTCTTTGATAAGAAATGATTGTGCAATTATACAATTGCCAAAGGAGAACAGGTGGATGCACTCTCTGATGTGTGATTACTCGTGAATTCCCTGTATTCCTTGTGGAAAAGAGTCACAACTGTAAAATTAAATAGTCAATGCCTCTTTGAGAAAAGAGTTTGCAGCCACTGGTGTTCCTTTATCAAAATACAGTGAGCTTTGAAGGAACAACTAAAATAGCAAGCCTCAGAATCAAGTAAAGCAAGCTGAGTGGAAAAATTCTGCAGATGGCTTTTTCTCTGGGAAATTTGTTTATAATGGGTTCTTTTACACAGTAGCAGAAACCTTTTGCCTGGGAAAATGGTGGGTAGGGCTTTACCAGGAGGCATGCAGCTGCTGAAGTTGTGATCAGTGCCATAGGCAGATGAGCAGCAGATACAAGACTAAGTGTCACACTGCAGTGTGAGTGTTTGCATGAAAATTTGTTCAAAACCAGCTTCTACTGCAGAACTCTTTGTGAGGGCTGAGTTTTCAGTGAGGTGTGTGTATGTAAAGGAGAAATCCTCTTAATTCACCAGCACATTCAGTCACAACTTCTGGGCTGAAATAGTGACTAAAATGTTGCAATGTGAATGGATATATATATATATAGCTGTGCTTTGACAAGGTGCCTGCTGTCCAAGAATGGCAGAAGCTGTGAAAAATGCTTTGAGGGTCTTTGGAGATGCCATGCGTGCCTTACAGAAATATCTTAATTACACACTAATGAATGCCAGAGTGGCAGACCAGGGAAGGACAGTGGATTGTACATATATCCTGGATACAAGCTGACAGCTGATTTTGGAGAACCTTTCTTCTAGTGATTTTTATTTTGGTTTTTGGAGTGTTTAATGGTTTGAACATCGTCATTTCTTATTTCTGTAGATATGTCTTTATGATGGCAATTTTTTCTGTGTTTGTTTAGACAGAGCTAAATGAGCTTGGAAATGGGAAGGAAGCAGTTTAAGCACAACGTTGTCTCGGGTTCTAGCCACCTCCATTTTCTTTATTTGAACATTGACTTGGTCATTCAGAGTGCCTGGATTCAGTCGTGCTCCCCACAATCCGAATGTATTAACAAACACGAATGAAAGTGGTTAATCACCTTGCAGCAACTGCACGGTGCTGCCAGCTCTGCTCCTGAAGGACACTGGGGCAGTCCGTGCATTAGGAAGGTGCTGTGAATGCCTGATGAAGCTGTGGCATTTCTCAAAGCCAGAGCTGTGCTGGCTTTCTCCAAATATGCCATGAGATGGCAGCAAAGGCTTTTGAGAGAACTTTGTACCTCAAATTGTTTGTTGCTTAGGGATTCTTGTAAGAGAGCTTGATCATAAATCCCACGCCAGTTAATGGGTTCATAATGCATCCTACAGAGTATATGCTGTATTGTTCCCTGAAAGGTAAGGTTTCTTTTTTAGTAGAGAAGGCCCTTTATTCCCCCTTGTTCTATTTCTTCTTTTCACATCTAGCATATTCCCATTGTTTAGTGTTATTTGAAAGAAATGGACAAGCAAAGCCTTTAGTTTGGGTTGGAAGGGACCTCAAAGATCATCTCATTCCAACCCTCCCTGCTATGGGCAGGGACACCTTTCACTAGACCAGGTTGCTCTAAGCCCCATCCAACCTGGCCTTGATCACTGCCAGGGATGGGGCAGCCACAGCTTCTCTGAACAACCTGTTCCATGGTCTCACAACTGTCACAATGAAAAATTTGTTCCTAATATCTCATCTAAACCTACTCTCTTTCAGTTGAAAGCCATTCCCCCTTATCCTATCACTACCTGCCCTTGTAAAATGTCCCTCTCCAGCTCTCTTGTAGCCCCTTTAGGTATGGGAAGACCTATTACAAGATCTCCCTGAAGCCTTCTCTACTTCAGGCTGTTTTTGTAGGGAAGGTGGTCCAGCCCTCTGGTCATATCTGTGGCCTCCTCCAACAGGACCAAATTGTACTGGGGACCCCAGAGCTGGATGCAGCTCTGCAGGTGGGGTCTCTCCAGACTGGAGTAGAGCAGCAGGATTCCCTCCCTCTTCCTGATGCCCACAGTGCTTCGAATGCAGCCCAGGACACAGCTGGCTTTCTGGGCTGCAAGTGCACATTCCTAGGTTGTGTTGAGCTCCTCATCCACCAGCACCCTTAAGTCCTTGTCCCCAGGGCTAATGTCAGTTCATTCTCCACCCAGACTGCACTTGTGCCTGGCATTGCCCCTTGCACTTAGCCTTGTTTGCATTCACGAGTTTTCCACAGACTTCACAGACTCGCCTCTCAAGCATGTCCAGGTCCCTCGGGATGGCACCCCATCTCTCCTGCATGCCAACACCACCACACAGCTTGGTGTCATCAGCAGACTTGCTGAGGGTACCCTGAATCCCACTGTCCATGTCTCTGACAAAGATGTTAAATAGGGGGTTATTCCTTGCCAAAAAATGAGCATTACCTTTGTCAAAAATGTATTTATGCTCCACAGAGAGAGAGTGACCAGATGCAGGAAACCATTTTTGCAGAGATCTGTTTAGTTGTGGGAAAATAGTTAAGGAGGAAATTGAAACTTCGTTGGGGTTGGTGGTTTTTTTTTCCTTTTTTTTTTTTTTTTTTTTTTTTTTTTTTGTCATGAGCAATAGCTATCAGGTAGGAATTTGGAATTAAAAAACTGTGGGAAGAGAAACAGAAGTTCTTTTCAGCTGTGTCATGACATTATAATGACACCCTGATGATAATGTGATATGGAAAGAATGACAGATATTCATGAGGGTGAGGAAAAACAGACTTACGTCTGCCACCCCCTCCTACTCTTCATCTTGTTCTTAACACAGGTATTACTTTTAGCACTTTCGTCTTAGCAACAGTAATGAAAAGTAGGTGAAAACCATTAGCAAAAATTCCTCCACATCATCTTACAGGAAAATGTTGTTAAAGACAGTGTTGTACATGACTTGCTTGAAAACAGCCTTTCCAAAATAATTGGTTATAACTGCAGAGCTACAGTGCAGGAGGCAATTCAGAATTCTTCAAATTGGTTCTGTGACATGCTGGTGATGAAGCTCATGAGGGACTGTGTTGCAAAGGCAGCTGCTGTTTGATTCATACTGATGGACAACCGGGATGCCAATCCAAACCTATCTTCTTTCAGTTTAAAGCCAAAATCCTGTCACTACATGCCCTTGTAAAAAGTCTGTTCAAAAAGTCTTCACATACAATGTCTTTGAATATAAAATATTTTAACATATTTAGTCCCAGGAATTTTACATACAATTTATTAGAAATGAACAAGTAATCATTAGAGGCTTCCACTAATTTTTTTTTGCTTCTAGCTTCGGGTAAGCTCATCAATGGTAGTCTGAGCCCTGCAAATTATCCCTGACGCTGGTCAAGTCTGCAGTTTGGGGGCAGCATCAGCAGATGAAATCCCTGCTACTGCTTTCCACCTTCTGCTGTGTGGCAGAGCTGCTTTTTGCTGCTGCAAAGCGAAATGGATGCAGGAAGATGTAAAACTGTTTGGCTGGGTTTTTCCTCCCCTGGGTTCTTCAGCTGAACCTGTACCTGGCTCCTTTTCATCACAGAGTTGTGGCAAATATTATTGCCACACTTGGATATATCATCCAGAGGGGAAGGGCAGACAGGGAGTAGAAGATTTCTGTTGGTTTAAATATTGCAACTTCAGAGTGCCTAAGGCCAGAGGGATGTACATAAATTTCCTGGTTCCTAGAGGCTCTATCTTTCAGTCTGGCCAGTTCTCTGTCCTCTTCTTAAAAGTTGGTAAGTATTTGCTTGTTTTCTCAGTAATCTCAAGGATGCCAGCTCCCTGCACTGTGCAGAATCAAGGCCTGCACCTTTGGGCACAGGCTTGAAGTATGTCCTCGGGCAAAGCTAAAGCATACAGCTGCGGTGCAGAGATATGCACAAAAACCAACATCATTATTTACACTGTAAACTCTCAGTTCCCTTTGTGTTATTTCCAACATTCCCAACATATTTTGCTGGCTCCCCTTGTAAAACAAAACCACAACATGGTTCTTACTTACTTACTTACTCCTTCCATGAGTGGCATAGAGTTTCACTGAAGTATTCTTTTCTTGCCTTCATCTTAAACCTAAAACCAAGCAAACAACAATTCTGTGACACAGTAAGGGAACTGGTATGAGAGAATTCGTCTCCAAAGACTGCAGTGCATTATCAGCTCTATCATCCTGGGGCATTTTGTCCTCTGTGAAAACTGTTTTTATAAATCACCCCTGTCCATTTCTTGACTTTTATATTTTTGTAGGGCCTGATCCTGTAGAGAGGGATGGGGGAGATGGATTAGCTTATGAACAGACTCAGGTTTGAGCTTGGAGTCAGAATTACAAACCTAATCAGACATGCATCTCTAGCTGTTGGAGGGAGTCTCTTACCATTATCCCTGCCACCTTCTTTATGTCTTCATAAATAGCCACAGTGAGGAAATTCTGCCTTACACATTTGTTACACAGGCCTGCAAAAATATCTGTGTGTTTTTTCCTCTGAAGATTTGCATTGACAGGGAAGCAAACCTCCTCACAGTTGAAACAATACGTATTTTATTTCCCTTATGCACATCCCAGTTAAAATGCCATCAAAAGTACAGTTGGATAATCTCTTGTAGAAAGAATAATTCCTTTCCTTTTCCACTTCCCAGCTGATTCTTAATGTTTTACCTCACATACACCTCTCCTCAGTCTCAGACAATGTTCCTGTAATTCATGAATACCCTTTGCCTGTGTCTGCAACACAAAGCCTGCAGAGCTTCTCTTGCCTCCAGAAATATTCATAAACATTTGACAGTATGATATACAGAAGGTTGTGTGCTTCCTACCTGCAGAGGCAAAGGTAACAGTGATGGGAACCCATAGACAAGGCAATTAAAATCAGGCTGGGATGGGAAGATGGGATTGACAGGGAGATTATGAGAAACAAGCTTGCATCTTGAGAGTTTTTCATTTTACTCCTAATTCTTCTCTTAATGTTCATGTCATGCCTTATTTTTGCCATAGCTGTGCATGAAAACAGAGGCATAAGTAAAACAGCCAGGAACCTTCTCTGTGCTAAGACTGGACATAGGAGCCCCAAGACCTGTCTTTTGTTCTTTCCCCAAGGTCTGTGGTCCCAGAAGGGAATGGAATGACATCTGAAAAACAGAGTTAAGGTCACGCAATTGTGCATCCCTGTTTTTCCAGGCTGTGTTGCATACTGCCATAACCACCCTGGGACAAGCAGGGCACATCAGGCTTGTAGGCTGTATTCTTGTTTAATTACTACTAAAGAATGTACAGGAATTTGCAGGCTTTGCTTAGAGCTATACTTCTGTCCTATCTGATAGTTTTCTTTTGTATGTGTGAGCAGAGCTCTACCACCCAGAAAAACCTGGTGCCCAGAGAATTTGTGAATGCCTCATCCCTGGAAGTGCTCAAGGCCAGGTTGGATGGGGCTTTGAGCAACCTGCTCTAGAGGAAGGTGTCCCTGCCCATTGCAGGGAGGTTGGAATGATGGTTCTCTTTTGTACCCTTCCAAGCCAAACTGTTCCATGATTCTAAAGCAAGGGTTGGCATTTGGAAGCACCTCCACAAGTTCTCTGAAGAGTTTTGCCATGTGCTGGCAGAGAAGAGCAGAGCTTGGCAGTCTCACAGGCAAGAAGGAGAATCAGCACCTTTCCCTTGCAATGGGAAAATAGGGAATATCGACTTGTAGGATGATTTTAGGTGGATGTTTAAATTTGTTCTTTTAGGTCCTCAGCTGAAAATTCGATTTAGGTGACTAGTTTTCTTTTCATATACTGCTTAAAAATCTTTTGTTCTGCCACCACTAATGTTCCTGATACTGATGGTCTTTTCACTTCAAAGAAGTGCAGAAATGCCTGCTCTGCATTTCTGTTGGCTCTGGGCTATCAAAACATAAAGAGAAGACTGGTTTTGGTTTAAGGATACATGTTCTACCCTGAGATAGACTGACTGTCTACCCCATAAAGTCAGACGTTGCTGTTGCAATGTGGGCAAGGAACAGTCACGTCAAAAGGACTTAACTCTTCTACCAAATTAGGTTGTTTTCAGATATTCCAGTTAAAGATGCCCAGGTTTTGGACATATTTTTCCAGGGGAAGACAAACAAAAAAACCCCCAATCCAGCATCAGCTTAGTATTGGAACTATCTACAGAAATAGTAGGACCGTAAGATAAAACATTCTGTAAACGTGTGAGGGGATAGGAGAGACAAGGATGAAAAAGGGGAAGGAATATTCTATTCTGTGGTATGTTCACAAGGATTTACTTCTGCTAAGGAGTCCAAATATCAATATGAGAGCAAATGTTTCTGAAATGAGGAAAAACTGAATGCTGATGGAGGCAGCTGAGTGCATTACAGATAGTTTTGCCATGTGACATATGCTTTCCTTACTGCTTGGTGGTTCTGCATAGACTAATAATAAACGTGGTTGATACCCAGAGAATAATTGCAACTTTAATGGAAAGTGCTACTATGCATATTATTTACAGTGCTATCCTGCTTTCACGAGGATCACCAGACTGCTGCTTTAACTAATTTTAAATAAGTTGTTAGTGGAGAGTACACAGATTTGCTGCATCAGATCTTATCTTTTTAGAAGTCTATTCTCTCAAAGAAACATAGGGATTCACTTAAGAAGGCTCCACTGTGGCATGCACAACTTATTTTCCTCAGTTAATAAATGCAGGCACTCAGAAAGTGCTTTTGGTTGACAGACTCCAAGAAGAGTGTTCACGTCATAAAGGGATCCAGAAGAGCAGCAAAAGCTTTTGAAAAAAAGAATATAAAAAGGGCAGTTTGGAGTGCATTACCCAAAAAAGCAGCACTATGAAGTGAGCTCCTGATTGCTAGAGAGACACTGCTGGATGGTTTTAATGAAGTGAGAATACAGCTGAGTTTGGGTTTAACAGAAAAAGCAGATTTAGGTATAAGATTAGAAAATAAGAGAAAAATAGATGTATACACTGCAGAGGATAGGCCTTTGCCCTTATAAAAGCTTTCTTGTTCTGAAACCAAGTGGAAGGCACTTCCAATATCATCTCAAAAAAAGGGAAGGACTGTGCAGTATCCTTTTAAGCTGACAAAGGGTTGAGATGAGGCAATCTGCATTGCCTTGCTAAAGTCACATTTATTGCCTATAAATAGACACATTTGAAAAGCATGTCTATGCAGTAAACAAAGGTGTGTTTACAGTAGAAGTAGGTACAATGTGGATTTAATTCTTCGTGCACAACCTCTCTAATGAAACTTCAGAACTGACTTCAATATGCAGTTTGCTACTGGAGGAAAAGCCATACAGGAATACTGTGCACATGCTCCAGGTGCTGGGTGCTGCAACCTTAGCTAATAATGGCCAATACCTGCAGCAAGCAAGCCACAGAAGGAATGGGAAGCTACTATAGCTGTAGCTATTACTACATCTCTAATGAAAGATGAAAACACCTAATTTCCCTCTTCCAGCTTTTGATCTCAGCTGAAAAGAAATCTATGCCTCAAAGAAAAAAATGCACAAGTGAATAAAATGAATTGTGGGTTATAGTGAGTAGGACAGATTATAATAAGGCATTGCACTAGATTCTACCTGTGGTGCCATTTGCTAGTGATTGCATTTATTATTTTGCCTGGCAAATTATGATAATCAGATATGCAATATAACAGTTTGGTCATTAGGTATGAAAACGAATGGATAACAGCATACAAGAGGAGACAGTTACCTGAGTTGTTACCAATTTTTGTAAAATATTTTGTAGCTGCAATAAATACTCTGATCAGAGTATTTATGACTACTTTTTATGGAATGTGAGCTTACTGTAGATGTAAGTATAGTTTGTAAGATTTGTGGGTGATCAGCCAGCCCTTTTCTGTGTAAAGCCAGAGAACAGTTGTCAAGGGAAGGCTGTGATTATTGTGTTGTTTTAGTGCATAAGCACCTAACAGAAATAAATAGAAATGTGGCCATACATACTGATAATCCAGTCTTACTTCCCAGGGAAATACTGAAGCCATTGTTGTATGAACAAATAATTAAACACAATAAAGCCACAGCAATACAATTATATGAGTGTAGAGTAGAGCTGAAAATGCAAGTCTGACTTGCTCAATACCAGTCCACAGACTTCAACCACTGTCAGTCTTAATTCCAGTCTACAGTACAGCATTAGCCTGATGAAATAGGAGTACCTTTCCAACAACCCTGGTCTACCTCCCCTGTGGTGCTGTTACTGTGCTTTTTCCACATCAGTGTGTGGGGCTGGTGACTAGCCCTGATGCCGCTGAATGACTGTGGAGGCAGCTCCTCACATCCTTTCACAAAGACACCGTGTAATTTACAACATTTGGATAGGATGAGAAGATCCAGTAATCAAATTTTCTAAGATTCCCTGAGCCATATTTTAAACTTTCAGCTCTGCCTGAGAGGTTCAGCTGTTGTAATGAAAATGAGGAAATAATAGGGATGAGGATAATGCTTTTGATTTGGCAGATTACTTGGTTAGCTGAAAGTAACAGGACAAATTATGCCAGGAGATGCCCTTCTCTAAATTGAGGGCACAAGAATGTATCTGCATTTGCTGCAGAAGGTCAGGGTATGATTTCTACATGTACTTTTCTCCTGGCTGCCATTTTACCATTTCTTCCCCAATTTTTGTCACAAAAGCCAGTTGATTTATGCTACTTTTCCCTTTCTCTCCCTGCCCCCCCAATGCATAAATAAACTGTAAGCATTTCTTCAACTTCCTTTTGATGCTTGTTTCCACACAGCTCAGATGGTAACCAAGCCTAGCTTTTTGGCTTACCAGGACTGCAAGGAAAATGAAAAGCTTGGAAACTGAAGGTGAGGGAAACCAAAATCGATTTGGGTTACTTATTGTTTCCTGATTGAAGTTCTAGAAGAGTCTTGAGGAGATAAACAAGCCAAGAACCCACCAGATTAGACAAATATACTCATGTGTAGCACTTCATATATGTCATTAGCTGCTTGAGTAGTAATCTACGAAGTGTCCTTACAGCAAAAGAACATCTGTCTGGGGCTATAGGTGAGGCATTCATTTTCTCTGAAATTATTTCTAAAATAAATGGGGTTTGATTAATATAGTAGGTAAGTAATATTTTGGGATTTGTATTCAGCAGCTGGCTGTACTATATTTTTACTGCCAAAGTGCTGGGAGCACAGCACAAATGTTTTCCTCTCTGCCAGTGAATATGTGTTGCTGGTTGGGAATGATGGATGTGGTAGTTCCTGTCTCTGAGTAAGACCGTGCAATTCCAATCTTGAGACTGTCATGAAAAGACCTGATGAGTCCCCTGCTTTATTCTCATTACTGTTTGTGACATCAGAATGAATCTTTCACACCACGAGCTGCTTCTGTTGCAATCTTTGTCACAGGCTCCAGAACAAGAGAGAAAAGTGAAAGGAAGAAAAGGCCTGTTTTCATGTGAGAATTTTGTGGAGAGCATGCAAATGAGACATTAACTTAACTACTGAGGTAAGAGATATGGCTAAGGTGGTAGACTGCAAATGTAAATACCCTGATTTGCCTGACTGCTGGGGATCCTGTGGGCATATCACTCACTCAAGGGAAATCCAAAGCAATGCTATTGGGTTAACAAATAAAAAGTCTGTGATCTCGGTGTGTAGGAAACAACCTTGTGGGTACAGGAGAGAAATACATGTCCTCCGAGTATTTTCAGTGTGTCTCCCTCAACCCAGTGCATCTGCCTGATGTGGAATCAGCGATGAGATTTTAAATTTATCCATAAAAGGACTTGGGGTGAAATTGAGGACAGAAGAGGATGGAGATGAAAAGTATGTGCATGGAAGTGGAAGGAAAATCTTGCCACAGCATCCTCTGCTGCAACAGTGCTGCGTTTGGACCACTTTGGTGGAAACCTCACTGTATCACTTTGATACCACATTTGGTAAGCAGTTGGTGGCCAGTCTTAGGTATGGACTGAGACAGTGAAGCCAAATAAGACAGCTTAGGTATGTGGAGAGTAATACTTTTCCTTTTTTTCTATTTATGCTGGCCTGCAGCAGAGTCCTTCAATATGGAGTTTGATTGACATAGATACATTTTTAATTCCCTTTGCATACTTTTTTTTCTTCAAGAAATATTGAAGTCTAAAGCCTAAAACTGGAATAACTTCCTGGTAATGGGGTCATTATAGGTGACTATTGAACTGCTTGCAGGGAATAGAATGGTTCCTCAGCCCAGGTGGTCAGTAGAGAAGTATTAATTACTATACATGGTCCAACTTAGAGATGCAGTGCTAAGGCACATAAACCCCTTCAGCATAAAGTTCGAGTTAGAGAATATGCATTAGGGGGAATATGGTATTTACAGCTTTTGTTAGGAAGCAGAATGAGCTGGGGCTGCTTATTTACTTTTCACGTGGAGCTTTAAAGAATTTTGTCTGAAAAGACCAAGAAGTAAGAGAGAAGGTGCTAAAGGAAGAGAAACATATCAGTGAGCTGTGTGATGCCAGCTTCCTTTTGACAACTGTCCCCATTGCACAGCATCTGGTGGCCTGTGGGAGTTATCAAGACAAAGACATGGTGGGAATCCTCGTCCCCTCCTGCAGAAAAACTCAGAAATCCATCCTTGTGCCTGGCCATGGTTTAGGGGAGCCATGAAACTTGCACATGGAGCCTGGGGACAACCCTGGCTTCAGGGATGGGGAATTGGATTTGATTTCCTGACCTGCTACAGGTGTCTGAAGTGGTATTTTTCTCTACCTTACAAATGGTAAAAAGAGATAATGAGAGGCAGACCAAGCCTGTGTACATTCCTCTCCTCGAGTTCACACCTCTGAGACAGATCCATCAAAACTGCCTCAGAGAGAGAGAGGGCAAGTGCATTAAAGATTATGAGGTGTTGAGGTGTGACCATGAAGGGGATGAGTAAATACTGATGACAGATTCATTGCTCCTTATGTCTATACAGGCAGGATAAGACCGATACATCTAACAGTCAGCTCTTGACTTGTTACCATGGTTACCTGCCCTGTTCTCCACTGAAATCACCCGAGTTACAGCTACCATGCAAGAAACAGGGAGTCCTGATGCTATTCATAATAATGAGAGAAAACATGCCCTATCAAAAAAACGTATGTCAACTGCAGGAGAGGCATTTTCTGGAGAGATGCTTGCTTTAGTGACCTTACATAGGTCAATATGCTGAAGATTAAATCCAAATATGCCTTTGAGTTTTGAAATTTCAGGTTATTACTCTGCTGCACTTTGGGATCTATTATTTGTTCTCTCTTGCACAGGCTCTGTAAGATGTCTTCTCTGTATTTTCCTTGACATCTAGTCTTATTTCCCCCCTCCGCTCGATTTAATAAACTAAACTGTCATTGCATTTATTAGACCAAAACCAGTCCTGGAGAAAATGGATAAAGTATGCTTCTTAAGCTGCTTCATTTTTGCAAGCCTTGTCATATCAGTAAAACAGACAGGTGGCTGGAACAGCAAACTAGCAGAGGTACCTGGATGACTGAAGGCAGGAAGCAGAAGACATCTGTCAAGAGTGTCTTGAGCTGCCAAACTCCTACACTGAGCCCTAGGGACTAAGATCCTGCTGTTGCTGTCAATATAAAACTCTTTAGTCTGGCATTTAATGGGCCTTCACCTACATTTAAACTAATAATCCTAATTTTTTTGATTGTGTGAAGTAAGTGGATTTTAGGATTCTCATGCACTTGCCTGGCATTATGGATGCAGAGTAAATTTATGTCAGCAAACTCAAAGGGTCCATAGGACTTGTTGCTCCTTGAAGGCAGCTTCTGTGCATCCACAGAAAACAAAAATCCTAGGAAAATTAAAGTAACTGTGGGGGCCTGTTTCAGGGGGTGTGACTAAGATCCAGTCACCCTGAGCTGCATTAAGAGAGGGAATGAAAAACCTTACAGACTTCTTAAGTTTGGAGAAATGAAAAAGACCATGGCATTTTCTTAACAG
>VZRO01005854.1:74078-129848 GCA_013397915.1 Daphoenositta chrysoptera | reverse complement strand
GTTGGTTCCCCTCACATGTCCTCACTTTTCCCTTTTCTCTGACTTGGAAGAAAATTGTTGCCTGTAAGTATTATTGTTCTCAAGTTCTATCAATTGAAAAATTCTTACAGAGCTTTGCTGCGATGAAAAGGTTGATCCTGTCTATGTTCCGTGTCAGGGAATTGTTGGCCGTGTTCCCATCACTGGCCTCGTGGTCCCCGCCGGCACGGCACAGGCGGCCCCGGCCGCATGGCCCCGGCCTCGGGAGAGCCCCGGCGGCTGCGCTGGGAGGGCCCTGGCGTCCCGGCCTCGCGTGGCCCCAGCCACGCCGGGATGGGCCCCTGGCGGCCCTGCTGGGATTGCCCTCAGCTGCCTCCTCAGCGCCCCTCGGGAGAAGAAAGAGAGCTTTCTGCAGTTTTCCTTTCTTAAATACGTCATCACAGAGGCATTACCAACTTGTCTAATTGGGCTAGTAACCTGGCCATTGTCAGAGCCTTCAGCGATGGCTCTGTGCTGGACATGGTAGATGTTTCGAGCAGCTTTTCTCCTGCCCACTAAAAACCAGGCTGTGTTAAACCAACACAAAGACATATCTTGTTGTAAGATATAAAAACTCTTTGCAAACTTTTAACTAGGTGGCCTGCCTAGTGGATGAAGGGAAGAAAGTGGGTGTAGTGTTTCTGGATTTTAGTAAGGCTTTTGGTGCTGTTCTTCACAGTACCCTTCTGGACAAGCTCTCCGGCTGTGGGGTGAGCAAGTTTGTGGTGCACTGGTTGAAGAGACAGCTGAATGACAGGGCTCATAGGGTTGTAGTGAAGACGGGTGCATCTGGCTGGCACCCAGTCAACAGGGTGCTCCTGAGGGCTCAGTTCTAGGGCCAGCTCTGCTCAATACTCTCACCTGAAGACTGGAGTTGAATGCGCCATTAGCAATTTTGCTGCTGATACCAAACTGGGAGGTGCAGTTGGCTCTCTCAAGGTACCAGAGGCCTTGTAGAGGGATCTAGACAGATTGGAGCATTGGGCAATCACCAGTGGCATGACATTTAATGAGAACAAATGCTGGGCTCTGCAGCTGGATAACACTGAACAGTAAGTAGTTCTACTTGGGAGAGAAGTGACTGGAGAGCAGCCATGCAGAGCAGGATCTTGGGGTGCTGGTTGACAGCAAGCTCAGTATAAGCCAACATGTGCCCTGGCAGCCAGGAGGGCAAACTCCACCCTTGGGTGCATCTCACACAGGACAGCCAGACGGTCAAAAGAGGGGATTGCCCAACTGTATTCAGTATTGTCATGGCCTTCCCATGAGTACTGTGTGCAGGAAGAAGCATACTAAGGCACTTGAATGCAATCAGACTAGGGCAACCAAGCTGGTGGACGAGCTGGAAGGCCTGTCCTCTGAGAAGCAGCTGAAGACTCTGGGTTTGCCTACTTTGGAGAAGAGGAGGCCTGAGGGGTGACCTCATTGCTCCCAGCAGGTCCCTGAGGAAGAAGATGCTGATGCCGTTTTGCTGAGATCCAGCTATAGGATGCGTGGGAATGATTCAAAATTGCACCAAGAGAGGTATAAATTGGACATTAAAGAAGCGTTTTTTTACTGGTCTGGTGATCATTGACTGGAACAGGCTTCCTAGAAAGGGGTTCAGTGTTTAAGAGGCATTTGGACAATACCCATGGTACCATGCTTTAAATTTTGGATTGATCAGGCAGTTGACTCGATAGTAGTTGTAGGTCCCTTCCAACTGAGCAGTTGTCAGTCACAGAATAAAAGATTTTAAATTAGTTTTTGTTAACACTCAGGACACTGCCTTAGAGTCACAGCTATATATGCATGTTGCATAAGCATCTCCAGTACTATTGCAGCTGTAGTTTTAACTCCTTCTTACATAGAGAAGGGTTTGAGTCACAAGTGGTTAGTTTATCCTTTTTGCAATAGGATTTGCTTGAACCTAGAAATCTATGCCATCTGTGTGGTAAGATTTTTTTGCATTATCTACAGTCTAGACATTTGCTGTGACTGTCTTAGGTTACTCTCAAATCACAGTAGCAACTCACTTTCCATTTTAACCCAGTAAGGGGAAAAGGTAAAACGTATAGTGAGATTGACAGAAATATTGACTGTACAAGTATCATGTACTGCCTCTTCTTAATTTAATATTTTCATTGTGTTTAAAATAGTTTCTTAGCTGCTAGGATATCCACAGTGCTTGTCCTAGTTGCAATTGCTTAGCTTCTACTTTAGTGAAAACAAAACAGAAGGCACAATATGTAAGAAACAACCTTATTTTTCATCACACTGTCATCTTAAAAGTTTTAGAATTTTCTTCTACTTGGTGCTTTGAAGTGTACAACTTCTTTCTATGAAGACAGGAGTAGAGAACAGATGAAATAAATGAAGAACATGGAAGGGACTTTGCCTTGAACTGAAAGGTGAAATTTTTGATTTTGGTACTAGTCTTAGCTTTAAATGAAAAAGGTGGGTATTTTGTTCTGTGCTAAAGCACTTAGATGCCTAGGGTAACATTTGCTGCATTTTCACATAATAATTGAGAGTGGAGGAAATTATTGTGTTGATTATTTCTTGTAATGTTAGAAATTGGAGCACTTTGAAGAAGGGCATGTACTTTACCTCCTTCCCATGCTAACAAGGTTACATTTGCTTCTCAGTTCCAAAAGGAGATCTATTTTATACGCTGGAGTATAGTGAAAAGATAAACCAAGATTGAATGCTGTTGTGTGTTTTTTCAAGAAGGGTATATAAACAAGTTGTTTAAGTACACCAGAGTTCAGGATGGAATTTGAAGCTGAGAATCTCAGTATTGTTTTTGATACCTCTTACAAGATAGTTAAAATGTTGTCTAAATGTGGCACAGAGAGGTCACTATGTATAGTATCCAATAGTATAATTTATTATACATAATATGATAGTACATACTATAATATCATAATATATCAATAATTTTTTTTTATTAACTCTGAATTATTGTGTTGAAGTTCCCAAATATTGTAAACATGTTTTATAGGCACCTAGCTTCAGATTGTAAATTCTGGAGTTTCTAAATGCAAGACTCGTTACCACCTTTGTCTTCAGCACCAAGTGTCTAGACACAAATTCTTTCTCTTTTTTTTTTTTTTTTAGGTCCTATAGCTTCCATGTAGTTGTTGTTTGCAGGTTACTGAAAGTGACTCTATCAGCATTCTGTAAACAGATGCCTTTGCACAGTGCTGAGTGGCTACTGGTCTGAGTTCCGGAACTTAGCAAGGCTTGTTCCGTGGGTGTAAACGTAGATCTGCAAAGCCAAATGGAATGGTTCATTGTGTGGGTGACTCACATGGGACCCGGGCCCGTGCAGCAAAGCTATGGAGATTGAGAAAAACAGATGCAGTCAGTCTGCTTGTCTGTGATAAGCACTGTGCCCTAATCCTGAAACATGAGTCACTGCCACTTCCTTCCGTGCTTTGTGAAGCACACGAGATAATTGACTCTACAAGATCTGTCTTATTCAAAAGAGTAATTACAAACAATTTTTTTAACTTGATATCTATAAAAGACTTCACAAAGGATAATAAAAATCTTCAGTGTCAGCCATGACTTGTGTTAAACCTTTGCTATAGTTTTGTTGAGTTTCTGCCTGATTTGCTCTGCTGTTCTTTAAAGATGCCTAAGACACATAGAGAATATGTAGCAAGGCAATTTTTTCTCAGTAGAAGTATGTTAGAAGTATGCTTTTGCATATATTTTTACATGGCTCTTATATTTAGATGCTAAGTGCCTGTATAGGCTTTTTGTATTCACTATATTAATTCTGTACAAAACTACAGATGAGACTCTTATTGGCCTTAATAATTTAATGTAAATTGTTGACACTTAGAATTGTCTGACCTCTGAATTTTATAGAGCTAAGTGTGTACACTTATCATAAATTTTAGAAAACTTACACTAAGTATCAATATAGCAGTATTTTACATTATTGGATCAGAAAGTAGCAAAAGATTTACATTACTTGAATGTTTTAAAATACCTTTCAGGCTCAGAAGGCGAAACAGAAAAACCCGAAGATACGGAGTTCTGGATACGAACATAGAAAACATGGAGCTGACCCCATTAGAACAAGATGATGATGATGATGATACAACACTATTTGATGCCAACCATCCTCGAAGGTTTGTGTTTAGAACCTGAATGTACTTCTAGCAATAGAAGTGAAGGAGTGTGGGTGATAAGCAGTTTCTCTGAGAAAGCTCACTACTGTGTTTCATATGCATAGTTGGAGAAGGGATGTCAAGATCACTTGAAATTTAAATGGGCGAGAATTTAGTGGGCAAGAAGATAAACACCATTTGTCTTCAACATGTGAGTTCCAGAGAAATGGAGAGGAAGGTAGGATATTTTTGTTACAAATACAGTGTCATTATTGAAGCTAATGTTAAAGTCAACAACTAGCTTTTACCTTTCTCTTTTCTTTTTTTTTCCTTCCTATTTTGGAGGCTCCTCAGTTTTTCCTGTGTATTCTCACCTATGAGTTCTGCTTCAAGCAGCTTTGCTTCATTCTGCTTTCTTATTGCTAAAATAGTCAGCAGTTAGCTGATGATGATCCTGTACCAGGTTTTACATTCGGTACTGCTGCACTGAAAAATTCATATTCTTAAGCTGCTCTCTGAAACTTTGTTGATGCAGGAAAATTTTGTTGTATTTCTTTATTTTGTTTAACTTTTGTTGTATTTCCTTAATTGCCTTACACATTATGGTCAATTCAAACTTAAATTCATGCAATTCACACTAAAATTTTTTCCTTATTGAGTAAAGCATTTACATTGCACATGTAAAGGTACAGTAAAAAAATGGATGGGGTTGTCATAGTCATAGTTCATAGTGAGGGCTACTTGACTACTACCAAGTATCAGAAGAGATCAGTTTAATTCTTCAAGTCACAGCAAGTAATTGATTCACACTGTTTAATGTGAAACCAGATTCAAATCTCAAGCAAAACAGTATGATAAATGCAGTACATCATGTTTCAAAAATATTGGAGTAGTAAGTCCGATGTTCAACTGTTTGTCAGGAGGAACTTTGGATGCAGTTGTGGAATTTGAAGTGAAAGGTTCAGTCTGTTTTGTCTCCTTAATCTTTCTGATTTAATTTTTTTTTCGTAAGTCAAACCCCGTTTGCTTTTTTTCTCACCCATACACTAGATTAAAGTAGCTGGAATATCTCCACTTAGCATTCCTCTGTATTTTAGAATTATGTGACATTTACCATTACCCTATGTTACTAGTCTTGTTCCAGTATATATATGCATATGTAAAATGTAGTAGGTGATTGTCACATTATATCCAGGAATTGTCTCAATGTCTTCCTTAAATCTTTTAGCTTCTGTTGTAATTCAGCATTCTTGTTAGACATTGAGGTATTTGATGACCAGTTAACATGATATTCTTTATAAATGCTTATTTACAGGAATATCAAGTATGTTTTTTAGTGGGAAGTAAGGTCATAATATAGCTAGTCATCATCAACAAACAGTATAATACAATTATAACTTTCAGAGAGCATATTTCTGATTTTTCTTCCTTCCTGTTTTCTAAACACTTCAGTTTCAGGGAGGAAAAAAGTTTGTTGAATATTTCATTGTAGAAGTATCTAAACTGTTGTTTCAGTATCACTCTGAAAGTATGTGCCTAAATTATTGAAGTCCTTATTTTGACACTGGGAACTCAAGAAAACAAGGACTTAAGTTATATTTAGTGAAGATTGTGAATTTTCTCTGGGTTTGTATATTGATGTCTTCCTGTATTCTCTTTTATGGGGAGAAGCTCTTAAAATTTTAAGAGCTACGTTTTATTTTGAAATAGTGTTCATGTGTAGGATGAAAACAGTGCTGAACAATATGAATTCACTCCACAAATCTTTGTAGAACAGCTTGATAAAATGCTGTTAAAACTTTGCAAAGATATGCCATTGCTGGGAGGATACTTTGAAAACGAGAGTACTTGAATTGCTTAATTTTTTAAAGTCTCGATTGGGAATGTACTTTTTATAGTTAATTTATTTCCCCTTGTTTCAACTTGTTTGCATCCACACTGAAGCTTAGTAATCAGTCTTCATGTCACTGCTTAAGCACAATGACTAAAGGGAGTACAAAATGCTTAAGTAAGCAAAGACAACTTGATGAAAATGATACTTAAATATTCTTGGGTTATGTCATTACACTTTGTTCTGACATTTGTACTAATTCAGAGGTATGGTTGGTTGGATTTTTTTTAAGGTAGCTTAAATATATAGTCAGGCTTGGAGCCTGGGAACAAGGGAGAGAGGCCTTTAGTAGTTTTTTGAGTTTAGTGCTTTGTTAAGTAAAAAACAGTTGCAATTAACAATTGAGCTTATTTAGTTGTTGGATTTCTTTCCCTCATAACTCATAACGAAGGGCACTAAAAAACTGAATGCAGTTACAGGAAATGCTTATCTGTCTGTTCATTTACATTTGTTATTGACATCAAAGTAGTTGAGTTTTGGTATAAACATAAAAGTATTGTTTCATATATAAAAGTATGGGGTTTTTTCCTTATTTCTTTGTGATCTGCTAAAAGACTATAGTGGCAACCCATCTGCTTTAATTTTTCTTGCTTGAAACAATCAAGCTTTGTTTTTTAAGGTGATACTTTACAAAATAGTGTGCATATATTAGAAATCCCTATAGGCATGTTTTGGGTTAGCTGGTAACTGTTAGACTCTTTCCAGGACTAGGCAGAGAAACTGGCTTCTCTCCTAAAAATCATCACAGTAGTGTTAGTATATTGGTGTTCAGATACATTGTTACTTTCAAGGGTTGCTGGGTTTTTTTTGGAGCTATTTGAAAAAAGGTCCCCAGTGCCCTCAGCTGTAACATAGACACAATTTAGTGTATTCCCACTGTCATCATCACCCATGTCACTAGTCTCTGTGCTGCTGCTGTTTGGGGCAGTTTACCAGAACAGTACATTTTAGCAATTTTGCTCAATAGCATACTATTAAATGCCAAAGTGTGGAATTCTAACCTTTGGTGCCTCGCAATACAGCTTTACATACATATTAACTGAGGTACAGTATACTAATACCACATCTTTGTTTTTCAAAGCTATATCACACTAGTAGGTTACGATCCTCATTGAATGACTTCACACAGACACTACTTGCTCAGTGCTGCAAGGCACAAGGAGAAGAATTTAGTAAATTTTTTTATAGCATTCCATAACTGCTGTGCTACCAAGACTTACCAAAGTTTCAGTAGGAACTCAGAAGCCTTGAAGGTTTATGGTACTTTGCTTCACAGTAATATGATAACTATGAGTTTTTCCAGTCAGATTTAATAATAACATGTCATGTCTCTCCGGGTTCTTTCATAATGTGTGATCTTTAAAAATGTAGGCTAAATTTGTCTTGAAACAGGGCATTTGAGATTAATGCATCTGTTTCTTCTATTGTAGAGAAGTACGTGCCTTTCAATGAAAGAACTTAATCTTAGAACCAGAGAAGGAGACTGCTTCATGGGAGAAATAAGAAGCAAAAGGGTATGCAAGTGGGGGGGAACTAATTTAATTTGTGTATTTTATGGCATCCTTAATATATTGCAATAAGTAATGTATCAATTTGTTGTATCTTTTTGTATATAGAGATTCTCAATGTATAGCCTATGGGGAGAGAGTACTAACTGCACTAAGATAAAAACCTATTTGGAAGGGAGACTACTTGTAAAACAGGGTATTTTTTGCTTGTTACAAATCTTGTATGCCATGAACTGTGGTATACACTTTTTTCTACAGTAATCTGGAATGTTTATTTTTTCTTCTGATATTAAATTGTAAGTAAATATAGCCACTATGGACTTCTCAGAATTGTTAGAACTTGATTTTAATTGAGGAGATGATTTATTGTTTACCAATAAAAAGCCGAACTACTTCCTTCTGTGTTGAGACTTTTTAAAATCTGAATTAACATACTTTATGTAAATTTCAGTGAAATAATAAAGTATGTTTACAGTGTTCCTAGCGTTTAATGTGATACTCCAACACTATACATTTTAAGGATACTTGGGATATTAATATAATAATGTAAAACATGGTATTGCAACATCTTCTTGCTGTTGAGACTGCCGATTGCAACTGTTGAGTTAATTTTTTTGAGGCCTATCCTCAACTTGTGTGAACAGATGTGGCTCAGTGACTTTGGAATGTTGCTGGTCTAGTCCATGTGATACCAATATTCAGACCTGCAGTAAAGCAGAGATAAGCCTTTGGGAGAATACTAAATATTCTGTAACTCTAAAATGAAACATTAACATCAGAAGCAGCTGTTACTGAAATGTGTGGTACTACACATGAATGTAGTTGACATCCAGTGGTTATTTTTATTTTTTGGCTAGTGCCATAAAAATTATTAGAACAGTCTTTAAGACCTGGAACATACACTTCTTTTAATGTGTTACAATTTCCACCATAATCTTGATAATGTAGGCAAAATGTTCAAATTCTAGTTTAGAATTACTGTGTATTTTTTTTGCTAATTCCATATATCCATAGATACCTAGTATCAAGGCATGAACTTGCTACAGGAGTATGTGGCTATGTATCCTGAAAGTGCCTAAGTTATGGGCTACAGAGAAAGATAGGAGTAATTTTTCCTGATTCTTCACCCTCTTGGTGTTTGAACAAAATTGGAGTACTTGAGGTCAGTCCTACAGTTACAGGGTGGGGAGGGACTCTCCTGTAGATTTTTTTTTTACCTCTACCAGCTGATTTGTTATATTGAAACCTTCTTGCTTGCTTTAGTAGCAGCTCAGATGAGGTCAAATTATCTTCCCAGGTAACTTTCACCTACAGTTGCCCATGTGCCACACACAGCTGGGAATTACATTGTATTTGCAATAAATGCAAGTCTTTATTTTGCTTCCTATTATACCTAGCTTTTTCTGCCTATGTTTAAAGATAAAACTGAAATGAAAACAGAGCACTGATTCTTGGAGCTGCTTCGTTGAGGATTTTGGAGACATGGTAGAGAATAGCTGGGTTGTAGACTGCAGGTGAGAAAACAGTAAATGATAGAAGGCAAAGTATGTTGTTTCCATATATAAAGGGGACCATCAGAATTTAAAGTAAACATAACTGAAATCTTTTGTATGTATAGACTGTCTTCCTGACATCCTAGAATTCAAATCTGCAGAATCTTTCTAGGCTTTGAGCCACCCTGAGGAGGTGTTATGCTTGTTATGCATAGGTATTTGAACTGTTAAAGCAAATTAGAATCACTGGAAATGCAAACAATATTTAGGCTCTTTTATATCCTGCAGGTAAACCTTGATGTTTTCCTGCAGAAAAAACAAAATGGAACAGGTTATTTATGTATCCAAACAAATTTTCTTGTGGGGGGAAAAAAAAAACAACCACGGATTTTCCAAAAAGTTTTCTTTCATCCATGCCTCCAGAATTATGAGGATCTATTTATAGGACAAGTGTCTGTAAAGCAATCATACAACTGGTAAAAAGTTGGGGCAGTTTTGGTTTCTGGTATCTCAGATATCATGTGGTTGATGGGGCAAACTTCCTCGGCCTTATTCAGCTTGTATCTAATTTCAGTAGCTAAATTGGCTTTCATTGCATTTGCAGACACAAAACTGTTAAAAAATAATCATGGTTTTGTGTACCTTGGCCTTAACAGTTGGAAATTGCAGCTGTGAGTTACGTACAGCCCATGTTGATAGGTGCAACACCATCAGTACCATTTCCAACTACGTCTGAAAAGTTGTTCTTAGAGCTGTTCTAACATACTTTAAAAAATTTGGGAAGGAATATGCCACCACAGAGGCCAGTAACTGACCTGCGCATAAACAACACTGAAGTTTATATCAAGCTTATTTATCACTTTAAAATTTCATACAAAAACAAGATTAAAAAAATGAAGACAAATAATTATGAAATGTATAAGAGTACCTGCATATGGAAAATTTTATCCCCATTTGAACTAAGATATTAATAGGCCAGTAAAGAATGTGAGCTGATCTGCTGAAGTAAAGCTCTTTAAAGATAGGAGATAGCCCAAGTTTAATGGGAAATAAACTGAGAGAGATTTCTTCTATAACTTGAATTTCTGAAGACAGAAAATGGCATGTGGAGAAAAATCTTGAAAGACTGAAAATTATGTCTAAAGATACCTTTACAATTTTTACAGTAGTAAAGCTAACACAGCATGTCTGTTACTGTTTGTTATGGCTTTGTGACTTTTTTCCTTCACTAGTGTAATTTGAGGCCCAGCTTGTACAAGAATATGTAGTTGCTGATCGAGTCTGAATGTATTAGTTCAGTGCATAGATAGGAAAATGGAGCATGCACCCTGTGATACCATGAATGGGTCTGAGCATGAGAAATCCATGTGACTGAAGAGGCAGAAAGCATTTTTATTTTTTGTGTTGACCAGTAAGAGCCAGAAACAATCTTTTAATACATAAGCCAACTGAGAGAGTCAGTTCTCAAAAGATCCAGTGTGAGTGGACTGCTTCATAGTTTTGGAGTAGACTTCTCTTTGCTACAGGTGTCTTGTTTGATGGCACTACTGATGATGATGTTCCAAATTGTTAACTGTTGAACCCCTACAGAATTGATCCAGCTCTCTGGAGTGGTGTCCTCTGACAAGATTGTAGTGTGATTTTTCTCAGTCCACAATAACTCGTCATTTCCAAGTGGCTTGCACTCTATTTAGCTTACATCTTGAAACATTCTTATTTTAAGACATGATAAAACAAGATTTCTTCAAGGAATTATCAGGATGGATGGATAAGTTTAAGATTTTAATAAGAGATGCAAAGAAGGTTCTTAAATCATGAAATCTTTTGCATGTAATTTCCTGCTTTCTTCATTTGGGAAAGTATGACCTTATGTTTTTGACATAAGCCTTTTTGATGGCAGTAGGCTTATGGCAGTATGCTTTGCATAAAATGCAAAGTATAATGTTTTGCTAAATGATGTGAACATACGAATCAAATGTACATTAAGTAAATTTGCTGTCGCTACTAATCTAGGAGGAGCTGTGGACTCTCTCAAGGGTAGAGAGACCTTACATAGAGACCTGAATAGACTACGGAGCAGGATAATCAGGCGTATGAAATTTAATAAAGAGCAACTGCTGGATTCTCCAACTGAAATGAGTTAGTATTACATACAAACTGGGGGAGAAGAGGCTGAAGAGCAGCCCTTCAGAAAGACATCTGGGGGTTTGAGTTAATGGCAAGTTGAGTTTGAGTCAGCAGTGTCCTGGCAGCCAAGGGGGCAAGCTATGTCCTGGGATGCATCCGGGCGAGGGAGGGGCTTGTCCCACTCCGCTCTGTTTTCAGCACCACAGTAGGAGAAGGACAGGGAACTACTGCTTTGTTCAGCTTGGAGAAGAGAAGGCAGTGGGCAAGAGGAGCAGCAGAATTGGAGATGCTGATGTCTCTGCTGAGCAGTGAAAGGGCAAAAGGGAAGGGAATGAAGTTGCATCCAGCGGAGTTCAGGTTGGGCACACAGGGTAGTCTGAGTTCAAAAGTTATGTCAGAGTTCCATTTGATACCTATTTATATCAAGCTAAGTAACAGGCATTTCGTTTATTAGTTTCCTTCTCTAAGCCTCACTGTTTAATAAAAACAAAGATTCCTTCATATTAGCTTCAGAAAAAATTGATCCATAAAGACAGAGGATGAAGCAGTACACATTCTCACTCAAGCATTTCATTGTTTGTGTTTTAAAGAAAAGTCAGTGTCAGTTCAACAGCTGACTGGATCATACATTGAATAAAGAACTACTCATTTTTAATAAACAAATTCTTTATTCCTTACACAGCTTTTTCTTAAACCAAATCCAGCAAAAAGTCTGTAGGTAAGGTAGGTGGCATTTATGAGGAATCCTGATGAAACTTGTTCAAGAGATTACTTTATTGAAAGGTCTATATGTCACGTTTTGAAACTCGGGAGACTTCACTGGGAATATGTTTGCCCTGTTATTACTCCTTGTACCTCCCTTTGCCACTGTCCAGAAAGAGACGTCTGACTACATGGATTTCTATTCAGACCAAATACAGTTATTTTTATTCTGTGCTCCAATAGAATCCAAAGGCCCCTTATATTTCTAAACAGATAACACAATTTGATGAAGATATACATTAAACCTGCTGAATCAAAGCAGACATATATACATCAGCATTTTTGTGATGTTACTGGAAGTTAGTATTACATTTCCCAGTACAAATTGTTCAGATAGGTGGTGAAATTTAATTCAGTTTAAATGTTCTTTCTAGCAGGTCTTTAATTCTGCCTTTCCCGCTATGAAATCTGAATCTTGCTTTTAGTCATTTTAAGCCTATTGCACTTAAGCTACACTGAATGGTAGAAAGAGCTTTTTTCTATTGCAGATCTGCCATTTCTTTCAAGGTCATTATATTGCCTTTCCATCTTGTCTAAACAAAACACCCTCAGTTTCTTTCCTCCTGTATTGGTTTTGCATTGGTTTTGGTACTGGGGGTTGCTACAGGGGTGGCTCCCATGAGAAGCTGCTAGAAGCTTCTACCATATCCAGCACAGCCAGTCCCTGGTGTCTCCGAAGATGAACATGCTGCTGGCCAGGCCTGGGTCAATTAGAAATGGTGGTAATACCTCTGTGATAACACGTTTAAGAAGAAAGAGAAACAAAAAGTTGTTGCACAGTTTTAATTGCAGCCAGAGAAGAGCAGGATGAGAATATGGGAGAAGAAAAACTATACAGACACCAAGGTCAGTGGAGAAGGAGAGGGAGGAGGTACTGGGAGCTCCAGGTACTGGAGCTGAGGTTTGTCTGCAGGCCGTGGTGATGACCATGGCAAAGCAGCTGTGTCCCTGCAGCCCACAGAGGTCCATGGGGATGCAGAGATCCACCTACAGCCCATGGAAGAGGCCCTGCCAAAGCAGGTGGATGTCTGAGAGGAGGCTGTGATCCTGTGGGACACCCGTGGAGAGAGGGGCCCTGCTCCCATGCTGGAGCAGCCTGTCCTTAGGGACTCCACCCCGTGCNAGTGGAGAAGGAGAGGGAGGAGGTACTGGGAGCTCCAGGTACTGGAGCTGAGGTTTGTCTGCAGGCCGTGGTGATGACCATGGCAAAGCAGCTGTGTCCCTGCAGCCCACAGAGGTCCATGGGGATGCAGAGATCCACCTACAGCCCATGGAAGAGGCCCTGCCAAAGCAGGTGGATGTCTGAGAGGAGGCTGTGATCCTGTGGGACACCCGTGGAGAGAGGGGCCCTGCTCCCATGCTGGAGCAGCCTGTCCTTAGGGACTCCACCCCGTGCAAGAGTGACCCACGCTGCAGCAGTTTGGGGGGGACCGCTGCCCGTGGGATGGACTCACACTGCAGCAATTCACAGGGAATCGTGAGACAGAGCCACGTCAGAGAAGTTAATGCTGAACTGTCTCCTGTGGGAGGGACCCCACGGTGCAGCAGGGGAACGACTCCTCTCCCTGAGCATTAGAAGAAGCCACGGGAGATGAACTGATCACAACCCCCATTCCCTGTCTCTTTAGACCACTGGGATAGGTGGTAGAGCTGGGAAGGAGGGAGGGATGGGGGGAAGATGGTTTTAAGGGCTTTTACTTCTCATAATCCTGCTCTGATTTTGTTAGTAATAAATTCACTTCATATCATTAAGTTGAGCCTGTTTTGCCCACGATGGTATTTGATGAGGGGACTCTCCTGGTCCTTATCTCAACCCATGAACCTTTTGTTATATTTTCTCTCCTCTGTCCAGCTGCAGAGGGAAGTGAGTGAGTGGCTTTCATGGGTGCCTGGCGTCAGGCCCAGGTCAACCCATGACACCTCCCAAGATAAGTATAATTGACGAATTTGTTTAATATGCCTTCAAATCCTGCATCTAAGTCGTCTGTGAAGACACTGAAGAGCACTGCAGCTGGAATGGAGCCCTGTGGAATGTCACTAATGACAGATCACCAGCCTGATGTCACCCTGTTCACTGTCACCCTTTGTACCTGACCTATGAGCCAGCTGCAGTGGTTGTGATGATGTGTTTATCCAGCTGAGTGGTGGATATTTTGTCCAGGACACTGTGAAAGACAGCATTGAAGACTTCACTGAAATTCAAAAAGATGATTACATGGACTGTCTTCTTTGATCAATGAGGTGGAGAATCTTGTCATGAAGATTGTCATGAAGAAGGACTTTTCCCTCATGAACCCATGCTGGCTGTGAATGATGACTGTTGTCCTTCAGGTATTTTTCAATAACTCCCAGAATAATCTCCATAATTTTGCCAGGCACTGAGGTGAGACTCTCAGGCAGGTAGTCACCTGTGCCATTCCTCTTGCCATTCTTAAAAGTTGGGACATTTGCCAATTTTCAGTCATCTGGGGCCTTCTATGATTCTATGTTTCTGTGATTATATGGTGATGGAAACATATATACATATACATATACATATACATATACATATACATATACATATACATATACATAGCTGTCATACTTTTGGCCCTGAGTTGTATAAATAATTTCCCTTCCTCCCCTACCCATATAAAAGATAAGTTACCATATCTTCAATTCTAGTGCTCTAAATAACTTCAGTTGATTTAGAGCCCTAGATTTTGTAGCAGTTTCAGAACCATTTGATACTAGAAAGTAAATGCGGAAAATAGGGTTCTAAATTTAATATGCATAGCTACACAACAGCTTAATATCTGCAAGGAGGATGGACGTTCTAGACCTTATTCGGTCCAAGCTGGACATGATAGTGTTCATTTTCCCAGAGGCAATATAAGACCAGGGCTTATTTGCCTGAGCAGCTTATTTGCCTGAGCAGCTGAGCAGCTGAGCATAAAACATTTTTTATGTTTTCCACTAACAGACCTGAATGCCAGTGTGCCATATTGATTTAACTGAAGTATTTGTAGTCTTTTGGATGTAAATAATAGAGAATCATTAAGATTTTAATTGATTAACTCTAGCTGTCCCCAAGAAAAACCCTTAAATTCACTTGTGTTGGTGTAAGTTTCAAGAAAAAGAAAGCTGAAGTAGGATATATTAAAAACTTGTTAATTATAAAATATATTACTTATTTTTTTTATTTGAATGCAAACTCTGTTGTCCTTGGTGAAGATACATGCCTTCAGTACATAGGAAATTGAAATATTTTCCTCATTTTTTAACACTGTAGATACTGTTCTGCCCATTTGCATTGCTAGACACCATAAATCAGAAACAACACAATTTGTTATGTTTCAAATTTTAAATGAAAATAAAAATTCTCACGTTAGATTCAGTTTTGATGTCTTTCTAAATCCATAAGAGGGCACCATTATGATTAAAAAATGCAAGTTGCAAAGTGTAGGGTTTTTATCTGGGTATTGTTGCTGTGGCCACTCTTCTGTCACCTCAACTGTGCTTTCGAGTGCAAAGTACAGTGAAGTAACTATACACAACACCCCTTATGCCAAAGTGTGAGACTTGCCTTGAATATGACATTCTACAGCAAAACCCTGTTGAAACATTTAGGACTGTCTTTTGTTTCTTTTCTCACAGGAACCACAGATTCAGTTTTGGGTTGTATATGTGCCATTCTCCAGTGAGCAAAGCATGAGAAGCCTGCTGTGGATATGTTTTATTTAGCAAAGTTAAATCCACAGCTTCTTAAAATCTTTCTCTAGTTAAATTGCAAGATGATAACAGTCTCATATTTTCAGGATTCATTTGAGTATTTTGTTCAGAGGCTACTTAAAGTCTGAGACTGACAAACTTGACATACAAGCCTTGTATGTAGAAGCAGCATTATTAACTTGTCTATGCTTCAGAGTGAAGTTGCAGCTCTTAACAGTGGAAGGAAGAGAGCATATGCTTTGTCCAAGGTTAGCCCTTGACCAATGACCATTTTGGATTGTTAAATAGATTGACCTATTTTGACTATTGTTGCATGTGTCAATAATATCCTTTGCACTTTTCAAAACTGTTGACATTCAGTCCTATAAATATTCATGGCAGACGTTTCAGGGACTCTGTGCCCCTGCACTGAAATACAACACCCCCTTAAAAATTCTGTACCAAGGCCTCCAAGTGTGTCTCTTTTCTTCCTAGTTAAGTAACCAGGAATCTAGTACCCAAGTTATTATTAAATCTCAGTAGGAGGTTGTGTGGATGAAGTAGGTGTGTTATAAAAATTCAATTGGCATGGCAAAGTAATATTTTCTAGTTACTTCCACCATCTTGAAGTTTACAGAATAAACTGACTCCAGCAAGACTTTCACAGGAGTGTTGTTGACTGTGGGACAAAGATGAGAGTTTCCCTTGCCTGTTGCAGAAATACAGAAGGAGGGTCAACACTCAGCCTGTATTGCCTGAATCTCAGAAGTGGTATTCTGTTACCAACAATTGAGAAGACAGGAGTGCTTGCAAGCTTTTCTCCTGAGGGTATCTCAGAATAATGTCAGCAATCTATCTGGCATAGATGTGTGGCAGCAGGTATCCTATAATCACTGACAGAACATCCATCTACTGATGTTACCAGCCAAAGCCAAATGCCCACTTTGTTGGGGCTACTGCCAAATAGTGAAATGTTTCTTCTGGAATATGCTGCCTAACACTCTACGACTGTCTTTGGCTAAGACGGCTGCTAGCCCAAGCCTCTTTTTTTCTTTCTTTATTTTGGCTGTCTGCTATCAGTCAGCTTGGACTTCTCTTCAGCAGCAGCTCCCAAGCTGAACTGTAATCAGCCCGGCTTCCTCTTCCTTACCAGCCAACCACTCAGGAAACATTTGATTTAGGATTCTTTGTGGTTTTTTTTCCCCAGGGCCAGTGTAACCCCAAAATGGGCCCCTCCAGCCATGCTGTGAAGCTGCTGTGCAGAAGGACTTGGTCAAAGCAGGCAAGCTCTGTGAACTGCTCCCACTAACATGGAAGGGCAGTACCCTTCAGTGTATAAACAACTGTCAGTGGAACATGAATGAAGTGCTGCTAACATATTTTATCACCTTTTATTGTAAATTTATGTACACTTCAGAACTTTTAGCAACAAAACAGTTGCATGTTACAACATACAGGTTTTCTGTCTTGGAAAGGCATTTGTTTTCTTTCTGTCTTTGACTTGTAAATGCTGCTTTTTATGTTGTTCTGCTGTCAGCTTCTTGAGGATGAGATG
Organism: Daphoenositta chrysoptera; assembly: GCA_013397915.1. Classification (NCBI taxonomy): domain Eukaryota; kingdom Metazoa; phylum Chordata; class Aves; order Passeriformes; genus Daphoenositta; species Daphoenositta chrysoptera. The sequence continues at coordinate 112,701 of VZRO01005854.1, read as the reverse complement.
CTGTGTCCAAATCACTCGAAGGAATATGAAATGAAATGGAGTGGAGAGGCCTTTGAGGAGCCATGAAAGGAATGGAAATATGAACCTTCTTGCATGGGTATCATTCAGAGGTGCCATTAATGACTATATGAACCAAGTGATTGCATTTTGCTGGACTATAAACAATTCCATATCTTGCCTTCTCCCTCCTTTCCTCCTTCCTCTCTGCCTTCCATCCTCTTTCAACAAGTGCACCCTTTTCTATTGTGTAGTAAGTGTTGACAAGGAGACATATCCTTTCTATGAAATGCTCTCCCAACCATGGTCATCACTATGCAGAATCGAAGTGAACCTGCCAGACACCAGGCTCTGGGTTTCCCATCCCTTATGTGCATGGGAATGCCTGGGGGGTCAGTTCACAGTCACCTGGCAGAACTTAAAGACCCACTATTTCCGATAGCTTTGATGGTTGGGAATTGGAGCCATATTAACTACTGGAGCAGTAGCAGTAAGGTAATGCTGCTGACGATGTTGTAGTTGATTTTCCCATACATGGAACAGGTGCCAACTTATCACAGGAGACAACAGCTGGAGTTCTGATACAGATACACATCAGTATTTACAGCCAGTATCTTAATGTGAGTGTATGAATCAGTTCTGCTGAGACACTGCTGTCATCTCACTGTTCTTTTCATTGAGACTGCAGGTTCCCTGTGTTAGTCACTGGATTTCTCATCTATGGGCTTGTAGGAGTTGATATGTGTCCTGAATTCTGGGGCATTTACACTAAATATTTCAGGCGGTGCCATAAATCTTCATTGTAACTATATTAACAGCAGTACCAAACTTCTATGAAGCTCATCGTTAGTGTTGCCTGCTTCAGGACTGGAAGAAAAGCCCAGAAAATGCAGGCTACTGAAGTGAACATAGCACGAGCTCCAAAAACTAGCTCAGGAATGGGACCTCTTGAACCCAGAAATTTATGGGCACAGAAGTTGAGAGGATCAGCCTGTATACCTGTAGTTTTGTAACAATGGTGGATGTAGGCTCAAAAACTGCTAACTCAAAACTGCTCAGACAGCAGCTTAGTTTTTTCTTTTCTGACCAAGTGTTGCAGATTTGAGTGGCTGCCTCTCCCATGCTTTACTAGACGTCTCTTGAAATTCTACTTGGTAGTATGCAGTATCAAAAAATTTAGTTACACATGTTAAACATTATTCTTTGCTTTATACTGAAGTAAAATTTCAACCATGTTTTACTAGATAATCAAATTCCTTGATATCTTCAAAAAGAAATGAATTTGCTTGAAGGTTCTTGTTTGATATGAGCCTCTGTTTAAGATGGATGGCAATCTTTACATGAATTCCTTGATATCTGTTTCAAGTAATCTCCACTGTTGCCATAAGGTGGTTTTTTGGTCTTCATGATCAGAATTTGGGAGGTTTTTTTTTGCTGGTTTTCAGCAAGAGTAACAGTGGTCTGGTTTTACACACTTGTTTTTTTTTAATCTTAAATTTTAAATCAAAACTTTTTCAATAACATATTTGATCACTTGGTGGAAAACGGATTATTGATATTTATAAAGGCAGCATTTCAAACAGAAGTTCTCTGACCCTTTTTAGGTTCTTTTATGGCTTGTGTATGTCCTCATTGCCTATAAAACAGTTAGAATAGGTGAAGTTACAACAAAAGATCAAGTGCTTAAATTTTGGAAAGTACAGATTTTCTCAGCAATCTTATTTTAATTCTCTACACACATAATGATATCATTAGTGACTGTGTCTCCTTTTTCTTTCCACAGGATTTTTCTTGTTTACTGCATGATGGAGAAAATTATTCAATAAACTTCCATTGTACTTTTTTCTTCACACATTTGCATGATTTAGGCCATATTCCAGGATTCAAATGTTTTTCTGCACAAAGAGTAACTACTTTTCTTAGCTTTATTTAAATAGACCCACACCAATTGTGTCTTAGGCCTTCAAGTGAGTAAAACCACATCGATTTTCACAGAAACACCAGAAATTCTTATTCCCACTCTACAGTTAGGGTACTAAGACTGTGAGAAATTAGATTTTTACTAATTTTAGTAAGTTTTCTTCAGTTAAAACAGCGAGAAATGATTTTCCAGGGTGTTGAAGCATATTATATGTTCTATGTATGTACTGTCTTTTTTATTTTTGTGTTGTACAAGCTTTTGTAGAGCCAGAATCCTAATTTGACTGATCAGCAAATGAGAACTACATTATGAATGGCAAACTGGACATATTTTGAGTTATAAGATTTCTTTTCACCTGGAAACTCAGTGGCAGAGCTTGGAGTGGAATACGAGCTGTTTGACTCCAGTGTTCAACAACTTTAATTTGTTATTTTGTATCCAAGATTTCCTTGGTTGAGTCTTTTTCTTCCTTTCCTTTAACTAAAAATGGTTTATTTCTCTAGGAGAATAAACACTTCCCCCTTTCTCTCTCTCTCGCCCCCCCCTCCCCCCCTTCTTAAAAATTCTTCTTTGATTTCCAGTTATTCTGATGTATAATAGAATATAATTTTTTAGGGATTGTCCTCAATATTTTCCTAGGCCACAGGATGGCAGCACGAAGCTCAAGCCTAAGGCTCTCTATTTTAGGAGTTCACCAGCACTTGGAGGGAGGAATCAGGAGCACCAAACCCTCTGAAGAGCCCCACATGGAAATGAAGGGCTCTCAATAGCTCCTTCTTCTTTTTGTTTGCAGACTCTGTTCTCAACCCAAGTGTAAATTCTGATTTCAGGTTTGTTAATAAATGAGGTTTCTGACAGGAACATCTTGACATCAGCATCCAAAACCAATTGTGGTATTTACTTTTGCTGAAAGCTACAGGAAATAAGTATTCAAGTGAAAGAAAGGACCTTTTTTGAGCTGTCAAGGAGGAAATCAAGTAGGATGCAGCAATTATTAGACTAAGAGAATGAGTTTTCCAAATTCACACCAGACTATACAGAAGATAATAAGTGGATACTAGAAAAAAGTCACCATATATTTTAGGTAGGAAGGATGAGGAGAACAATAGTTTTCATTACACTTAGATAAAATACAATTTAGTTGCAAAATTATCTTACTGTTCTCAGTTGAAAACAGCTGAAGTTACCTTTCTCTAAGAGATAAAGCTTTTTTTATTGACTGATGTATTAAAGTAGAATCTGAATCACAGAATGGTCCGGGTAGAAAGGGACCTTGAAGGTCATCTAGTTCCAACCCCTTGCCAAGGGCAGGGACATCTTCCACTAGACCAGGTTGCTCCAAGGCCCATCCAGCCTGCACTTGAACACTTCCAGGGAGTGTTCTTCCCAGTTTACAGTCTCATGACAATTTTAAAGCATAGTTCAGGAATTAGTATGGACTAGAATAGTATGGTTGTGTTTAAAACAAATGGGGTTTGTGTGTATATCAAAGTTTTGTGTGACAAAAAAAAAAAAAAATCACCCTAATTTGATAGAAAGTAAATATTCAATCACTGGAGACACTTGTCAAAATATACTGGGAAGACTGTGGAAGATCCAAGTGTCAGAAATCAGTACCCATCAATACAGATCAAAAGTAGTAGTTTGGAAATGTTACCTGCTGAAGGTAAAAAAAAAAATAAAATATTACCTGCTGAAGGTAAAATAAGACATAGAAAAATGTTTGTTTCAGCAAAAATGGTTTTTATTTTTATGTGTTATACCTCTAATTTTCTTTCCAAGCAAAAAATCCTACTTTTTTTTTAAATTCCTGATGTGAAGAAAAATTTTCAGTGTCAAATAGGCATTTGCCCTTCCATTTTAGCTCTCAATTACATCTGAAATATTTAATTTGAAATACTGAGTCAAATATTCAAATGTTCTTTAAAGTAATTAAATGTTTCATTTCAGTGAATTTTGGAAAATAATTTTAGAGTGTATTGGTATCTGCAAAATGTCTATCTTTCACAGTTTTGTTCTAATTTGAAAGAAAAATTCTTGTAGCATTGGAAATTTCTGAAGACAAAAAATGCCCTTGTATAACATAGTCAGCATTTTTATTTCCCCCCAACTCCAGAAGCCTGATACTTTTTCATGAAGTACAAGCCTAGAAGAGGTTTTCATGACATTCAATTACTGAGGGCAAGTCTAATATTTTAATTGCACAAGCTTGATCCTGTAGTTCCAATAAACCTAAACATTGTTTGACTCAGCATGGCTGGGACTAATCTTTAAGAAAACCTCAATTTCTGTTTAGGCAGTTAAATAGCTGATGGGTTTTAAGAGAAAAGTGTGGTAATGATTTAACAAGCATGTCTGACTTCAACAAAATAACTTTTTATTAAAACCAATAATAGTTGCCTTTTTTTCAAAAACCTAGCTGTAGACTATTCATGGGCTTGAAGAAGTTTTAACAGGCTCCCAGATGAAAAGTGAACCATTAAACATAAAATACTAAAATAGAGCTGAATAAGCAACCAAAATATGTACTTGGCAGCAGAGATGTCTGGAATTTTATTGGTTTTTCTCACTTCTCTTTCTCTCTGCTGCATCTGTCTGTGACGGGAGATGAGATGATGAAATCATTACAGAAATACACAGTCTGAGCAGGGTAACGCACAGGCAAATTCTCAGCTTCCTCCTTTCCCTCCCTGGGTGCTGGCCACACAACCACTTCAGCTGTGACCACCGGGTTAGTAATTGAAAAGTGGAGGAGGGTACAGATGCTGAAAATCCCCCAGGAATGGCAAATATAGGGGCTGGGACTTCTTCCTCTGTGTGTATATGTGTTTACATGCAGAAAGGGCATACTCTTTCTTATGGTTTCATCCTCTCTGCTGGGTCCCTATAATTAATTTTGCAGGCATCAGATCCCTTTATAATATATCACCTGCATTTCCATATTTAGTGACATTTCCTAGCAGTTTTAGCAGGTCCTGCTTAACTCATTTTTTTTTCATCCATTCTCTTTCTCTCCCTCCCTTCTTCCCCAAAGGGTACAGCCCTTTTTTTTATTAGCACAACCCTTCACCCTTCTTAGGCAAAGACAATTGCATTATTCTTGAAAATATCTGGCACTCTGACTGTGCCTGTGTATTGCTTAGTCAACAGTATGCAGAAAGATTCTGCTGCCGTGTTATGTCTGGCACATGCATAAACCAGTAATTAATGAAAAAATAAATGAAAAAAATTATTGCAGAATTGTTAAAAAAGTCTGTACTATGGCTGGTTCAAAGAGACAGGCAAAATAGTATACAACTTAGGGGCTGCAAAAAATCCCAGGGATTTCTTCCCTTTTGTGCCACAATCATATTTATCAGCTCCAGCCTTCCAAAAGTCATTGTATGCTTTGACTTCTTCTGTTCATCTTTGTCACACAGATTCTCCTCCTGAGGTTTCCCAGGACTCTTCTTGCTCTTTGAGTGTCGCCTGAAAGTGATTACTGATACCAAAGATTGTTTGGTATGTGAAAATTCAACCTGAGTGACGATGTTGAGAAAAGCTGGTAATATGCTATATGACCCAGGTCTATGAGCTACTAATTATACACTCTAAAAGTGGCAGATTAATTTTGCTAGTTCATTGTGCTGGCTCTTCAGACTGGCAGCGTCCTTATGAGTCTCTTCCTTTATTTCTCCTGTCATTTCAGGAGTGCACCCTCAGCAAGTTCACAGACAACACCAAGCTGAGAGGAAGTGTTAATCGCCTGGAGGGCATGAAGCCTCTGCAGAGGCATCTTGACAGGCTGGATCAATGGCCTGAGGCCAACTGGATGAGTTTCAAGGAGGCCAAGTGCTGGGTCCTGCCCTTGGGTCACAACAACCCCTGAGTGCTACAGGCTGGGACAGTGGCTGGAAAGATGCCTGGGGAAAAGGGCCTGGGGGTGCTGGACAACAGTAGCTGAATATGAGCCATCATGGACCCAGGTGGCCAAGAACATCAACAGCAACCTGGCCTGGATCAGCAGTAGAGTGGCCAGCAGGACCAGGGCAGTGACCGTCCCCCTGTACTCAGGACTGGTGAGGCCACACCTCGAGTGCTGGGTTCAGTTCTGGGCCCCTCAATTCAAGACACTGAGGTGCTGAAGCAAGTCCAGAGAAGGGCAGTAGAGCTGAGCAAGGGTTTGGAGCATCTGGAGCATAGGGAAGGTCTGATGAGGAGCAACTGAGGGAATTTGGGTTGTTATCCTAAAGAAAAGGAGACTCAGGAGGACCTTATCACTCTCTACAACAACCGGAAAGGAGGTTGTAGCCAGGTGGGGGTCGGCCTCTTCTCCCAGGCAGCAAGTGACATGGTAAGACGAAATAGCCTCAAGCTGTGCAGGGAGGTTTAGACTGCATATTAGGAAAATTTTTTTTACAGCATGGATTGTCAAACATTGAAACAAGCTTCCCAGGGATGTTGTGGAGTGACCATTCCTGGAAATGTTCAAAATATGTGTGGATATGGCACTTGAGGATATGGTTGATTAGTGAACATCATGGTAATGCTGGGTTGACAGTTGGACTTAAGGTTCTTAAAGGTCTTTTCCAATCTTAATGAATCTATGATTCCATGGTGTAGAGTACTTCCTTAGTAACAGATGAAAATTGACACTGAATCTTACTATCTTATTTGTTAGTCAAGCAGCAGGTGTGAAGATGCCAGGACACAAGCTATTGAGAAACAGACAAGAAAGAATGTCCAACATAAGGGGACTGCTGTCTGCCCCCATTGCAAAATCTTTAAGCCTGTAGATGTGAATGTAGAGTTAACTTTGTAATGTCCTGGAATGTGCTCTAATAAATGCTTCTTTCCTCTTGAGGATGAAGCCAGCATACTCGTAACAGAAAAAAAAAAAAAAAAAAAAGAAAGAAAATTAAAACCAGCCAAAAAACTCCTCAAGAGCAGCAAGTTTGTATACTGATGTAGTGAAGAATGGAATAAATGGAATAGAGAGCTAAGAAATATATATAATTTCACAGTTTAAAAATCATTAGGGTTTTACTGAAAAAGAGTAAACATTCATCAGTTTGAAAGGGTGGCTGATTGCCTAAATTGTAAGTACAATCTCTCTTTCAGCCTTCAGATGCTTAAAATTTGAACAGCATACATTTCTGCAAAGTTTTGTAAATCAGCTATTCTAGATGCTAGTTTTTCAACCACGAGGAAAAAACCTGTGCTGTAAACTCATTTTGGAATGATTCAAAGATCTGAAGAAGTATTCCAACTTTTAGCAGACTGTATTTATAGAATGGATCGGCAAATACCCAGTTTACAAAGAGATGTGATAGTATTTCTGCTCACCTATGTTTTATTTCCCTCTGACACATAGAGGTTCCTCACTTCATATAGAATCCTAGAATCATACCCTCATAGAATATACTGACTTGGAAGGAACTCATCATGATCATCGAGTCCAGTTCCTAGGCCTGCACAGGACACCCCAAGAATCACACCATGGGCCTGAGAGCACTGTCCAAACACTTCTTGAACCTGTCAGGCTGGTGCTGTGACCACTGCCATGGAGAATCTGTAGTATAAGTAATACAAAATTAAGTGGGTGGAGAGGAGGACGGATGGATGGATGGATGTTTGATCCACTTCCAGACAGGAGTACGAATGTTTACGTGACTGCTCTCCATGAAGACTTGAGGAAAAGGTGAACAATTTGGAAAAGGAATGCTTCCAGCTAGCAGAGTAAGTCTCCGAATATATCATGCAGAAATTTCATATTTTGCATGAAAAAGTAAGTACGTCTGTGTAGCAGCTCAGTGTCACAAGGTCTGCTCTACCTGGTTTGCAGACAGATTCTTGTGTTTGTGTGGTACACCAGTGAAAAAGAAACGATCTGCAGTACAGCTTGTAGGTTCAGATCCAAAATCTGTAACATACGATCAAGTGTTTTGGGATGAAGGTCAAACATTAAATACTCATATTATTAATTATATGCTTTTACTTCACAACAGTTTCAGTTATTGTCAGTGTATTTTTATATTTCAATTTTGTATTTTTATAAATCTGAAACATTATCAAAGCAAGGAGGTAAGACAGGAATATTTGTCCTTTGGACATTTTTCATCAGTTTTAATTTTCTTTCTGATTCATGTGTTCAGACACCTATATAACCTCACCTCTCTAGGTGTTTTTGTTCTCTGAAATGAACGTTGCTGACTGCATAGGTGATATGCAGATTGTAAACTCTTTATGCATTACATTGCATTTATGCTTTGATCACCAGCTCTGTCATTTCCACAGGCAGATACTTGTGATGTCAAAAGTAATCCAAGACTTATTAGCAATGTCTGCAGCAAGCTTATAGTCTAAAAAAAATGGACAGATTTTTGTAAATTGCTGCAACCAATCTGGCAAAGATATATCACATATTTTGCTGAATTACCTTTGTTTTACTAGGCAATGCTCCTTTTACTGGATTCTTCATGATGAACAAAATAATATGGTTTAATTTTTTATAATTTTACAGATTTTTTTTTCCTAATTGGTTTTGTAAAGCAGCTGTTCAGATTATATCTATGCATCCATTCAATGGCCTTTCGTGTTTTCTCAAGGTTTGAGCACTGCACTTTTTAATATTTGTTCTTCATTGTCCTCAGCTTGGCCTGCTTTAAACTGGACCCCTAGGGAAAAAAGTGCTGCATAAGCAACCTGTTTTAGTATTCAATTCCTTATCATATATCCCCTTTAGGATTTCATTTTATATTTGTCTCCAGCAGGAAACAGTAATAGATTCTGTAAATCTCTTTTTATAATGTCTTCTATTTATTGCACACATCTAACAGCTGCATGTCATACATCAGTTACTTTGGAGAGCATGTTTAATAACGTGCTATATATTAGAGAAACAAACACCGGTCTAAGAGCCTTTGCTCTTCACCAGCAGGATTAGTAACATTAGTAAGACAGAAAATGTCTCTGTATATGAGCACATGTTCAAAATTGGACAGGTGTGATAAATATTATGTATCAATAAAAATCCTGAGTGTCCTGGCATTCTTTTCTGTCTGAAGCTATTTTTAACAATGGAATGAGTAATTTCTTACTTTGTGTGTCTTGGAAAAGGGTACATTTTGAGCATTTTGACATAAGCAGGACTAGTATTTATCAACAATTCACATTCAGAAAATCTGCAATTTAATGAGAAATCACATATTTTGAGTGAAAGCACATGGAGAAGTTTGTAGTTCTCCATATAATTAGCTGATCCATACATAACCATTCACCCTCTTCCCATTCATTGTTATATTACTTAAACGCACACATACATGCACACTGTGGCATTAATTCAGTAGCTTTCTATGTGAATATGCAACAGCAATTAAGACTGCATAAGCAACCTATGTATTTCACTGAGCTATAATATTCATTGTTTTCTATTTCTCTTCAAACAAATAAACTGGCACTTCATTTCATATACAGTGAGGCACAAAGAGCTCTCTTGTATCCTGCCCAGTGTCCTGACACTATTTCTGTACTATTACTCAGGAGTCATGTCACTCCTGTGTTCCACTTTCAGTAAAAGCTTTGTCTACTTGTTTGGTGACTAATAAAAATTGAAAATTATCTATTATCTGCCAAATTCAGATTTTACTTTCTGTTCCTGTCAAAGCATTTAATATGAGGAGGATTCAACAGGACAGAATAAAAACATATGAGGAAAGATAAGGATTAAGACCCATCATTAAGTTTAGCTTTGCAGATAGCATTCTTTTCTCCCCTGAAGACCACTTTTTTGTGTTGTTATAGTATATATTTTAAACTTCATCAAACACTTGAAAGTGGATTTGGGTTTCTGAGTGTGAACATCTATTGGGTAAAATTCAAAATAATAAATTTAACATAAATCTGAAGTACTGATATCTTATCATTATGGAGAGCATTTTGTGTTTGGATCTAAAATACTAAAAAATGGGGTATTCCAAAGTATGTTTTGAAAATAATACAATACATAGAAGTATACTTTTGTATGAGAAGTATTTTCTGCTCTACTGGATGGGATTTTAAGATTGTTTTTATATTTGACAGAATCCTATTCCTATTTGTGTGTGAAATTGCACCTTTTCCAGACATCTTTTATTTAACAATTACTGTAAAGTTGTATAATGTCTGTCAAGCAATTTTTTGATGTAAAACTTATTCCCAGTAGAATGAAATGTCAAATAGCTCTGCTTTTCTTTGGCTCTCAGTTTGATCACAAGGTATTGCAGTGGAAATGTTATTGTAAGTAAGTTCCTGGTTGAGTCTGTCTTTCTAAGGTAAGAAACATCATGGCCACATTATTGGCATGAGTACAAAAGTCTTTCTGCTAGCTTCTTGTAATAATGAAAATGCTGGACCATTTCACCCAGATGTGGCAAAGAGGGAGATCTCAAGGGTATTATCTTCCTATACATAAAAAATAAAAGAAAAGAAGAGATAGGGAAGAGAGACCCTAGAGAAGACGCAAAACAACAAATTTAGTCTATTAAACAGAACACCAAGTGTGCAGGAGTAGTACTGTGGAAACAAGAACGTAAAAGTTAAATTGAATATGGAATGTTTTTTTTCCTTTGGCCACACTAGAAGTGTACATACCTTTCAAACTGCCAAAGCTTTCGTTATCCATGTATGTATGTATGTATATATGTATGTATAAAGAAATTGGGATTTTCTCCTGAAGAAATTTGGAGAACATTGTGCACAGCAGCCATGTTGACTTTTGTGAACACTGCAGATATGCAGACATTTGAAGGCTGTTTTATTCCTGTGAAACTGTTAGGCTACCAAGTCACGGCATCTTACGATTTGTGCATGACAAAAATCTTAACAGCTTTCCAGCTCCAAAATTCTTTCTAATTACCACTTTGTGTGAATGTGGGATTTAAAATTATTTTCTTTTAGATCCATTCTTCCAATGCAATTATTCTTCAGTAGACAGGGTTCTTAAAAAGCAGAAACAAATTTCAGATACTATAATAATTCACCATGCTGTGGCCTGAAAAAGAATCAGACTTTTTACAAAGGCCCATACCCCTGAAGTACACAGGGATTGTTCATCTAAAAAGAAAGATATTTATTCAAAGAAAATTTACAATGTGATAAAAGACTCTGTTCTTGGCAGGCAATCTAGCATGGCAGAAGAATAATTTATTTCTGAAATAAAACTTGGCAAAGAACATGGCATATATTGGAGATCCAGTATTAGTAGCTTTGCATGGGGCTCTAAAATAGACAAGGATAGAATAGCTCAGTTGGAGGGGACCATAGTGACAATGCTCTCCAAGTGCCCGACAAATTCAGGGCTAACCAAAAATTAAAGCATGGTATTAAAGGTACTATCCAAATGTCTCCTAGATGCTGACAGGCTTGAGGCATCGACCATGTCTGTAGGAAGCTGTAACTTGATTACACACACACACTCTACAGATCACACTGACTACAGATTGCACCTAGCATCTAATATTTACATTATAGCTGGACTAGATTTTCTTCCCTTTTTCTTTGCAGTCCTGCTTTTTTTCCTCCAACGGTTTTAACCTTTTATTTAGCTATCTCTTTTTTCTTTTTTCCTGAAGCAGTAAGTGACGGAGATCCTGTCACTCTCCTGATGTATTTTTCCAGTGCCAAGTGGCACTTCTAGGAAATAGCAGCTGCATTCACGGTTGATTTTGCCTAATTTCACTTTCCAACCATTTCTTCTTACTATGAACTTCTCTGAAAGACTGAAAAGCTCCACAAAATCAATGATCTTTCCCATGTCAGACTCATCAAGTTACTTCTAAACCCATTTAAGAGAAATTGAATAGACTAAATTTTAATCTCCTAACACAGACACTCCACCCTAGCAGTTGGCACCACGCACATAAGCTGTGACTAGCTAACCATTTGACCATTAAGAACTAAATTTTATTTACTCTAAAAATTTTATTAACAGAAGTAATGCAGTATCTCTACTGCAGTTGTGGATGACTTACTTAAAATACTTTAACTGTCTGCTATTTCACTAAGCACATGCTTATGTTAAACAAAAGAACAAAACATAAAAATCAGTTTTGAGAGTACTGGTAGTAAAATAAACTCTAGTTAAACGTATTTTTAAGAGTTTACTGAAAAGATAATGGTTTTCATCTTCATTTTCATGGGGACCAGCTTATCCAATATAAGGTAGAAACGAAAAGTAAAGAAAAGTAGTCAGACCTAGAAGACCCCTTAAAAAAACAGAAGGGGAAAACCAAGCCCTGATAAAGATCCAAGCCTTTAGTTATACTTTGATTTTTCATATTTATGGTGCTCATTGAGAAGATCTTTCTCTTTTCCCTCCCTTCCTTTGCAATTTCCTTTCCAAGTATGGCTAATGAACACAAACTGGGCTGGTTTTTGGCAGTGCAGCAGTGAACAGCCTTAATTCTTCCACCTAAACATATTTTACCTACTTAAATACCAAGCTGTCTATTGGAATCAGTTTTCAGAAAACAGTTTTTAAGTTCTAAACTGGGTCTGAGAATCTCCTAGAACAGTGTTTCTTGTCCTCTAAAGTTGCCTGTGAAAAGTTTAACATTATGTTAGAACAGCTTTTTGAATTTTATTACTGGAATACTACCTGTCACTGCTTAATTCATAGCACAGATGAAATGCTGTTGGAAGTCCCAATACCACCTCAATGAGTAAAGTGTAGGAGCCAACACCTGGTACTCATCAGACATTTCCTCCAAACATTAGCTATCAAAAGCTTGCTGCCAAGAGCTAGAGTCCTCACAGAGCACAAGTCTGAGAGGAATTGGCCCTGCTTGGAGGAAGCAAGGATTTGTCATTACTCCTCAGGACCAACTCTGCCATCAGAGCTGACCCTGCTGTAGTCAGGAGCTGGGCTTGAGGTGTCCTGAGGCCTCTTCCAGACTGAATTGCTTTCCCTGTGAGTGATGTTGTGGTACACTGGTCCTAAGCCTCCTTATAGCTCATTTTCCTGAGACTCAGAGCATAAGAGCACCATGTCTTCAAATGAGGCCAAATGCTAACGCCTTCATAGGCAGTGCCTAGGTCTCAAAATACCTCTTTTACTTCCTGTTTTTTTTACAGCTATTCAATAAGTTGGTTCTGCTTCTGCTGATACAGACTATTCTGGCAGTAATGTGTTCACTGTGCTTGTTTACCTTATTTTATTACTGTGTTACTCAAAAAAAATCTCTAAACCAAAACAGAAGCTCTGAAGGCTGAACTTCTACGACATATGCTATTTCTACTGCCAGGTAATGAATTTCAATAAACAGAAAGAAGAGAGGGTCTTAAAATATTTTTCTTTAATAATTTTTTCTACAACTACCACTAATTTTATAGTTGCATAAGTCTAATTAGTCATGCACATTTACTAGCCAATGATTTTCACTCCACTTGCTCTGAATACGTATCTACCATATATAACTTTTATCTTTTTTAACAAAATGTGATTTTTATTGTCAACAGTATCTAAATGGAAGATATTCTGCAAAGAATAGCTGCAAAGAAGTGTAAATAAACCATAACTTTAAAGATGTGATTCCACCAATTTCTCTTGAGAGCAAGATTTTTAATTTTATAACCCAATATTTACTTATGAATTCATTATTTAAATGTTTAAACATTACTTTTCTAGATTCATCCTCTGTTACTTAGCTCTTTGCCTCAATTCCAAAACCAGACAGAATCCCTTCACACCTTCCAACACTCCTACCTTTAATGTGAACATAAAATTTAATACTATATTGTCCTCCCCAATTGAGGTTCTCAAAGCCTGTGTCAGAGTTTCCCAGCTTTATAAGAGGAAAGAAGCCCACTCCAAAATACAGTTTAATTGTATTAAGTTAATTGTTATTATTAATTGTATTAAGTTAATGTCTCCCAAATTGTAGTTTAAATAGCAAATAAAATTACATTGCATTAAGTTACAGCACATCCACTATAAAAGTGGCTGAAGAAAAAGAAGGTGTCTTCTTATAGTTTCTCTAGGAATTTGGAGGAAAGAGGTTTGTTTTATTTTCGTTTTGCTAGAAACAATAAAATAAAGTTGTTAAAACCTATCCATTTTACTGATATATGTCAAGCTCCCAAACACAGCAGAAAAACTGGCAGTCGTAGATGAGGAATGGAGCTGCTCAGATTTTTTTTGCATAAACATCTTTACTTTAGTAACTGCCAAATTCAAGACTCAAATTGCTTTGAAAAATGTAAATTTGAACACAGGCTGAGTATCCTGTCTATTTAGATGATAGGCTGCTTCTAGGTGGAAAAAATAAGTAGATACTTGAACAAAAAGGAAAGAGAAAGCCAGCACAGGGAATTTAAAAGATTAGCGTAATTAGATGGGGTTTACAATTTTTTCTGCATTAAATGCTTTATTATTTTAATAGCATTGTCATCTTAGTTTATGAAAATGAACACAATGTTTTCTTGCTTAAATTTCTGATCAAAAATCATAAAAATCATTAACTCCCCTACTTTTAGTAGATGGCATAGGTTAACAAAGGACATTAACTCTTTGCTCATGCACAGTGTAATCTCTACAAATTTTTATTGATATAATCAATATAATTAAAATAGGATGATAGAACAAAAATTGTTTTCTTAGAGAATTAGAGGACAATTTTATTTTCTACTGCACAAGCCAAGATTGAACAGACAAAAGGAAGTTTCTAAAATAACCTGTTGGAGTCTCTTGCCATCATCTCCTAGGCATTTGATATAATTAAAGGGAGCCCAAAAACCTCCAAACCCTCAACTATTCCATATCTGCAGGATATCAGTGAGACAAGTCACACTTTGTTTGCCAGTCACTCTTGATTGATTTTGTGTGCTTTGTTTACTTTTATGTTTTATGCCAGTCTATCAAGGAGTTCAAAACATTAAGCTGGTCATTTCATTTTAGTTAAAGTATTAATAGTTATATTACAGATGTCCTGGGAAGCATCATTTACTCACATAAAAGGAACATAATGAAAGTATAAAAACACAGCAGTGCTACGATAATATTTTGGAATACAGATGATGCCTTATCCCTGTTCTTAAAATCAGAGCCGAACACGGTTAGAAGGGGAAAAGGGGCTTTTACCTCGGTATTTATTTCAAGGATCCCTGGTGCACTCCGTCCAGGTGGAACAATCCGAACATGCACATGGAAATGCCCACCCCAACTGCACACCCACGATAGATCGCGTATAGAATTATAGGTGTTAGAAATTAGCATATCTATCAAAGATTCCCCGATGAGTGAGGCTAAGTGAATCCCTCTCCCCAAGGAACCCTCCCCTGGACAGACCTATCATTTAGTGTACAAAATGTGTTCCAGAGAGGACCTTGGTGTCTGACGGTTCTACGATATTTAGTCTCCTAACTCAACAAAATATTAAGTCTAGGAATGTAGGCTAAAAAGAAACACTGAGAATACAAAAAGCTATAAAGGTATATAAAAGAGGTATAAAAGAAAAGGCAAAAAATCATTATGGCATCACAGAGTTCATGATGTCTATGAATATCAGTAACATTATGAGTTTCCAGTTGTTTCAAATGCTTTACAGAAGATACATTCAAGCTGAAATGATTGTAATAAATATCAACATTTCTCCATGTAATTTTTAAACACTTCCATACATATAACAAATGTTTCAGTACAAAATGAACATTCTCTACTTTTTATGTTGCTTAAAGCTATGGGGATGCTGAGAATAAAAAGTACTTTAGGATACCAGCATTAGAAAAAGGTTAAATGAGGAAATATGGAAAATATATTGAGTATATTCTGGACTTGAATACAAACCGTAAAGCATATAGTCTGGAAGTACACAAAGTGATACCATTATATTCATTAATTAACACTAGTAAGGATAGCAGTAGTGATAAGGATACTTCTATCATTTTCCAAGTATTTATGGGGCTGTCTGGTTTGGCTGCTCTTTATCCAAACCTTATTCAGTCTGCAAATCAGAAGCATGCAGCTGTGCAAGAATAAGATGTTTATTCTGCTCCAAAGCTGCCTTTTTTTTTTTTTTGTAAATGTCTGCACTATTAAAAGGACCAATTACTCAAAGAAATAAAGCTACTAAGAGCAAAATTTTATACTAAGAGAAAGAAAGTTCTGTCACGTTAATCAAGAGGGTTATTGTAGGTAAATGTCCCTGAACATTACCTTGAGTGGATACATTGCAAAGCACTCAGTCTTACTTTTATGAAAATAAAAACAAGCTTAGATCGGGTATTTATTAAAATCCTAGACTGCTAAGTTCTTGAACCATTTAATCATGATGGTTTTCTAAAAAAAATTGTTAGCATAAAATATCTCCATTTACCCTTAATAAGTATCTCACATGTGACACTACCAGACAGAAACTGTTTTCTTTCTTAAATATGAATCATAAAGAAAAAAATCTATTCTGTTCAATTTAGGTTCATTCCTTATGCTTAGAAAGGCATTAGTTAAAGGGCTGATGGTCAAAACTGACGTATGAAGCTCATTGCAATTTCAGCAAAGTTCAAAGCTGAAGGCATGAGAGACAACAACCAAGTATTGGGTTTCTCACCTGGCCACTAAGAAATACTACAATATTTGAAACAAACCAGACTTAGCAAAGAGAAATTAGCTTACTGATGTATCATTAATTGCTCTAGAAGAACACGATAATTTTGGAACAGACTACAGCTCAAATACTCCTTTCAACTAATGCTGCACTGAAGTATCTGTTTCAAGAAAGCCTTTGTAAACTGTCAAAAACTGGGAAATTTGTAGGTGCCATTCTAGTCTAACTTAGTGCCTGAGGAGCTTTTAATATGTGGGGTTGTTCTATTTTTGGTGGCTCAAAATGTTCACATTATAAAAATATCAAACATCTCAAAGATCTTTTAGGTGCCCACAAAGACTTTCATATGAATAAGCTGGAAATGTTGAAGCTGGTAGTTTGAGAAAGTGAAAGGTAAGGGTTATGTCTAAATGATGGGGTTTTAAGGACAGTTTTTAGGTATTTTTGCAGTTCTTCAAGTCTGTTTAGAGTAGTTCGAAAACTGAATAGGAATTCAGCTTTCATTCTATTTCTTGTTAATTATTTTTAGTGGAAACATCATCATCTCTTGATAAGTTTACAAAGTCACATTTTTCAGCTTTGTAGAAGAAATACACCCAGTTTTTGTATCAACACACCAGAAGAGAATCATACATGAGGTTCTTCAAGGTGGTTCAACCTGTCTTGCTCTGATGCCTTTTCTGCTGTACGGTCTCACTGCAATTTTGTTGATTGCCTTTCATATTGTAGTTTCTATAGTAAGATCAGACGCTCTTTATTTCACCTGCATGGCACTAGAGCACATAATGGCTGAAGCATTTTCTCCTTGTGCCTCTCTACCATGTCACTGGTTTACCTCCTACAAAGAGAAAGCAGGTTTGAACAGCCTGTTACCCACTTTGCATACATAGCACCCAGGTGTAGGTTGTGTGCTGAGGTTTTAAAAGCTGCTACTGTAGGAACCTGGGCTAATTAGTTTTAGAATTTCATCATTTCCATAGGATTTGTGAAGGAGCTCAAACTTTGACTTCATCATCAGGTAGATAAAGTAGGGTGGCAAAATCAAAGATGTGTGTAGGCGATAGGAGTATTTTTTACCTTTGTTAAATGTATTAAAATTACTAAATTCTGTTCAAGAAAAGGCACTCTGGGAAGGGCTCAGCTGCAGATCAGGTGGTCGGTTGAGAGTTGGTTGAGCGGCAGTTGAATGTCGGTTGAATGTTGGTTGGTAGTGAGACAGGGATTGGTTGGGGATGCAAGGACCACAGGAGGCCGATTGGATGCAGGGACGTATGAGCAATGACACTGCAGCTACAGCAGCCAATGAGTGCTCTTCTCGGATAGGTTTCGGTTAAGTTCTGTTAAGGTTAGGTAAGGTTCTCTTGAGTTTTAAAGTATAGAAGGACCTGGTTTGCTATAAAAAACCAATCATCTTTGGATGTATAAGGAGGTCCGTGTGTCTTTGTTCCCCATTGCTACAAATGGCTGCCCAAATCAGGACATGTCAAAGGCAGTGAAAGGACGTGGATCGCACCAGTAGCAACTTCCACTGCATCAGGATAAGGTCGACCAGGGAAGGTTTAGTGAAGGAAACACAGTGTGCGTGTATCACCAATAAGGTTAGAGGTGAGCAGTGGAAGCAATATGGGAGGAGGAATATCCCTGGAATAAAGATGGAGCCTTGACCTTGTGATGAATGTGCTTTGAAGTATCGGCTTCCGCAAATGTTAGAAGTTGGTATTGCTGTGCAGATGTGTTTGTGTTTAGCTTGCAATAATGGGAGTGAGGGGGGTGGAACCCGCTGGCCTGATTGGCGAGCAAGCGTAATGGGAAACCACCATTTTCTGGACCCTCAAGTTAAACTGCACATGCTTTAAAAAGGTGGGAGAGTTGAGGGAACATGTTAATCAGTTTGAAGAAAATGTTAAATAGTTTCTGAAAAGTTCTGAGTATGTATTCTGAGTGTGTATTCTGACTTATGAACATGTATGTGCCTGACGCAATAGTTGGAGTACATAAACCTGAAGTCTCACATGAGACGGTGTGCCTCTGGCTACGGTCACACGACCAGAACTGTTGCTTTTGATTTATTGACTTTGTCCCATAATAAAATTTTAAAACTTTGCTAGAGGAATGGCTTTGTTTCTCACAACCTGTTACCATAGCTCTTATATCGGCAAAGTACTGATATTGCCGATGCTAAATTAAGTGTCCTGCTGGACTGGGCATATAATCACATAAAGGATTTCCCTTCTAATGGGACCATTCAATTGGAAGCCTGGCAGGCTGCGGGACTTTCTGATATTGCCAGGGGTGGCGACGCCAAGGCTTTCGGGCACCTTGCTATGTGGGGAATTATCATGGCGGCCTTTAAAGAAAGCCGCGTGGACACCTGCCATTTTGCAACTCCACAGGCCGATTTCCCTGAGCCCTCAGCCCCACCAGAACCCACTTCAAATATATCAGGCTATCCCAAAGTCAGTCCATCCCCTACAGTGCTAAAAATCCTTACGTGGTCAGCCCTTTCGATACCGGACTCTCAAGACCGCGAATGAGAAGCGGATTTGTATACTCTCCCCAAAATGATGACACTGTGGCAGCAGCGCTGCCGTTTTTCACCCCCCTCTCCTTCCCTAGCAGGTGCAGCAACCATCCTGGAGTTCTGGCAGGGCACCAGAAACAGCACCTCCGTCCCAGCATGGGCGGCTCTGTTGCCAGCAGTGCCAATTGCAAAGCGGCGAGCGGCGCCCGGGGCCAGCGGGAGTGAGACCAGCCCCGCAGGAGCACAGTGGGACTGGCCAAAGCCAGCACCCGCCGAGCCTGAGCCGTGAGGCAGCCGCTCTGCGCGGGCCCGCCCATCTCCCACCACTTCCTTCTCACTGCTTTTCACCCAGCCACAGGAAGCGGCGGCAGGGCCGGCCGGGCCCAGCGGGGAGACAAGGATGCCTGCGCCACGCGGGAAAGCCTGGGGAGCCTATCCAGTCCTTCACAACCCAATCAAGTCCCTTCAAAGTGCCCTTTGAGTCAGTGAGATTGAGTTGCTGCCCACTCGAAGAAATTAGAGACGTCTCCCTGCCCTGCTGCTCCCTCCATTCCCGGTGCAAATGGCATAATCAAGATTTGATGGGGACGGTAACCCTAGCTGTGTGATTATGTTGTTTGTACGATAATTATTCGATGTTAATGATATGTTAGGGAAACCTTTTCAGTCAAGGTCTTGGCTCTGGTCAAGCCCTGACCCTGACTGGACCAGGAATTGTACGATCAGAACAAAGTAGTTACTATGGAGAGTTTCTTATAGAAATGTACCCTTCAATCAATGTCTATTGTCACAAATGTGATGGAAATTCACAGCAAACACTGTTCACCAGTTATCAGAACATCCCTAGATTAAGACACCAGGCTTTAAAGGAAGTAATTTTCTATTTAACATAAAATTAAGTTGATTGCCTGACATTTTGCCACAGGATGTTGTGCCTGAAAAACATACAGGCTTAACAAATTAGGAAACCAAAAAGTACACTGATATGAGATAACCATTGGAACACAAGAGCCTTAGTATAATTTCTAACCGGGAAACTTTCTGAATCATGCTTTTTGGAAGCAAACAAAATATTTCCTGTACTTGTACTTCCTAACTTCCTTCTCTACTGTTTTGGTAGTCGTCTCTGGGCGCGCGGCTGCTTGAGGGTTCAGCCCTCGCCCAGAGAAATCAGAGAAGAAACCCTCAGTCGTCTCGCCCCAGCAGTCGGGGAGTCCCCGAGAGCGGGATGGGCAGCAGAGCCTCCAGCCAGGCTGCGCAGGCTGGGAGGAAATCCCTCAGCAGAGGGTGGCAGAGCACGCCGGAGGAGAAGGGCAAAATGGAGGCGGAGATCCGATGTGGCTCTCAGGGGTTTATTGAGGGGAGAGAGACAGGGATCGAATCCACAGATCTGAGGTTTGCGCAGGGTTAAAAAGAGGGGAGGGAACAAGGGGTGTATACAAAAATTGGCCAGTCAGAACACAAGCCAGGAGGGTCCAGGGGCTGACACTCAGGGCAAGAACCAACCAAAGAGGGCTCAAGGGGAGGAACACCAGCACCATTCAATGGGGAACAGAACTGTTGAGAAATCTCTGGAAACAGGGGATTGCTCACAGAGATTAACAATTAGATTGATGGGGGGAAGGTGGGGAAGGGGTCCAGGATGAGACCAACAGGGGAAGGGGAAAACTGGGAACAAACCATTTAAGAGTATCCAAAATAACCAAACTGCAACAGTTGTCAGTGTCTGAGATGACATATCTGAGCAGAAGCTGCTTTGGTCTTTTTAAGGCTGGGATTATCACAGAAAGGAGAGATTTGCTGTGAATGGGAAGAACAACATTTGCTGGAAATACTAAGACACCTGGAAATTAGATTTTGTTGCAAGAGTGTCTACACTTCATTGTAAAAGCACAGGGAAATCTTAGAATCCATTGAGATCAATTGTGACTGCTCAGCTTTACAGAGACATTTAAAGCACATGCTTAAAGGTCTTGTTAAAGGACAGGAGAAAATACAACCAGCAACTTCAGTTTTCATGATCCATAAGCTTTAGTTCAAGTCGAAATCAATTTATTTACCTCCTAGTGAGAAATGAAAGAATGGAATAAGTACTGAAATACAGAACTCTATACAAAGTGCGTATGTTTCAAATTATGGGCCAAAATTTTAAAGACTAACTTTCTCAGATATCCGTTCAAGTTGTGTAATTCTAAAGATGCATTCTATTGTTTCAGTTTGGGTTTGTTTGTTTGGGGGTTTTTTGTTGTTGTTTGGGTGGGGGTTTTGGGGGGTTGTCTGTTTGTTTTGGTTTGGTTTTTTTAATCTGCTTCAAGTAAATAGCTTCAGTTTTGGTATTTGAATCAAAACTGCAAAAGCAATTTTAAATCTGAAATACAGTTTTCCACTTTTTTTATGCAGGAAGGGAAGTAAAGAATTAGTTCATTAGATATTAAAAAACTCAGAAAATTAATATTTAAATAATATCCATCTTTTATTTGTAACCCTTGATAAGGGTTGTGAAGAAACATTGATATAGAGGCTATTACAACAATTCATATTACAATGAGGGGCTTCATTAAAATATAATTGATTTCAGTAATTTTTGCAGTCCTCAGATCAAAAGCAGTGGTATTAATTGGCTAGGGCCCACTATCTGTACATGTCCAAAAGAAAACACTATTATTTCATTGTTATTACAAAAATACATTAAAATGAACGTACACCCAAAACTCCTCCAGAAACGTAACCAAAGAAAAACACAAACCTAAACCAAAACCAAACAATTACAACCAATTGGCTTGTATGCATTTGGAATAAATTTTAAAAATATTATTCTCTTTGTCTTTCCAGTATGTGTGGGTATTTCTAGCAATTCTCAAAGATACATCCACAAAACACAATGGGACACTAAATTAGACATAACAATAGGTGAACAGTAATCAAATGAAAATGGTAGGTCAGTAAAAAATCTACCTTATTTATGCAGCACCTTCCACAAATCACTCAGTTTATAGCACAAATGAAGTGTATTAAACTTTCTCATTTTATCTTGCTTTGGGTAGTGATAAAGAATATACAGTCTGAAATCTAATTAAAGGAAAAGTCTAAACAACAGCAAAGCCTAATGAACTTTAAGCAGTATTCACAGGTCTGTGTTAGGGGAATGTTTGAAATCTTTAATTTAACACGTGTCGACAGAGAAACTTGCTCAAAGGAAATATTCCTGTGCCCAAACTAAAAATAAGATCTATATCCTGTAATACAGAAACAGCTATAAATCACAGCATTTCACTTTTTTCTTATTAGCTCTACAACCTACAGCAGCAGAGACAATACTGGCAAACACCTGAGCCATACCAGTGGAGCTCGATTTATTGCTGTTACTGCAGCCACGCACCATGTACATTTCCTCCCGCAAACCCGAGTCAGATCCAGCTATTCCTGAACCCCTGATCAAACACACCAAGGCTGTAAGGTGGTTCTTGGAGACACCCTTCTTGAATAATGCCGAAGGGTCACAGCTTGGGTTGTTTTGGTAACAAAAAATTGTCCGGGTAAGGCTTGTTGCTTTCCAACCTAGTTATGTTTTGAACATTGTTCTACACAAGATTATTAAATATTGGTTATTTATGTAGAGGATAGCAGTTCATAGCAGTTGCAGCTAGAAACTGGCTGAGAAAAAAATCAGGGATTAGATCCTTATGAGACAAGTGAGAGCAAAGAAATACTACCAGCTGGTTTTTTGCAGCATTTTATGTACTCAGAGCATACAATTAGACATAGAATGTCTTCTAAGAAAAACAAAAACAACACAAGAAATTCATTTACTGGTATGAAATACTTAGCAAAAAAGTATTTTCTATGCAAACTATTTTGACCCGTTGGTATTACATACGTATGTAAATAATAATAAAAATATTTTTAAATTATTTAATATATAATTATTATTAATAATAATATATAATATTAAAAAAATAAAAATATAAAATAATAAAAATTACATACATATGTAAGGGTTTTGAAACTAAAGCTTAAAACCTAGTAGTATGTCTTTGATGATTTTATGATAGGACCAAAATGATCTTCCTTTAAGGTGCAAAGACCTTTTCGTCTCATAATTTTAGTGGTTTTTAACTTAACTAAGTGAGGGAGTATATATCATATTGCCCTGGGTTGCAGTGTATTCTATTACCATCTACATGAGCTGTTGAAACCAGGTGGGTGCTGTTGCTTGCCTCCTCCCTCTGGACTATCTTCTGTTAATGGGCTCATCAAGGTTTTGCCGCGTGATTGACAAAAGTACATCATCCCATTGTGAGATCCTCTGCCCAGAGGGAGGAACCAAGCATTCAATCCTGGATATAAACTGAAATTTTGAACACCACAAGCAGCCTTTTCCACTGGATTCCCACAGGACGAGAGCTACACAGCCACTGCTGGACCTTCCGAGACCAGACCCTTCTATAGGATCACCGCTTTCAACAGGACCACTTCGTTTGGACTGCTACCAACACCCTGCCTGACAGGGTGTCAGATTGTATTCTGACCCTGTCAGTGGTTTTTCTACTATTGCATTTATTTTACATTTTTTTTTCTTTCTATTAAAATAGTATTTCTGACTTGCAGTTTCTCACTGGTTTGTTTTCAAACTCTGACACATGTACATAAAAAGAGAGTGTTTAGACATTGGAGCTATCTTTGAGCAAATCAAATGCCTGTAACAGGATGACAGCAAACCATTAATGGCTTTCTTTAGAAACTTCCACTTTCCTGTGCAATCTTGCTCTTAGCAGGAGTGAACTTCTTAAGTGTCCCTTTTTATCACACTTTAGTTCACACTATGAATGGCAAGATGAAAACAGGATACATGTATTCTGGAAATGCATCTGTTGGGCTCCAGCTACTGGTGGTCATCCAGTCATTGGAATCACAGTGGAACCTGGGGTAAATCCCTGAAAGGCATGTAGGACAGCGGTGGTGTCTCAGCATTAATTTTTTTTTCCTCTACAAAAGCACTTCTATTTGCTAAAGTTAGCACAACCTTAAAGCATGTCATCTCCTTGTGGGAAAAATATTAATAAAATACCTATGCTATCTAAATTAGATGCTGACTGTTTTCTGAAGTAGAACACATTATCCAGGAGAACTCTTTCCTGCATCACAAGGGTTGGAAACCAAAACTTGGACAGCTTCAGATAATACAGTGCAACAGGGTTTTAAAAGCTCTGTGAAATGCTTAACCTAACAGAAATCTGAACAATGTGAAAAGTCAATTAAGTGTAATTGATGTGCGTGCTTTTTAGTTATGTCTATCTTTGTTTTTATACAGCGCTCATAAAGAGTATCAAGTTCCCTCAGTCTGGGTACAGAAAAGTTTTTGGGTTTTTTCCTTTTTTTTTTTTTTTTTTTTTGGCAGCACTTTAAAAATTACTTGGTTCTTGTAGCTCCACCAAGGCTTTTCACAACAATACTTTTTCTTAGAGAGTACTGGCTTCTCTGAAATAGAAGAGGCTTTGGAAATGAAAAGGAAATAGATAAGCCAGACAGTCAGATGCCTGAACATCAGAACAGAATTTGCATGCCTGCAAATGCACATCAAATGGTTTAAAACACTATTCAAAAATGCCACCCACTACATAGGACTGTCCCTAAATAATGCATCACAACAACTCTGACATGGATCTGGAGACCCTCGACAGTGCTCAGATTCCCCCCTCTTACCTGATTTGTTCAATTAGCTCTGCTGGGAGATTGCAAAATGCAATCAGGAAGCCCTGAACATTCATCTGAAGGAACATGACAAGGAGAGGTTCAGATATCATGTTTCAGCTCTTTCCTGTATCAATTCATAACACCTGCAGGGAAGTTTCTTGGTAGTGAAAGAGGACCTAGAAATGTTTTTCTCTTCTTCATTCTGAAAAGTGACAGTTGTTTTCTTTCTTGCCTATTTAATGTTCAATAAGTAAATCCTTGTTATGTCAGGCAGTAAGACCCAAGTATCTCTTTTCTTATTCAGAAAATGACTGAAAAAATATCCAGGACTTTTCATTCTCCTAGGCTTTGCAAAGCCTCAAACAAAATGGGAACTTGACATGCGTCCAGACTTCAATGCATGTCATCATTTTCATATCCATCATGCCCAGTAAGAGTTTCTGTCACATTCAGATTTAGAAAGCAAAGGCAGAGCGGAAGTGGGGGCAGAGAGGAACCTGTGGGTTCTAATTTTCCCATGCAAAAGAAGAAATGGTAAAAGTGAAATGGTACAGCTGTTTAGTAAAAAGAGTGTTTAAAAAACAGTTTAAAAAAGGGTGCTTGTTGCTGCCAGAATTGCTAATGGAGACAGACCAGGCATAAATATCTGACTTCAGAAGTGAGTTCAAGACTTCAAGTGATAAACGTCTGAGATTATCTGGAGACAGACATGAATGCAGTCCTTCTTCCCAGGGGTTTTGTTTGGGTGTTTAATTCCTCATTTCCTGCCTTGGCTGTTGTGGACCACCTTCTGAGACATTTATGTTCCTTGACTAATCTAGCCTTGATTAAGTGACTACATCAGTGGATAAATGACACCTGTGGATCTCACTAAACATCTGTAAGGTCTTTGATATGCTTCCCTACAACATTCTTACCTCTAAGCTGGAAAGATATGGATTTGGTGAGGAATGAGAGTGTCTTGGTTGGAAAGACAGGTGTTTGCTAAGGAAGGTGGGAACTTCCCTTGGAATGGAAAATACAACCCCCTTTTCTCTGAATTATTATAACTTTGAAATTACGGGGCTTTCAGGGAAGAGGTGGGAAAAGGAATAACAGTCCTTTACTAGTATGGATATGGATAACAATGCAAACGAACAACGACAATGGCAGAGACAACAAACAGAATCAGAAATGCAGCCGCAGCCTCCTCTCTGCTGCCGGGCACCTTCCCCGCGGTGCAGTTCCGGTCACAGCCCGCAGGGGCGCTGTTGGCTCCGGGCCGGGCAGGGCCCGTGCGGTCATTCCCCCGCGCCTGCAGGGGGCGCTGTGGCGCGAGCTCGGCCACATCTCCCTCACGGGGCAATGGCGGATGGTCTGGATGGCAAAATGGTACTGCAGCAGGCACCTCGGAGAGGCGGCTGGGTCAGCAGAGGTGGGCACCCTCCCAGGGTGGCAATCAAAATGCAACAGAAAACTCCGCAGTCTTAGCAGGAGCGGTGGGGGTCAGGTGGACGACGGGTGCTGGGTTAGAGTGTAGTGACAAATCCTGAGGCAGAGGCAGAAAGCAGCAGGGCTGAGCAGTGGCAGCTGGGCTTCTCCGTAGCAGCTGCCGCACGCAGACGGGGAAACATGCCCTCTGGGAAAGGGGAAGGGGCTCAGAGTTCCAGGTTTTCCTCTGAAGCACCCAAATAGACGGTGAGGATCCTTTCCAGTCAGATTGGGTGTTTTTAAGCTCCCAGTGCAACAGCTGCTCTTACAAGCAAAGNAACAAACAGAAGCAGAAACGCAGCCGCAGCCTCCTCTCGGCTGCCGGGCACCTTCCCCGCGGTGCAGTTCCGGTCACAGCCCGCAGGGGCGCTGTTGGCTCCGGGCCGGGCAGGGCCCGTGCGGTCATTCCCCCGCGCCTGCAGGGGGCGCTGTGGCGCGAGCTCGGCCACATCTCCCTCACGGGGCAATGGCGGATGGTCTGGATGGCAAAATGGTACTGCAGCAGGCACCTCGGAGAGGCGGCTGGGTCAGCAGAGGTGGGCACCCTCCCAGGGTGGCAATCAAAATGCAACAGAAAACTCCGCAGTCTTAGCAGGAGCGGTGGGGGTCAGGTGGACGACGGGTGCTGGGTTAGAGTGTAGTGACAAATCCTGAGGCAGAGGCAGAAAGCAGCAGGGCTGAGCAGTGGCAGCTGGGCTTCTCCGTAGCAGCTGCCGCACGCAGACGGGGAAACATGCCCTCTGGGAAAGGGGAAGGTGCTCAGAGTTCCAGGTTTTCCTCTGAAGCACCCAAATAGACGGTGAGGATCCTTTCCAGTCAGATTGGGTGTTTTTAAGCTCCCAGTGCAACAGCTGCTCTTACAAGCAAAGGCTCACCCAGCAGTAAGGATGAAGCAATACAGGGCTGGGCTCAGCAGTGGCAGTGGATTCTTTCAGTGGTAAGCAACAGTTCCACCAACCTCCTCCGATGCCGAGGGCCAGAGAGCGAAAAAGGAGTTGAGCCCAGCCAGCCAACCTCCCGCCAAAACATTGCTGTATCTCTGCCCTTCTCAAGAGAAAACCCTTCAGGTAAGAGAGTAGCCAGCTGCACCCTTCCCCCTCTTCTTCCCCTCCCAATATTTTNCACATCTCCCTCACGGGGCAATGGCGGATGGTCTGGATGGCAAAATGGTACTGCAGCAGGCACCTCGGAGAGGCGGCTGGGTCAGCAGAGGTGGGCACCCTCCCAGGGTGGCAATCAAAATGCAACAGAAAACTCCGCAGTCTTAGCAGGAGCGGTGGGGGTCAGGTGGACGACGGGTGCTGGGTTAGAGTGTAGTGACAAATCCTGAGGCAGAGGCAGAAAGCAGCAGGGCTGAGCAGTGGCAGCTGGGCTTCTCCGTAGCAGCTGCCGCACGCAGACGGGGAAACATGCCCTCTGGGAAAGGGGAAGGGGCTCAGAGTTCCAGGTTTTCCTCTGAAGCACCCAAATAGACGGTGAGGATCCTTTCCAGTCAGATTGGGTGTTTTTAAGCTCCCAGTGCAACAGCTGCTCTTACAAGCAAAGGCTCACCCAGCAGTAAGGATGAAGCAATACAGGGCTGGGCTCAGCAGTGGCAGTGGATTCTTTCAGTGGTAAGCAACAGTTCCACCAACCTCCTCCGATGCCGAGGGCCAGAGAGCGAAAAGGGAGTTGAGCCCAGCCAGCCAACCTCCCGTCAAAACATTGCTGTATCTCTGCCCTTCTCAAGAGAAAACCCTTCAGGTAAGAGAGTAGCCAGCTGCACCCTTCCCCCTCTTTTTCCCATCCACATATTTTTTTCTCTTAAGTAGTATTGTCTCTTAGCAACAAATGGGACAAAATTCCATGAGAGAAAGAAAAAAAAAAAGGAAAAAAATCCTAATCTCCAACAGAGAGATAGGTGAGAAACAGGCTAGATAGCCTTGTCCAAAGTGTTACACTCAGTAGTTCAATTCCAACTGTAATGAATGATGTCACTCAAGATTCAGTATTGGGAACCATGCTAGNGCACAGGAAGGACATGGACTTGTTATAGAGCGGGTTCAGAGGGGAACCATAAAAATGGTCAGAGGGCAGGAACACCTGTCTTAGGAAGAAAGACTCAGAGAGACTGGGGTTGTTCAGCCTGGAGAAGACTTAGGGCAGATCTTATTGCACCCTTGAAGTAATTAAAGTGGGATTATAAGAAAGATGGAGGAGGCCTGTAGTGTGAGTACAATGATTTTAAATTAAAAGAGGTTACATTTAGATTTGACTTAAGGAAGAATATTTTACAAGTAGGGTGGTGAGACACTGGAAGAAGTTTCCCCATGAAGTGTTGATGCCACAACACTGGAGGTGTTCAAGAGCAGGTGTGGATGAACCAACCTGATGTAGTGAAATATGTCCCTGCCCATGACAGGTCAGGGAACAAGACGAACTTTCAAGTGTTCTCCATCCCAAAATGTTCTGTGATTCTATTGCTGTATTTTCATATGCACAGATAAGGCCTGTATTCAGGATCAGGTGCAATCTCTCCTGATAGCAAAGAATCTCAAATCTGGAAGGTATCTGAAATGGACTGGCTATAGGCTCAATCTGCTAACTAAATACAGAAAAAGTCTATGAGACACTTTTGTTTTCCTTTTTCAGTTTAAACCTGAGTCCCCTGCCATGAGTCACTAACTTAGCAATGCTCACAGTTATCCAAAGACCATATATTTCCATGTTTTGGTGCCTCCAAAAACTTTTCAGACAAATGACCAAGTCCAGTAATGCAGCCTTTCCAGGGAATCATATTTCCTTGAGCACTGTCCACCACTTGATGTGTAACACCTTGAGCTGCAGTTTTGGGAGTCTAATAGGACATAAAAGAAAAGCTATAATAAAATACAAATAATTCCAGCACTCCTATGGTCTTTTTTGTTAGCTCAATAACTGCTGAGAATTTGTATGACATTTTAATAACTTACGTGTTATGATCTGAATGTATTTCTAGGTAATGCAGAACAGAGATAACTTAATGGGTATCTGTCCATCATTGTTTTCAATAATAAGGTCAAACTGAACACTTTATTCTGCTGCTAGTCTCATTCGTTATACCAATTCTGTGCTTTATTAATTTATAGGCTGGTGTCATAATTTTAATTCTTTGTACCTGGACAGGCTATCTTTTAAATGTCAGATTTAAACTTTGATAGTGTCTCTTCAATTATTGAGTAATAATAACATGATTAGTTAAACTGTGTGACTATTAGCATTTACAACAGCATCTGGAAGACATAGTGCATTTAAAATGAAATTGTTTTTTGACAGTTTTGCATGGTCTTGGGTAACTGTTCTTTTAGAGCTTCTCAATAATGCTTAATTATACTAGCTAAATATGTAATTTTTAAAAACTTCTTTTAGCAAAGTGTCACAAATCACCTTTTCCTATTAAATGGAAGAATAAATCTCAAAAAGCTTTCACATGACCATGTAGCTTGATACCATGGGTGGTTTCACAGAAGCATGTCACATCCTCTAACATAAACAAGTCTGGTATGTTTCAGCTCTGAAGTGTCCTAGTCATGCAGTCAAACAAGTAAATGGTTCTCTGTTATAACAGACTCCTTGAAAAGAGGTTTTAATTTCCTTGGCCTTTAAACATCTGCTAACTCTTGCTGAATATTTGGAGGATGCTTTATTCTCTTTTCCCATCACCACCAGGAAACTACACCTTTCTGTGCACTAAAAGTACAGCATCGATCTAAATCATCAATGGCTCTTTTAGTTAAGAGAGGAAGATGCTGTTCGTAGTTCCTCAACTGTCTTCTAAAAAGATTCACAATAGCTTTACTGTGGAGGTGAACTAAAGAAGAGTATGAAATAGAAATGAAATATCCATGAGGTTTCATTTTGTCTCTTTCTCTAAAGCTCCATTTCCCAAGAATGTGAATCTCAGACTAGCTATTTCAATTTCTCAGACAATTTTTTCTCTTCATCTGCATGGGTATTAAAATCAAGACAATTGATTTCTTTAAGTAAACCTTATCTCTGATTTGTTTTTTTAAAGTGAGGCTTCAAAATGTTTTCCCTGTAATTTATGAAATAACACATTTAGAGTGTTTGGATAACTGCTGTGCGGTTTTAATAGTCAACGTCAAGCAGAAATATGTGTACTCATGTACAGAATTAGGTTTAGATTAAAGTTCACTTTTCCCATAGAGGGCAAAATAAATACTGATTAGTTACTTACTTGCTTGAAAAGATTTCAGTGGGCAGTAAGCAGAGGTCTAATTTAACGAAAATCACCTGTTTGCAGAGGATCAGCACAGGATATACAATACCTAAGGCTCATTCTAAGGCTTTAAGTGGGTTTAATACAGATTTAACAAGGTAAATGAGAAATTTTGTTTGGTTTTTCCATTTGCATTGTATCGTATTTGTGGTACTGAAAATGCAGTGTCTGTTTTCATTTGCATGCTATTCTGTACAATCACAAAGGCCACAATTAGCAGAGAGGCAACAAAATTTAAGTTGTTTTGAATCTTACAACACATTTTGTACCACAGCCTATAGCTGTCATGTCTATCCATGCACCTCATTTTCCATTTTATTTTATTTTATTTTGTTTTATTTTATTTTATTTTATTTTATTTTCTGAATCAGTTTTGTTGGGTTTTGTTTAGTTTTGCCCAATATAAAATTTAACTAAGGAAAGGGCTAGAAGATCTAGCAAAAGTGATTTTTAATAATTAATTCATTATAAGGTAATGGTGTTTAACCAACTTTTTTAGAAAATAAAAGAACTACATACAATGCTCTATTGACAAATTAGTAATGCAGTGCTGGTATGATGATTTATGAAGTTCATCATAATGATGGAACAGACTCAGTGGGAGAACAGTGCTGTCTAAATAATGAATGATTGGATCTGAAATCTAGTTTTGAAGGCCACCATAAATTATTACATGAGATGCTTGTCTGATAAGCACTTGCAGACAGCTATAATATTGGGATTTGCCAAGAAGGAAGTTGAAGACAGATTGATTCAAAGACAGCTCAGTGAAAACATTCCTGCAAAGGCTTTGCTGGTAAGTATGTAAGAGATCACACTGAGGTGATTGCCTACTAGAAATTCTTTAGTTTTATCTACCATCTATTTCCTTGACACAGCTCATGTGTTTAAAAGCAGCCAAAAACAGTTGCAAAGGGATTTGAAGAAGGCAACCTTTGCATATATTTTCACTGAAATGTTTCACTGTAATTCTCCCAAGATCCCCAGAGCTGGATGGTTGAGCTCTTCCTGTGGAGCAATTCAAGTAACGTGTTTCTACTGCTCTGCATAACAGAGATTAATCCAATATTTTAAATACTTTCTGTGTGTTTATAAAATCAGTTACCTTTGAATCACATGCATCTTGTTTGTCAACATGTGGATTAAAATCAAAAACACTTGTGCAGGTGCATTTTGCATTTTAAAGACCTTTTTGTGTGAATTGGTACAGGACGAGAGTCGTGGTTTGACACCGGTTAAAATGCCGGGCACCCACAAAAACCATTTACTCACTCTCCTCTGCTATAGCTGAGCAGAGGAGGGGAAAAAAAACCCTAATGGTTCACGAGTTGAGATAAGGACTGGGAGAAAACACTCTAAGGGCAAAACAAGCTCAAATTTAAAGGTATAACGTAGTTTATTGTTAATAGAGTCAGAGGGGGATAGTGAGGACTAAAATAAGCCTTTTTTCCGCCAGCCCCTCCCTCCTTTCCAACAACAGCGCAGGGAGACAGGGTGTGGGGGGTTTTGGTCAGTTTGTTACTCAAGATCTTTTTCCGTTTGCTTACGTGGAGGAATCTTTTTTCTGCTATGCCATGAGTCCCTCCCATGGGCAAAACAGTTTTTCCAGAATGGTTGTGGCATGGGTCACTTATTCAGTGGGGTGCAGTCTTTTAAGGATAGGCTGTTCTAGTTGGGAAACAAGGGCTCTCTCTCTCTACTCGGGTCTCACTGGATTACAGCTTTTTTTGGCCTCCACTCACTCCAGCATAGGCGTGTTTCTCATGAGCTGTGAGTGGATTTCTACACTCCCCATGGACTTCATGGATTACAGGGGGGCAATTTGTTTCATCATAGTCCTCGCCACAGCCTGCAGAGGAATCTCAACTCCAACGCTTGGAATACCTCCTCCCCCTCTTTCTTTCCACTGACCTTGTTGCTGCCATGTTGTCTTTCCCTACATGCTCTCACTTCCTCCTGTTTCTCCAACTAGAAGAAAAATTGCCGCTCATAAGTACTATTGTCAACAAATTCCACCAATTCAAAGATTCCTGTAGGATCTTGCAACGCCAAGAGGTTGATTTCATCTAGGTTCTGCATTGGGGAATTGGTTGCCATGTTTTAGCCACTGGCTCCCTGGCCCTGCCGCCACCACGCAGGCAGCAGTGGCCACTGCGGCGCTGGCGCTATTTTAATGCCTTTCTTCACGTGGGGCACCGGGAAGGAGAAGCTGCAGCAGCGCCTTGCCACGGCTGGGGAAAAAACTGCATATGTGCTGTTTTGATATTCTTCTTAGATACGTCATCACAGAGGTGTTACCAACTTCTCTAATTGGGCCGGCAGCATGTCCATCTTCAGAGCCACTAGACGTTGGCTCTGCCGGACATGGTGGGAGCTTCCAGCAGCTTCTCACAGAAGCCACTTCTGTGGCACTTGCCTGCTAGTGAAAACCAGGCCATGTAAAACCAATACACCCAGTATTTTCCACAGTGTCAAGCTCTTAATTTGGTCATTATATTTCAAACTATGAAAATCTCTTTTTCTGAAGAGTTTGTCTTTCCTGGGAGTAGCTGAAAAGTGAATTATATGCAGTCAGTACTGGTGTGAAATAGGAATGAGTGGGTGCTATAATTTCACTCCAGTTTTTATAGAGACAGAGATTCAGACATTCAAATAGTATTTTGGTTTTCCAATTCTTTTGCACGGTAAATGGGGATAGATATTTTGGCATTGTACAGTGTCCTAAAAATTTCATTTTTTCTTTTCTTTTCACCTGTCTGCATTGTGTATTGCTGAAGTGTTATGAAATAGCTTTGCTTCTTTATCATACTTACCTTGACACTGACTTTGTTAATAGCTCAGTGATTCACTGGCTAATGACTGGTTTACAAAACAACAGACAAGAGGGCGTCAGAGACTTAGGCAGCCAAATTCATCAAAGATATCTAAATCAAGGGTATAAATTTAGTCTGTAAATATGTGGTAAGATTAATTATCCTGACTTTAAAATATATTAATAAGGTATTTATGAATACTCTCTGGCCAATCACTGCTTAATCTACACCTTGAAACACATGCAGAAGCCAAGTGCATTCCCTACTACACGCACAGAAACACAGACTTCGCTGCAAAGGCTGATAAAAGGGCTAATACCTGTTACAAACAATAGATTTCTAGATTAAGAATATACAGTTATACATTATGTCAGAAGAACAATAATCACAAAGCAAATGTGCCTAGTGCTTGGAATTTTGGTTGGGTTTTTTTTTTCCCCTTGTTTGGGTGGGGTTTTTTTGTTTTTGCTTTTTTGGGGGGTTTTTTGTTTGTTTTGCCTTTTGGGGGGTTTTTTGGTTTGGTTTTTTTTTTTTTTTTTTTGCGTTTTTGGGGTTTTTTTGGGTTTGTTTTTTTTTTTTTTTTTTTTTTTTTTGGGTTTTGTTTGTTTGGTTTTTTTGGCATGGGTTTTGGTTTGGGTTTTTTTGGGTTTTTTGGGGGTTTTTTTGTTGTTGTTGTTGATTGGTTGGTTGTTTTTTTCTGATTTCTTAGCTGAGATTAAAGGTTATTGAGAAAAAAAGACTGATGAGCTACAGTCACAAAGAGACCAGGGTTATTTAAATGCCTCTCCAGATCCTGTACTCTGATCTGTGGTCTGTATATTAGTGTACACTGAGCCTTATCATTGTTGCCTGGCATAAGTAGCTACGTGGACTTCAAGGAGAGCTAAGTGTGATATCTTACACTGTCTGAAAGGTACAAGTCTGGGACCCTGCTAGCACTGCACTGTTTGTGCCGACTTATTCACAGTGCAGCGATCTTCCACACAGTGATGCATTGTCTCATATAGAATTGCCCCTTTTCCTGTGTTTATTTTATGGACCCCTGACCTGTAGCTTGCAGCCATGTGGCAGATCATCCACACACCAGGAGCCCTGGCTCTCACTTTGTGTTTTTAGCTCTGTCTGAGGTGTGGCAAGTACTTTGCTTACCTCATTTCTTTCCAACCAAATGTTGAAGACTGAGCAGAACCTGAGAACTTCTCTTTTACTTACATGAAGCTGAATGAATAAAATATTCACACTGAAGTTGGTGTGTTTGGATCAGAACTGAAGGACATGCTCAAACGTATGTAAGTTTTTGGTTTGTTTCTCCTGAATAGGCATAACTGTAATCAGGTTTTGCAATATTTCATTCTTTCACAGCAGCTACCACCAATAAGCTGTAAGAGCTGTGCTAGCAAAATCCCTTTCTGAATATTTTATGTATCTTCATAATATATCTTCATATCTATAATAATTTTTAATATCTTCATATATTCTTGCTTAGTATTTTCCGCAGTGAGCTGGAAGTTGGGATCAAGTGTAACTTGATAAAAGTTTGCCAATGATACCAATCTGAGTGGTGAAGTGGGCACTTTGGCAGGGAGAGCCACCCTGAAAGAAGACATGGATAGGCTGAAAGAGTGGGCTGACCAGACAAGTGTGAGGTATTGCACCTGGAAAAACATAACCCAGGAGTGCAGAACGGGTTGGGATCTACCTGTCTGTGGAAAGGAGCTGGTGGGCAACAACCTCATATGATTGAACTCTATGATGATGCAGCAAAAGGAAACCAATGTGATGCTGGGCTGTATCAACAAGAGCATCACCAGCAGAAACAAGAAGTCCTCTTTCTAATCTACTTAACTCTGGTCAAGCCACAGGTAGAATACTGTGCTCAGTTTTTGTCTCCACTATAAAAAAAATATGTGAACAGGCTGGAAAAGGTCCAAAGAAAGGCCACAGAGATGATCAAGGGGCTGAGAAGAGAGCTGGGTTGAGCTGAGATAGCTCAAGAGGCTGAGAGAGACAAGTTTGTTCAGCTTTGAATAAAGAAGGCTTAGGGAAGACCATGTTTCAATATTTAAAAGATTACTGCAAAGACAAAGGAAACTGTTTTTACAAGGAGTCACATGGGAAAGACAAGGGATAATAAGTGCAACTCACTCTTAGGGAGATTTCAATTAGACATAAGAGAAGCATTTTTCACAATGAGAACAGTCAGACATCGAAATTATCTCCCCTGAGAATGGTTGATTACCCCAACACTGGAAAATTTTAAGACAGAATTTTAAGAGGAATGCTGAACCAGATGATCCTTGAGGTTCCATTCCAACCTAGTATTCTATGCTTCTATGATTGTTGTCACCAGGAATATTTCAGCTTCCTTCCCTTTATATTCAATGTGGAAAAACAAAGCCAAGTGCTTATATTACAGAAATTTTGTGTCCTCTGTACACATGCTTGCTAAACTATGAAGACAAACTCTAATTCCATGGTAACTAGATATATAGGTAGAAATAGTGTTTTCTGCTGTGAACTTAAAAGAGCTTTTTATTTTGTTTTTGCTATAAAGGAAGAGAGATAATTCAGAGAAGGAAAGGATTCACAGTATTAAGTAAAAGTCTTTATTATTGAATTTAACAAGCCTCAGAATTTCATAGGAGGAGGTGTTTCCTCCCATTTATCCTAGTAGTTGGTATTATAAAAAGTAGATATGTAAGTGCTCAGTAGTGAAGATACTTCTTTACTGTGTTGGCTTTCTTTTTTCGTCTCTGGAATACAGATATGAATCTCTGATGCCAACTTTGGATAACAGTATTTCATATATATTTTTTTAGCAGCAGCATCCTGGCAGACAACTCACAGTTTTGGTGGCAGCTCCAGACTTGTTCCTTGGTGCAACTAGAGTTAGTGGTCTGAGTCATCCTTTTACCCAATATTGTTCAATAATGAATAATTTTCTTTCAGGTACTGTTTCCCTTTGTGCATCAACTTTCACAGACTGATCTGCAGTATGAAAAAGGCCAGGAACTGCTAGAACTTTATGACCATCTGACCTCATATAAAACCATTTAATCCCTATCACTTTATTAGCATATGTTTCTGAATTTCTTTTTCTCTCTTATTCTTTCCAAATCTCACATGAAAACAAATCCTTTTTGCCTTTCAAATGATTTCAATGCTTTATCTCAATTTTTTTTCACATAAATCAGTTGCTTCAAAAAGCAAGAAAAGTATTTGGTATAAAGCTTGCCTGAAAAAACTGCTGTGAAATATTTCCATATATTGTAAAAACTGCAGTCTGATTTTTTGCCCATTCCACCTCAGTAGATGCTTTCATTTTGCATCAGTTTTCATGTTATTTAAATCACTTTACACCTACTTGTTAATACATGAGATACCACTTCCTGTGCCGTATTAGCCAAGGAAGATAGCTTATTTTATTTTTATTTTATTTTACTCTGAGTATTAATACATAATTCATCTTGGAAAGTAAGCAAACTTTGACCTTACTAACCTTTGAAAGTGAGAATAGTTAGAAATCCCACACTGGCCTGGGATCAAAGTGAGTATTTAACAATCACTGCATCATGGGACCAGATGAGTTGAAACAATCTGTTAGTCTCCCTTGCCACTGCTTTGCTACTGGAAGGGAAAGAAGGCAAAACTGTAATTCAATGGGAAGCTCTGTAAAGAAAAACACAAAACACATTTCTAAAACCTTGGGTTTAGTGGCAAGCATTTGTTTATTTGTAGAGAGAAACGAGTGAATAGGGAATCAAATACAGATTGACTCTTTCCTGCTGAACAGAGGAAATGTCTATAAAATAAGAAGTTGCCAGGTTTGTCTCTTAAGTACTGTGAGTGAACCTGTCATATGCACTTGGGAAAGCTGTCAGCAATAGTTGGTGCTCCAGAGAGACGGGAAGAGAAAAACACAAACGTGTGTGTGTATTTGTGTATGTGTGTGAAAGATGAAGGAAATGGCAAGCCAGCTACGTCTAATAAATAACAGAAACATGAAACCTGACATTTGTATGGTTGCATTCTCAGAATCCCCAAACCCTACATTTTCCACAAGAAAAAATAAATCACCATTTTCACTGGAACCTGGGGTTCAGCAATTTTTTAGATTAATGTATCCAGCTAGTATGAGTAATACTTAACGTATTCACCAATAAGCACTGGGCTACTATGCAAAAAGAGGGGGTTTCCTCTTACATCTTTACTGTTTTTGTAAAAAAGAAGTGAGCCATCAGTGTAAATTATAAATACATGACTTACGTGCTTCACTCTGGAGGGAAATTTGATGGTGAACCCCAAACTAAATAGTCATCTTGCAGTATTTTAATTCAGAAGGAGGGAAATGGAAAGATCTCTTGCATGTGTTTAAGTGTTGTAGAAAACATATCACATAAATATGAAATGATTCATCCTGTAATTTTGTAATTGACAATTAGATTGAATGCAGGTTGTTTAAAATACCTTAAATAAACTGTGCATTTCTACATGCACCTCCCACTGCTCCACATATCTTTAAAGAAACTATTCTTTCTGAGAAGACATCTCTTTCTCCTTTTCTTCTGCAAGCTAAAGAAATTTCCATACCTGATTATATAGAAAAAAAAAAAATAGATCATTTTTTTCTTTAACTGCCACAAAATGATCAGAACAATAATTCTTGAGCCCAGAGACAATCCAACCGTCTAACATATTAATTGCCATCCATCTTTTCCTATGGGATTGCATCTCTGAAGGATTTTGGAGAAAGGAGGTTACTTTGCCTGTGATGATGGGGCAAATATTTTTACGATATTGGAGCTTGCTTCGGGAATGACATGCCACTATACTGGGCAGTGCTTCAGGAATGACACATCTCGAGTTTCTACTTAAAGCATACCTGTCAGAGACTGAAA
The DNA here is from genome assembly GCA_013397915.1 of Daphoenositta chrysoptera. Lineage (NCBI taxonomy): Eukaryota > Metazoa > Chordata > Aves > Passeriformes > Daphoenositta > Daphoenositta chrysoptera. The sequence goes on along the minus strand of VZRO01005854.1, from coordinate 74,571 downwards.
ATAGTTCATGCCTAAAACATTGATACAAAGTTTTAAAGAAGCTACAGCCACAGAAACCTCCTTGAAGAACTTTGGACTGTAAATCGAACTGCTGATTAAACCCACAGTTTAATCACCTCAGGCTGAGGGAAAGTATGCATCCACAATAGGCTAAAGTCTCCAGCTGCCATCCCAGCTAAGTTTGGGGTGGGGGGAGAGAGCACAGCTCACCGAAGCCAGGTTTACACAGACTCCCCCCAACCGAGGGGGGAGGAAGAGGTTTCGGGTGTGTGGCGTAACCTGTGGTCAGAGGCAATAAACACCCATCCTCCGATTACACAAACTGGCCCAGCTGTGGAACCCCCAACGCCATCCACAGGACTCTCACGAGAGAGGCTTTGCACCACAGGACTGCACACGGTGCAACAGACCCAGAGCCTGCTGTAAGGGACTGCCCCCCTCCCCCAGGGGACATGCCCGGACATCCCACCTAGCCTGAGCATATATACCCATC
>VZRO01005854.1:160-73611 GCA_013397915.1 Daphoenositta chrysoptera | reverse complement strand
GGCCGGGCAGGGCAGGTGCGGTGCCTCCCGAGCAGCAGCAGGGGCGCTGTGGAGCTCCCGGCCGGGCAGGGCAGGTGCGGTGCCTCCCGAGCAGCAGCAGGGGCGCTGTGGAGCAGGGCCGGGTCGGCCTCACGCCGCTGGTAACGGCTGGTAGGCCAGCCAGAAGGAGAAGTCAGAGCACGGTTGGATGTCCCACGGTCGCAGTCAGAGTCTGGAAAATTAGTCCCTTTCCTCCCGGTGTCCAACGAACCAGCGTCCGTACCAACCAGGTGTCGCTCCAGCCACCCAGCCTTCCTCACCACACCCAGCCATAGCTTTTGTCTCTTACAAAAGACTTAATAGCTCTGAGCACCTAGCCATTTGTCTCCTAGTAACAGGGATGGAGAAAAAATTTCAATACCTCCCCAACCCCTGACATATTGTCACTGGCATATGGTCTCGTTTGCACCTTAATTTGGGCAGAGGAATTTCCAAAGAACCTTCATAATAATTGGATCTTAACAATACCCCATATAGAAAATGTGTAGTTGGTGGTTGAAAAGCACTTTGGCTAACACACTTGAGGAAGCTGTTGCCTAATGATTACTATGCTAAGTAGACAAAATCACACATATCAGCCACATGAAATTACACGAAGAAACTTACACTGTTTTCTTAATGTAGTGTCACAACATCAGAACTTCAATGTTTGTAACTTCTTCAAGCTAGACTCTCAGAGATGCTAAACAGAAACATACTCTCCTAAGGCAAGGTGAATCACACATTCAAGAATATGCCATTTGGATTTTCATACAAGTATCAGGAACTTTATATGTTCTTGGGTAGTCAAGAACAACTCTTTTCATCACTAAAGTCCAAGTATAAAGAGTTGAAGGCCCTATATCATCTAGTCCAATTACAATTCTTTTGAAATATCAGTTCAATCCCTACTTTCTAAGCAATTATTTATCCTTAAGTACAAGGGCTCTGAAATCTGTTACTGAAAACCATGCTCCTTTGATTTTCCTAAAGCATTTTATATATAGGCAAAACTTCCTCGATAACATAAAAAACGGAATAAAAACACTTAATGGTGATGCAGATGTTAAAAGAATCAACGTAATGATTGTATGACCTCACATGAAAATTGAAGCTGAATATTCACAAATAAAAAAGTTTTCATTTATAACAACTACTCTAGAAAATGTTGAACCTGAAATATGACAACACAAACAACATGCAGTGAACCTCTTCAGTTCATAGAAACAAGAAGGATTCCTCAGTGCAATAAAATAAAGAGCATGGTGGGAGATTTAGTTTTAGTTATTACTAGTGGCCCAGCAGAAAAATTTCATTTTTACTTTTAATTGGATGGTGACACTGAGGAGAAGTGAGATTTGGAGCACCAGCTCTCAACTAAAAGAGAATGAAGTATGAAAGCTCCTTCTGGAAATACTGAAGGGGCTTAGCTTGGAGCACAATGTTTTTTGAAGACAGGCTACCAAACTTCTGTATATTTCCTGCTTTTTAAACACCTGGCCAGCATCCAGCCAATGTCCTTTCACAGCTTATCATGCTGCTTTCTGAAGGCTTACAAAGATTTGCAGTCTCTTTGCATTTTACCTAACACCTAAACATGAAAAAAGGGCTCACCCCATGTTTTTCACTTCTCATTCTTCTACTTCTCTCCATTGTGTAACTTCAACTACTTCTAAAGGCAGGTACTCCCTGCCTTCCAGTCCTATCTCAAATGAGAATAGGATTTGTACATCAATGATTCAAGAGGTTTGCTTGTGACTCTGCTATGGAGAACATGGCTGTGGGTTCCGGCAGCTCCCTCTCAGCAGCAGCACCATGACTGTGAGTCCTTGTCTGCCTCACACACTGCCCTGGAACCAGCTGCACTGACTGCCGTGGTAATACCAGCCATCTGAGAGCCATGGAAGACACAAGTGTGATTCTGTGTCAGTTTTCTAACCAGCAAATTCAGACTAATTACTCTCCAATGAACTAAACAGCATTTTATTTATATATTTGAATTGATTTATTTCCTTTCCTCATCCCATTGTAAGTATTAATTATATAACATAGTGCCATAAGATCTGCTGGCTTTAATGTTTTGCTTAAAACCCACTGTCTTACAATGTTTTTGCTTAAAACACCCCTCTGTCAGATTTTTTGATTCTTTTCTAGTTATATACTATATAAAAATGAATTTACCTGCAAAAGGAATGTGAACAAAAGTATTCAAAATAGAGGAAGGATGTACAGAGTAATTCTCCCTTGTATGATTTAAATATGAACCCAAGTTGTAATATTTTTAGCAGATTTTTCTAGATTACTTTTCCTAAGTTCTTTTCATTCTCCCAACTTTTTGAACCACCTTTCCTAGTCTTCTCTTGCTTTTTGTATTTTAGTAATAATGTTGTCCTAGTGGCTCATTTTTGAGTGCAGTGTATCCACTTATCTGTGGCCGAGTAACAAACTATAATGAAAAGATGTACCTGTGCCTCAAATTCCCTCTAACAAGGCAAATGCCACCTCTGACATCTTTCAGCACAGATTTCTTGTGCCTGTGTTGTTCAAAACAAGGTCTTGCTAGAACAGAAAATCTGCATACATGATGCTTAGAGTATCCAAGATTATAACTTAACTGCATAGATATGTGTCATGGTTTAGCATAGCTTGGTTTTTAGTTAAGGAGAAAATCCACCAGACACAGAAGTGATTCTGTCAGGAGGAACAGACAGCTTCCTCCAGACCAAACAAAACCCAATCAACTGGCTAATTTGAATATTAACAATTCTGTTAGCCATTTAAGACAGCTAAACACGCCTCTGTGAACACATTTAAGAACTAACAAACCCCGGGAAAAGGGTTTTCTTGCTTCTGGCGTGCGGACAGGTAACTGAGGGGGCCGGCGCGGCCTTGCGGGCTCGGGCTGGCCCACAGGCGGCTCAGCTGAAATTCTGCCGCTGCCGAGCTCCACCCGTCCCCCAGAGCGGCCGCTGATAATGAAATCCCACACCGCAGAGCTCCGGCCGCCGCCCGGCGGGGCCGGGCCCAGCCCCGCTCCGTCGCGGCCCGGCGGGGGCGGCCCTTCCCCCCTGTCCCGGGCGCGGGGCCGCGGGGCCGGGCCGGTCCGGGAGAAACCAGCCCGGAGCCGCGAGCAGCCGCCCCGCCGGGATTCATCCGGGCCGCGCCCGGCAGGGATCACCTGCCCGGGTATGATTGACTCTTTCAGCGCTGTCAGAGTCCCCAGAACAGATGAAACTTGCAGACATCAATCTTCTCCCGAGTCAAAGAGAAAGGAAAGATGAAGGCACGTGAAGAAATATCGTAGAAACACCAAAGTCAGTGAAGAAGGAAGAGCTGAAGCCCAGAGAGAAGAGATTGAGGAGATGCTTGGAATCTAAGAGCTGAAATTCTTCTGTAAGGCTATGGTGATGAACTATGCTCTATCAGAATACCTTGCTATTCCTGAAAAGCATGGGGGGAATAGAGTGTTCAGACTGCAACCATGAGCAAAGGTATTTGTGTTGAAACAAGCAAATGTTGAAATAGCTGTGATCTAATGAGAAGCTTGAACAGAAAGAGATGAGAGTGATGAAGATTCTTGTCCCCAGAGAAGAAGACTTCTGTTCCTGGAGATGAAGATGATCCCAGAGACAGATGAAGAAAACCTTTGCTTCTGAACAGCTCCTCCTTAAAATGGTACCCCATTAGCTAAGATTGAACCCTCAAAAACTGTTGTGGGAAAAGCTGTAAGTCGAGGGAAGGGACTTCCACATTGAGATCAGATTTTCCATTTCCCAGGCAGCTGACTTGCTGTGACATTGAAACCATGAGAAAACTGTTTCTTGTGGAGAAGCCTCCATGGCATAGCAAAAGAAACTCCTCTCCCTAAATGAACTGAAAAAGACTATTATAAAGGTGGTAAACTGACTGAAAATCCCAAGTTTGTCTCTTTACACTGTCAGTGGGAAAGGAAATAAGAGGTTGGGGGAAGAAGTGTTCTGAAGGTTTATTCTGACCCTTACCTGTTGGATTCCTGCCTCCCTGGTGTAGCTGTGCTTCTTAGTTAGGTTTTCCCCCTAACAGGATACTGATTTTAAAGAAACTTTCAGCACTCTCTGCTTCAAGATAGTTTATTACGTCTTATCAGAGAAACAAGGTCACATAGCATACACCAGAGAAGTGCAGAAGCAGAAATGTCCGCAAAATGTCCCCTTATCAAGGTAACACGGTCTTCTTAAAGGTCAATTATCCAATTAAGGCTTAAAACAAAAGATATTTTCACTTTTCTACCAATGTTAGACAAATGCTTTAGTCACGTATACAGGAACAGCGGAATTTTTCATCCAATAATTTTTAGGAGCCTACTACTGCAAAATATGGCATACTAGAAGAAGAAGAAGAAAGCCTAAAAACAGTAACAATCCTCTATTTTGGAGGTTTTGCTTTTTATCTATTTACTACATTAATAAACCCAAAACCTTTAGATTTTTCACCCTGTGATAACCTTACATAATACTCTATTATTTAGTTCTCACTGAAGTAGATTCTAGCTCTTACCAAAGAGTTGGCAATTTTCTCCATGGATAAAGGTCAAATACAGGGTTGTCCAGGGGGATAGAATCCTTCAAAACAGGCAGGGAAATATGCTCTGCATTCAGGGCTCCTACACTTACCTTTTTTTTTTTTTTTTTAGTTCTATTAATAAAACTTCCTTTATATTCTTTAAAGTTTTGGGCCTGTTTTGCATTTCTCCTCATTCATATTTCCCAGAAGCAAATAAGTGAACAAAACTCCTACGTTATGTCATAAGCCTTCCTTAGGCCTCTTGTCACATACCCCAAACCACAGAATCACAAAATGGGAATGGTTGGAAATAACCACCTGGAGGTCATCTGGTGGAACCTCCCTGCTCAATCAGGGTATCACAGAGAATGTTGCTCAGGGTTGTGTCCAAACACACTACTTGTCTGCCTCACATCCATGACATTGAATTTACCATCCAAAGAGACACCTTAAGTCTTTGCGGACTATGGCACATGGTCACTTATCTAGTCCTGATTTGTCAAGAGTTAAGTTACAGATCCCGCTGCAGAAGGAAGCCAAGTGCACCCTCCAAATATACACCAGCTGTCCTGGAGGCAGTGACACAGCTATTGCTTGAGACCAGATTTGGCAGCAGCACGTGCATGCATCCATTGCAGATTTGGATGACTTATTGACATCCAGAACACAAACTGTCTTGACAGGATCATGCAGGGGCTTTGGCTGATCTATGACCTGCTGACAAACATGGAAGATCAATTAAAGGTTATTAAGTTCCTATTACCATGGAGATCAAATCAGTCTGTTTCAGTCTGTGTAAGGCTGTTACAGAGCCTAACTAAAAAAATCTGTACAGTCAATGCCATGTGTTGTGGGAGCTGAAGTTGATTGACAGTTTCCCGATCCAATGGCGCTTTTCAATTTTGCATATTTAAACTTGCTGGAGGCACGGGAATGCTCTCTTGCATTCCATCTTGCTGCAGGAGGTGGGGGAGGAAAAAATGTGTGCTGGAAAAAAAGGGGGATGTTTATTTCTTATTTTCATAGTGTTTCTTTCTTTTCTTTTAATTCTAGTAATAATAAGCTATCTTTATACTGTTTAAAGTTTCTGAGCCTGCTTTGTATGTTTCTCCTAATTCATATCTCCCAAAAACAAGTAAGTGAACTAAACCACAACACCGTGCTTTCCTAGTTCTCATACTCTGTAGACACGTAGTTTTTTCAGCATTGTCATGCTGAGGGTATTGCTGGAGGACATTGGACCAGATGGATCCTACCAGCTGTGCTTGCATTCATCTGCAGACTCCTTGTATTACACTAAAAGAAAAAGCAAAACAAAATAATCTTTCCTTGCCATTTCTTTTTTGTCTCACAACCATTCCAACAAACTCAGCCTAAACTCCTGTATTCTAATTCCTCTTCCAAAGCTGCCAAGAATAAAAAAAAAACCTACAGCATGGTTTTCCTTTCTTTCTGTGCTATGGTGCTCTTTCAGCCCTGAAAATACTTTGTTTCTTCTGTCAAAAAAATGTGGGGTTTTTCCTCCCTTCCCAATCCAGAAGGTAGAGAGATGTACTTCACTCAGTCCTCTCCCAACAATCCTGCATAGATTGTTACTCTCCTATGAATCTGAATATCCTGATAGTTAGTTACCTAGACTTCATTCTCTTTTATTTACTTGATAACCTTTTTTTCCCAAAATAGCCATGTCTGTATTGGTTCTCCAGTGACTGAATGCTTAAGCCCCTCACGCCAACACCTGCCTTGCCACCTGAATAGTATAGAATAGACCTGAATAAAGCCATTCTTTCCTTCCTCAGCCCCATTGTGATGTCCTAGGGCAGGTTAATAAAACAAATAAACTTAAAATGGTGACAGACCAGAGCACAGCTGAAGTCAAAATATCTCTTTATTGTGTAAAGAGTGCTAAACTACAAAATTCTAATATTGAAGGCAAACTCAGAAGTTTTTCTTATTAACAGCTGAAAAGAATGGTTAGGGAGGAAAATCAAAATCGTAGCAGTACGATACCTGGATAAATTAACAAGAAAGAGAAGTTATAAATAGAAATGACTGGTGACAAAAAATCTGGGGAATAGGAAATACAAACCTCTATGGGGTTCTGCAAAATGTAATGAAAATGAGGATGTTTTGCAACGTAGCCCATGAAGTGTATCTACTCTACCCAGACCAGTTCTGTTACCAGCAAACAGAGGTCCTCTGCCTAAAGGTTACCAGGGTAGCTCTTGGCTAAGCAGCGGGAGCAGGAGAATTATCAAGAGGTTTGGCAGTGTCATAATAACACATTGCAATGCAGGGTTCAGGTTTCTCCCTATTCCTGTAGCTTACTTTCCTTGCAATGCCCATGGTGGTCTTCACTGTAAGATACCATCCGGAGTTGGTAGCCCATCTGTTCTGCAGTGCCTGTCATGTTCAGCAAGTATTTCTTAGTCCTCTTAGTTGTCTTTTTCCATTGTCTCATTGGCATCAATCCCTTGTCATGTAAGAATCTAGGGGAGGAGAGAAAGCATCTCTCTGCTACTGCCTGGGAACTCACAGTATTTGATATGGTTGCCCAAACCAGTCTTCAAAAAGAGCAAGAACATGTCAAAATTCCCTTTAAGAATATGTCTGAATATGCCACAATGCCAAAGCACTGGGCAGGTGCCTTATAGATTTTCTTTTTTTTTTTTTTGGCCTTTGCCCACCAGAGATAGCAGTGTACCTGAGACTGCAGCTCCTTTGGGAATTTATCCATAAATAAGGGCTTAGAAGATCAGCAGGAAACAGGTAAGTAATATGGTTGGGAATTACATTGCAAAAAGGTGGCTGGTTATTTGAAACTCATATAAATTATCTATCAATCAAATATGGTGTAATTTGAAGAAACGGTAAGGGAGATAGAGGTAAATAAACTGCTAAAACTTAGCAACACAATGGGAGATGGAAAAATCTAAATATAAAAATTTATCTCCAAACTCATACTTTGCATTTATGTAAATAAGATTTAGGCACAGAGAGTAAAAGAAAGGACAGTCACACCCAGCTGACAATATGACCTCCTACCCCTGCCTGACTTTTTGGAGTGAGATGCTTCTTACTGACTGATGTTAAAACTTTTGAAGTCTGAACATTTTCCAGGTTCGTGGACAGATTTTGCCCTTCCTCAGTAACTATGATCAAATTGCTACCAAAATGCTTGACAAAGAGAATAGAAACAGGTAAACAACCCCAGTGGGCTTGCCAGTGGTTTCAGCCCATATTGCCCCATGGGGAGAGTGAGACAAGGCATCCTTGTGATCCAGTTCAGATGGGAACTGGATCTGAACATGGGCTGAAACAATACCAAAGTCTTTGTTTGACTGTCTATTACCCTCACAAAAATAGGCAGACTCATTGCAACATGACTGTACTTGTGAGAATTTTACTAAAAAGTCTCAGGCTGACAATTAGAGAGTGAGCAAAACAACAAGGGAAATCAGCACATGCACAACTAATGGCATAACTTAAATTGCCTTAATGGAAAGTGCAGCTTTCACTGACAGTGTGTCCTCATGCTGTCAGGAAAAATCCTTTTTCTTTAGTGGAGTTCACTAAGTGAAGTAATTACGCTTTTTCTTTTCTACAAAGGACATTTGTAATTTAATTGTGGTAGAATGATGTGTGTCAACACAGAAACAAAGTTAGGAAATACAAATGGCGGATGTTAAAATGAGATGGAATGTGCGAAAACCAGCAGTATCGGGGTACAGACTGTTGAGGCCCCATAGGGAACTATGGAGAGAGGAAAAACTAATTACAGAGAAATATACAGCATCTTAAAGAAGAAGTCTTCTCAGAGCCAATGCCTATTTCCTACCTGTTGGTTTTACTTACTTTTTTATTTTATTTGCTTTTTATGCCAAACTCTAAAATGAGGAGGTGGAAGTGTGCAAAACAAAAATCCTGTTAACCTGCAAATCATAAAAAAACCTAGCCTTTGCTTTTAATAAAATACATCAGTATCTAAGACTGGTAAAACAAGAAACCGTGTTAATCAACTAATATCGAGGCAGCCTATGGCCCTAAAAGACACTTTGAAGACAAGTCTGCTGGTTCAGAGCAGGAATGCTAGAGATACAATGTGACTGTGATTTCAAGTAGAAATGCTCGGACATGGCTGAACCTGTAGGAAATCACTGAGAAATGAGGAAATTCTGGATTGCTTCCTCAGATAGTATAAATCAGGGTGCAGCAAGCACTGTGCAGCTCAGCCATGAATAAAAGAATTTTTTTTTTTTGAGCTTGCAAGTCTTGCTTTATTTTTGCAAAGATACAACCACAGAACGCACAAAAAAGAAAATACATCAGTAGAAATATAACCACCTTTAGACTGTGGTATAACAAGCATTATATTGTAGCTACACTTCTCACTAAAATGTAATCAGCTTTACATTTATCTGCCATTGTTTAGAGTACTTTTTAGAGCAGACTTGTTTAAACCTTGTGCAGAAATTGACCTCATTTTGTACACCTTCCAGTACTCCAGGTGGTGTCTCACCAGAGCAAAGTAGAGGGGCAGAATTCCCTGCCTGGCCACACTGCCCATCTCTCCCAAAGGGTGCATAACTTTGACCTGCATTTGGCAGTAGTAATTTTCAGACACGTGTAAGAATCTAAGTGCAGAAATACAAAGAAAGGTTTTAGGGACAAATGGAGCTGAGAAAGGTTTTAGGGACAAATGGATCTTGCATTGATGAGACATTAGCAGCAGACGACATATTCAGAACAACATTGGAAAAGCTGCTCACCACCTGAACTGAAATTATGTTTCTGAGTCCAGTCTTGTAGAATCTAAGTCTTAGTTCTGGTTCTGAAAATACTCCAAGCTGGGGAGAAAATGACTTGTATGTTTCTTTGTTTCATATTATTTGAAACCAATGAGTTATGAAGACATTGTAAGGCATCTTACAATGCTGCTTTCTATTTCATACATTCTATTGGAAAAGCAAAATAATATTTTATTTCTGCTCCTCTAAAACAAGTAAGTCACATATATCAGTCTTCCTGAATCTTAAAGTAATTAGATGTGAGGATATTACATAAAAACATTTGAAAAATTGCTCTTTCTTCTTATTTGTTCCCAAGTGAACATTCCTTATGGGCCCTACTGTGTTTAAATTTAGAAAGAGGCTAGAAACTTCCATCTGAAATATGCTATATTTAGAGCTAAAAGTACTGGCATTGTCAAAGATTAATATAAGGTTCCCTGAGTACAGAATTCATTGAACACATTTTTTAACATTATCTTAATCTCAAACACTGCCTTTTCTCCTTGCATACAGTTCTTTCTATTTTATAACAGCAGTCACAAAAATCACTGGAAGTTGCATACACAACAATTCTACATATCTACACTAACCTCTTAAAGATTCTTCTCTAAAAGTGCATTTTTCCAATGACCTGTGTGAAGTGTTTTTCCGTAGTAGCAGGGCATCTAATCAAGTAAATATCAGTATAAAGTTGCCTGGAAAGGAGTTTGTCTAAGGAGGAATTTCAGCTTAGTAAAGATATGTTTGACCAAATCTTTGTTGCTGTAGATGAAAGAGGGGTTGTATGGAAAGAATAATGCCAACTAAAATTGAAGGGAGAGACAGTATCACATTTATATTGTAGTGGTTTCATCATTCTCAGACCTATTTTGCATTTCTCTTCCATGATTTATCCAGCTTTCCATAACCTTTTGTCCTTGTTCTGCCCAGGACAGGGTTAATTTTTTGCAGTTGGTTTGGAGTCTTGTTGGAACAACTACATTTGGGACTTCTATTCCTAAACCATGACAGCCTATTTAAAATTTTGTGCATCTGAATGGGTCAGTCTCATCATTTTGCCCTCAGGATAAATTTATTTCTTTATTTTCCTTTCATGCTATGTTGATAGCAGAACACTACTATTTATGTATACCGTAGCTATACTGTATACAGTTATACTGTAGGGATAACTCAAAACCAGTCCATCAGGTAGATTTTATTGGACATTTGTTTTATCGGTTTTATTGTGTTTGTAGCTTTTAGTCAGTGTGTTTACATTATCAAATAACTTAAAACATCCAAATCTCTTTGCCTTTCTTCATTAAAGTTGTTGCTTCAGCAAAGAATAAAATCACTCTGGTTTGAGAAGTTTCATTTTCCATATAAGAATTAATTTTCATTCTTCAAACTCTTTATGAAGTTATTCTTACAAGATCTTTTTTTATTATTTATATGGATTTCTTTAGTCCATCATTCTTTATCTTATCCTCTTTCAGTGCTTTTTCTTTGTTTGGGGTTTGTGCCTTTTTTTTTTTTTTTTTTTTTTGTTGTGGTTTTTTTTGTGTGTGTGTGTTTTATTTGGTTTTGTTTGGTTTTGTTTTCTGGGTTTGTTTGTTTGTTTGTTGGGGTTTTTTTGTTTGTTTCTATATAGTCAGAATAATGTTATCATTCTTCTTCTTTTTTGGAGGTTTTATAATTCTCTTTAAGAAAACTTAGGTGCCAATTCCTCCAGCCCAATAATTAAAGAAATATTTTTTTCCTTTCACAATAAAGCACATTCCCTAAGAATAAATGAACTTCATATCTCTGTGATATCAAATTGTCCTCATTCATAAATACTTATGGGAGAAATGTTTACTTCTGTTTCAAGTTTTCCCTTTCTGTCTGATAAATAAATAACAAGTTTCTTCTTGAATACTGTAAATTCCTAAACTCCTTCTTCTCCCTACCTAGCTGTAGAGGTTTAGCTGAAATCCTTACCTGCCTTAGCAACTTTCTTTTTTTCAGAACCCATCTGTAGCTGTTGCCGTTTGACACCAGATTCCCTATTGCTTACATATCTCCCTTTAATTATATTAAATTTTAATTATTACACAATAGTCTTTTAAATTTCTAAGTCAATTCACAGCTAACCTGAGATAGCTTATCAGCAAAGTCTATTGATTTAATATTGAGAGGAGCTGGAATCCAACACAACTTGTATGTGTTTTCAGCAGGCACTTTTCCTTTACTTTGTTCTCTTAAGAATTAAGGAAAGGGAATTAGGATTTCAGAATTGAATCTATTTTTGAAGAAGACAATATGATCTGATGGAGTGATTAAGCAGCTAAGACACAAAGAATAATTCAAACAGCTAGAGAAATTAATCCCAGGAACTCACGTGGTATATAGCCTCTTTCTTTTATGCACAGGCAGACCTCATGAAGCTGCTCTAACTTGTAAGGCTGAGAGAAAGATTGAAATTTGGCATTTCACGGTATTTAAGTACTTAAAAGATGAGATAAAGACAAGGGGAAAATTAAATAACCAAATTTATGATCCCTATATCCTAGTTGATGGAGTTAATAGGTGATTAAGAAAATTATATTCTGGTTTAGTGGATTTGGAATGAAACTGTAGTGTAGAAGGTCTATGTTCTCCAAAACAGAGTTTTTCCAGATTAAACTGGAGTCTTTGAAGTGCAAATGTCTAAATGAGTAAAAAATCAAAGATTAAAAATAGATGGATTAGAAAATGAAAGCAGCATATGTCATCTTGACCTGCCTGAAGAACTGGGGAAAATAAGAAAAGAAAAATTGACAAATACCTCTTTAAAGAAAAGTTTATTAAAAATTTGATGTCTGCATTCTTTGTTCTTCCAAAGAACAGTGAGCAGAGCACCTGTTGGCCTCCACAAAGCAATGATAATAAAGATTCCTAATTACAGTAATATAGATAAACTGTTACAGCTGGCTACACTGAATAAGTCTGATTTATAATTCAGATAAGTATTGTTACTCCTTGATTGCAGTATGAAGATACAAAGGAAGCAGAATCCATAGAAACTGAGAGGAAGCTCTGGGATTATAAAATTAAGTGCTTGTTTTATGCTGCTAGGCTTGAAATTGATGTGCATGAAACCATATTTCTTTTATAATACAGAAAGATTATCACTCTTGATTTTCGCAACAGAGGAATAGACAAGATGATTGCAAAAAAAGAAAGATTGATATTCTGAATATCCCGACATAGCTGTTCAGAAGTCCTCTCAAGAGCAAAGAGTCCACAAGGCCTATTCTCAGTGTTACTTCTGTTTAAATGATAGTTTAATGGCTGTGCAGGACACAATAGTCTCTTGCCTTGTCTCACCTGATTTAATATTAAATATTTTTAATATTATGATTCTTCTGTCTCAAATGCCTCTCCATTTTTGGAGTTGTGGTGCAGGGTACATAGTTGGCATACATTTCAGTAGGCTCTTGGACTCCTACAGAGTATGTGCATACACACATACACCTACACATGCACACAGACAGAGAAGAGACACTCTCTTTCACTGATGCCTTGAAGTGGCTACCTGAAAAGAGAGGATAGACAAGATGAAGAGAATAAAAGCAGGTATTTATTTGAAGGGCCTTCAAAGGTACACCTTGGGCAGTCAAAAGCCTCCAAGGGGCTCCAACCAAGATGGACCATGGGCCATGGGCTTTTCACACTTTTATAACTTTGGTCCATTTGCATATCAAGGTTAATTCTCTAATTACAATTTCAGGTAGTGATGTAATTACCCCAAGTTTGCTCCTTCTGTCAGAGGCTTTAGTTTACATATTTTGGGGCCTGGGACAAGGTGTCCTTGATTTCAGGCCCAGAGAAGGTTTGTTATGCTTACAGGCTATATGAAGTTTCAGAGTTACATACTAAGCAGTACAGGATTGGAAAAATATACAAGTTAAAACCCAAGACATCATCACGAGAGAATTTAGGTGCATCTATCTCTTCAGCATTTTCTATTAGCAATATTAAGGATTTTGGTGCTCAGTGTACTGGTTTCTGCAAACACATTTTTGAGAGTCTGTACCTACCAATTTTCCATGGGGAATTTAGTTACTTGAACTCAGCTTTGTGAATTTTAGATCTGAGCAAGAAATCTATTTTGAAGATCTGACAGTAGAAAGTATCACAACATTTAATCCTTTCTTGGCATTTGATCCAAGACCTTCACAAAGTCATAGAGCAGGAATTACCTAGCCTTGCGGTGGTTCAGCCCGTGGTGGGACTGGCCGAGAGCCCACAGGATCCTGGAGCCTTAGAGACCCAGTGGTGGGCCGGCTTAAGTACAGAAGTTTAGGACCATCTCCTTTGGGTTGTGGTGAGATCCCACCAGGCACCACTAATTATGTTAATTCTCGCCATTTCATTGGCCTGTTGGCTCCCCACCCTTCTCATTCCATATTAAGCCTGTGTTCTAGAAAGTTCTCCTTTATTCGACACCCCATGGGCTCCCTCTTCTAACTCCCGCCTCCCTGTTCCCTCATTGGTCTCTGTATTGTTCGTTCCACCCCTTGGTTGTGTGTTATTGGTTGTCACCCCTTTTTTCCCGCCCTTGACTGTTGGGGTATAAAACCCTTGGATGCCTCCTGTATTCTTGTCTTTTGTCCCTGGACCCTCTGACCAATAAAATCCTCAGAACCTATGCAAGAGACCCCTCCCACTTCTTCATCTTCGGCGGATGCATTTTCACCAACAGCTCTCCTAGGCCAGCATCCTGCTTTAGAGAACCTGCGCGCCAGCCTGTCTATCGGCTGCCCGAAGCAGCGCTCCGCTTGCAGGGAAGACACTGCGTATCTCTAAACCAAGGACCGCCAAGCAGCTTCAATCAAGCCGTTTTAAGAGTCTCTCAGCCCAGCCTCTTGTATGCTCACAAGCTGTCTCACTGGGTAGTGGTACCATTTTCAGGTATAGATATTTCCATTTCCAATTATATTTAAGTTTTTGTTGCAGTTTGAAGTTGGCTAAGCACCAGGCACCCACGAACAAAACCATCTACTTATTTTCCTCTGCTATATCTGAGTAGAGGAGGGGGAATTGAAAACTTCACTTTCATGAGTTGAGACAAGGATTATTGAAAAAAAAACACTTTATGGCAAAACAGGTTCAAAACTTAAACAGTATAAAGAAGATCCACAGAATTAAAAGTAAAAAGGGTAATGAGAACTAAAGTAAACCTTTCTTTCCCAGTCCCTCCCTCCTTTCGCTGACTGTGCAAGGAAACAAAACATGGGGTTTTGGTCAGTATTTCATTCTTAAAATCCTTCTTCAGTATGCTTAAGGAAAAGAGTTTCTTCTGCTGTGCCATGGAATCCTTCTCATGGGAGATAGTTCTCTGCAAACTTTCCTAGCTTGGTTATAACTTTTTGCTGCAACACAAGTCCCTCCCATGGGCCAAGCAGTCTTCCCAGAACAGCGTAGCGTGGGTCATTTTAGTTCATGGGGTTTATTCTTTTAAGGATGAGCTGTTTTAGCTTGGAAGCAAAGGCTCTCTTCCTCTATCTTTAAAAGCAAGGATCATCTCTCTCTGTTCGAGTTCCTCTCTAGATTACAGCTTTTCAGCATCCACATGCTCCAGCGTGAGTACTCCTTCATGGGCGGCATGTGGATCTCTGCACCCCTCCATGTACTTCCTGAATTATAGGGAAACTGTTGTTGCATTATAGTGCTCACCACTGCTTGCAGCATAATCTCAGCTCCAGTGCTTGGAGCACCTCCTCCCTCTCCTTTTTTTTCACTGACCTCCATGCCACCATGATGGTTTTCCTCATGTGTCCTCACTTTTCCTTCTCCTCTGACTTGGAAGAAAGTTGGTGTCTGTTAGTTGCAATTGCGAGGTTGATCTTGTCTGGGCTCCGCATCGGGGAATTGCTCGCCACGTCTGTCGCTGCTGGCCTCGTGGTCCCTACTGGCACTCACGGCCAGCCCAGGCTGCGTGGTCCTCACCAGCACCACATGGGCGGCTCTGGCCTCGGGACGGCCTCGGCCGCGTGGTCCTGGTCCCGGGAGGGCCCTGGCCGTGCGGTCCCGGCCTCGGGAAGGGCCCCACCGGGATGGGCCCTGGCAGCCCCTGCTGGGATGGGCCCCAGTGGCTGCCTCACCACTCCCTGGGAGAAGAAAAAGAACTTCCTGCAGTTTTTCCATTCTTAAATACGTCATCACAGAGGCTTTACCAGCTTGTCTAATTGGGCTAGTAACCTGCCCATCATTAGAGCCTTCAGCAACTGGCTCTGTGCCAGACATAGAAATTTCGAGCAGCTGTTCTCCCGCCCCCACTAAAAACCAGGCTGTGTTAAACCAACACAGTTTTCTATCTAAGAATAATGCAATTTGAATAAAATATCTTTGCCCTACTACTATCTGTGGAGTAAATATTCTATACATATTCTGTATTTCTGTTTCTCCTGAGGAATCTCTGGGTAGGGAGTTAATGGAAAGACCATCTTTCTCTGTGGTAGCTGTGGCAGTTCTCCTATGGGTAAAACAGCTGGAAATGTGATCAGAGAGATGTCTCTGAGTAATTTATTTTGAGCTCTGTCCTGGCATGGAACTAGGTATCAAAATTGTATTTCCAGGCTTTATACCTCATCATATCTTAAATCTCTCCAGGATACAGGTAATACAATGTTCATTAATAATCCATTCTTCTGTTTTCTATGTTCACAGGTAAATTGCTGAAAGTCTTATTGATTTCCTTACAGAAATACAGTTTAATACAGAAATACAACAGATTAATTAAATACAAAGAATTTTAAAATGAGAAGTGCATTATGTGGCGGCAGAAGAATGAATTTGTTGTACCTCTTGGGCTGGTGTGAAATTTTCAAACATTATGAACAATTGCTTATGGGTATTTTTGTTTTTAAAGGAAAAATAAGAAAGCAAGGGGACAGTCAAGCGAGTGGAAGCAAGTGAAACTGACTGCCACTAACAATTTCACTTGTATTACTATTATTTTACTACGAACTCTCAACTTCAAACAGATAAGCCGATAAGCAGATTGAAAGGATCAAGGAGCTGGACATTTGCAGAAGCATGTAGCAGCTTGCATCCCTCCATGGTTCTGCAGAAGGCCATGAAGAAAAAGGAATCACTTTATTTACAATGAATTTCAACATTTAGATGTACCACCTGGACTAAAAATCATGTGATCATGTGTCTAGACATGATCACTGCAGTCAGGTTAGACCAATCTAAAAGATGAACAAAGCTGGGTTCTTCCATTGTGTGGGAAAGCAGCTCAAAAGCCCTAAGAATACCTTGGAGAACACACTCCTTCAAAATACATATTCCAGATTGGCAAGTGTAATACACCCCAGTCTCACAGATCACTGAGTCATTTCTACATTGTCTATGAGCTATTTATTATACTACTTCTAAAACACACATGATATGCTACAGAGTCAGTGTTTGTTATGTCAGTTCATGCCTTATGCATTGCCTTCTAATGAGGCAGAACACTAAATCTGATGGCTTAGCGTTTTTGTACATTAACACAGTGAATTTTCAGAAGACAACATACTAGTGCTTTTATGCTCCAAGTACAAATACCATGTGAGGATATTGACAGATTACTGAGATACAAGTTTTAGCAATAATTTCCATGAAATGGAAGAAAAAGTTAAACATACATTATCATGATCTGGTCCTAAAAGGCACTGAGGAAATGCATTAGACACACATCAGCTATTTTTATTACCAGTTTTAAAGCTTCACTAGTTCTTTTATACTTTGTGCTTAATGAGCTTTTATAACAGTTCCAAATTAAATTTTTTTCTTTTTTTTATAAGAAGCTAAGAAGTAACTAAGATGTTTTGTTTCCAACATACAACTGTTTTAAAAAATAATTCTTACCACAGTATCGTTCATCTGAATAGCTAATAAATAGGAAGAGCTTCTACCACAAGACCAGTATTTCTCACTTAGTTATTGTCAGCTCTTGAATGCAAATAAAAATGGTTTGATAATCTAAATTCCTGAGGAATTCAGAGAACTTATAAGCTAATGCCTTGAGAAGAGATTGGGGTACTGCAATATTCAAATACTTCTAATATTCATCCGAGATGACATGAATGCTTCTGTGCTTGGTAAAATTCTTCACAGTGTTTTTCTCATGTAATTTTTCTAATACCTGCTCAGCAACAAAGGCAAAGCTCTGAGGCAGAGATTATCTCAGAGGTATTCTGCTCTTTAAATGGGAAGCCATGATCCAAAGAATTTTGAAACACTAAAATGTCATGGAATGCAAATGGAGCATAATGTATTTTAAGGCAGACCTCTGTCTCAGGGTTAGATATTGAGAAATTGCTGGTTTCTGATGGTACTGCTATTATATTTCATGATAGATCATAGATAAATTTGTAAACCCTCAGTAAAATCACAGAATATGCTGAGTTGGAAGGGACCAACTGTGGCATATAGGTAAAACCTTACAAAATGAAGGCCTTGTTGCCTTTGAAAAATCATGGCTCAGGCCTGTTACTTCGGCTAGAGAAGGACCGTGGCAAAGAGGCATAGCTGAATTAGAGGTAGAAAAACATGCTGCGTGACCATTGTGTGCTCACATTGTGGTGTGTGGTGATTGGTTGAATTAAGTTTGTTGTGCTTTAAAACTATGTAAACAGCTAAGAAACTGTATAAAAGAGGCTACTTAGTATTAAAGGTAAGTTTTTTGCCTGGAGTTGGTGGTGTGCTTCGTGCATGTTGCATCCGTCTCAACGCAACAGCCAACAAGAATCATTGAGTCCAGCTCCTGGCCCTGGCACAGCACCATCCCTGAGAATCACACCATGCGTCTGAGAGCATTGTCCAAACACTACTTGAACTCTGTCAGGTTTTGTGCTGTGCGCACTTCCTTGGGGAGTCTGTTCCAGTGCCCAGACATGCTCTGGGTGAAAAATGTTTTCCTGATATCCAACCTAAACCTCCTCTCACACAACTTCATGCCACTTACTCAAGTCCTGTCACTGGTCACCACAGGAAGGAGACCAGTGTCTGCCCCTCCTCTTCCCCATCACAAGGAAATTGTAGACCACGAGTCTCCCCTCATTCTCCTCTTCTCCAGGCTGGAGAGGCCAAGTGACCTCAGCCACTCCTCCAGACCCTTCATCAGCCTCATGGCGCTCCTTTGGACACTCTCTAATAGCTGAATGATCTTCTCATATTGTGGCACCCAAAACTGCCCCCCGCACTCGAGGTGAGGCCGCCCCATTGCAGAGCAGAGCAGGATAATTCCCCTCCCTCGCCTGGCTGGTGATGCTGTGCCTGATGTCCCCCAGGACATGGTTGGCTCTCCTGGCTGCTGACTCATATCTAACTTGCCAACAACCAGGACCCCTATGTCCCTTTCCACAGCTCTGCTGTCCTGCATCTGATTCCCCAGAATGTCCATACTTCCAGGGTTGTTCCATCCCCAGTGCAGAATCTGGCACTTGTTTTAATTTGTGGTTGCCCTGCCCTCAAGGTGTCATTGGCCATATTACTTAGTGTGCCTTCAAGTCCTGTATCCAAGTAATTTTATGAAGATTTTGAAGAGCACTGCCCTTGGAATGGAGCCCTGTGGAATCCCAATAATTACAGATCACCAGTCTGATGTCATCCTAGTCACTGTCACCCTTTGTGCCTGACCCGTGAGCCAGTAGCTCATCCATGAGATGATGTGTTTGTCGTGCTGGACAATTTGTCCAGGGCACTGCGAGAGGCAATATCAAAGGCATTACTGAAATTCAGAAAGATGATTACATCAACTGCTTCCACTTGATCAACGAGATGGGGAACTTTGTCATGAAAGAAAATCAAGTTTGTCCAACAGGACTTTCCCCTCATGAACCTGTGCTGGCTATGACTGATGACTATGTAATATCACTTCTTTCAAAGCTATTACTCACTATTTATTCTGTGTCAGTAAGATGAAGAGTATGATTTTAGTGAATTCCCAAAGGACTCCCTTGCCAAAATTACTTTCTGATAATTTTCATGTTATTATTTTATATTTTCTTGAAGCCTCTGGCAAAATCTAAACTGATGTCACTTCTTATATGTCATAAGCACAGCCACAATGCATACCATATGTAGACCTAAAACTTGAAGATCATTAAAATAAAATAATGTAAGAGTTTGCCAGGTTCTTAGGCTTACTAGAAGGCATCCAATGTCTTTACTGCTTAGTATTACTGCTTAGCCATTCAAATTTTGATGCCAAAAGTGAGTTAGATCTAACAACTCAGCTTTAATCATTCCCAAAGGTAGTAAGCATCTAAGATCTTTCCCCCATGAAAAATTGTTGAGGCATCACAGGCCACATGTTCCTTCCATCCTGATATGCAATGAAATTTCCACCCCATGGGATATACTGTCTGATAATTAATATGTTTTGGTTTCACTGCATAGCAAAGGGAACATTGCTACTTCAATATAAAACACACATACATGAGAAGGTCTTGACTAGCTTCTGTCTCTTAAAGCAGAGGAGACTCACCCAAGAAACAAGAGACTTCAATAAAGGGCCTGATAGGAGTCAGATTTCTCTACTCCCTAGTGATCCATGTGGAAGTTACAATCCCGAAATCACATTTGGAGTCGATTATAGACTACCATATGGGCCTATTAACAAACGTGCAAGGGCAAACATTACTATGAATCCTATGGCAAAGGCAGCCGGGTAACTTCTGTCCCTCCTTCCACAACTCTTTTGTTCTTACAATGCTTTTCCATAAAAACCAGAAATAATCAGAATTAAACCAGGAGGAAAAAAAAATGTTAGGCTTTCTTTAGGATAGCTTCACAACACTGGTAGAAATGCAAGTGTCTGCATCAATTTTCTGTGGCATTTTTTGCTTCCATCTTCATTTGTGTCCTACATGAATTTTTGACAAGAAGTTTTCACTAACACCCACTCCCATCATTAAAATAAGGGCACAATAGCCATAAAAAATAAAAGTGATTCTGTGCTATTTTAGTTGCAAATACTTCATTTCACCCCTGTATAATCAGTAGTTTTATGAATAACATTGAAGTAAGACTGTCATTCCGAATAACAAAGTATTTCAAGGGCTTGAAGTAGAATGGAACAGGAATAAAGCTGGGTGTATTTGTGTGTGCAAAGTGCACTGATCAGGGTCTCCACAAAGTCCCATTAATCTTCTTCTTTATTATCTTGATTTATTATCTTTATTATCTTCTTTTCTATTTCTACAGTGTGCGTGATTTTCATTTTTCTAATTCAAAGAATATCCTAACAAAACTCCTGTTCCTGAGCTTGATGTTCAGAACTTTCCTGTCTGCTTCAAAAATGAAATCATGTTCCAAAAATATCAAATACAAAATTCAATCAAGTACACTGGCCTCCAAGACACTCCATTTTGTGTCTATAAATTTTAGGTTCTTGGCTACTGTGACAGCAGTGACAACTGTAACATTTAAACAGTTTTTGCTCCAGTATGGTCAGAATAAGATATAGAACAATTAATCCAAGGAGTACTTCTAATCTTCATGGGTTTTCCTACATAGAAATAGTATAAATACGACCTAAGACTAGTTTAGTCTTCTTTGATTATCACTAAACTGTATCACTGCAGTCAGAAACACACAGCTTTAAAACCAGAGGACCAACAGCAAAGCAAGGTTTATTTGAAAAGGCCCTTAAAAAGAACTGTGATTACTTGGGGTCATTAAATCTATTTTTTTTACTATCTTTCTATTAGATTATAGCTTTTAAGACCCATTTATGTGGAAAATGAATTTTAATGTAATTGAAATAACCACCAGAACTACCAAGAATGAATCCTTTATGTTATCATCTTCATTTTTATTTCTTTAGCTAAAATGAAACAAATTGTCAGTTACAGGACACACATGCTAACTTTTTCATGTAAATGGATTATTTTTCTGATGAATAGAGCTGTCTGCAAGGCCCTTTTTTGTGCATTGAGAAATGCAAACAGCAAAAATAATGTTAACTCTTCAGTAAAAACTAAAAACTCAAATACCAAGATGAAGCATTTTGCTGAGGTTCAAACTGTCATTGTTTCCAAAATGGTACTACTTTTTCTGTTTTGAATCTTCTGCTCACTTTCACTTTTTTGCTATTATCATATAAAAATAATAATAATAATACATATAATGCAGAAATCAGAACTAATTAACAAACAACCATAGCATGATCTGGATCTGCTTCTGAGAAATGTCTTTTAGAGTTTTATTGTGTAAGAAACATTTTCTATTTTGATACCAGAAATGCCATCTGTACTTTCAGTCCTTCACAGTTCTTGGTTTTTCTCTGAGCTGAAAAATTAATTTGGCATATATACATGTATTACTGTAGATAGATAGGTATAGATACATATCAGCATACGTGGACTTCTCAACTCCTTTCTTTCCTGATGTTTGATATTCCACCTGCTGTGTCATCCACAAGAAGAAGGAAGGAGTGAGGCAGACTTAATGAGAAGTATAGAGAGTGCAGACTTCATTCTAGGAGAATATGGCTTCCAGCCTGGTGTTCTGTTATCTTAGGCTGACCTACGGTGCCATGAAATCTTCCCAATTTTATGATTTTGTTGTCAAGACACAGTTGGGCAGCAATGCCTACTCTGGAATGGTGAGGTGGGAATGGAGCCCAAGGGAGCCTACAGTATAGAGAAGTGGTACACTTTTCTCTAGCTGAGTACAGTTATCTTGAAACCTGCAGCATCTTTGATGCTTAGTTCCCTTCCTGGGGAGTGGTTCTGTAGGACGCAGCACGCTGGAGCTGCATAGACCTATAAGCCCCCTCAGAAAGTGCCTGGCAGCAGCACTGTCTTCTTTGTGAGCAGATCCGTCCCAGGAGGCAAAACAGATGTCTTCAAATGCCTTTCAAGGAGAGGACCATGTGGTTCTGTCCAGCTGCACCTTTAATTGTAGGAATGTTAAGTTATGTGATGAAAACTCACCTGCACAAACAGAGGAGCACAGAGAAACAAAGCAGGTGTGGAAGCCCAAGAACACACGGCCTTGCCATTTCTAGCCCATCACAGGGCTCACTAACACATTGTCTTCTTGAGTCCAGAAGAGCCCAGGGGCACAAATACAAATGGGAACCCAAGGCAAGGACACAGAAGGGCCCCTGTTTTGGTCCCTCCCAGCGCTGTCTCTGGAGAGACCCAGCTGCTTTGACCAGGCATGAAATTCTTTATTGTCCAGGCATGAAACCCTTGAAGATGAATCAATTCCAGAGCACCTTTCAGACTGCATGATCGCTGCCAAAGGGAAAGAGGACATATTACAGCATGCAAAACAGCATTTTGGTACAAGTCTGCCTATGGGATATGTAGTACAGAAACCACAGGAAAGGAAAGAGGATGAATTTGAATTATTTAGGAGGAACAAGAGTGGGAAAAGAGAGGAATAAGGTTATGGAAAAGGGTCAGTTAAGTGTAAACATTTTGCTGGGAAAAGTGTACTAGGAAACTGTATCACAAACATTTCCACACTGTTAAGTCAAAGGTTCAAAAAAAGGTTCAAAATAAGATAAACGAATTTACAATATATGACAAGTCTAACAAATTATAGAGGATAAGATAAATGTACATTTTCCTTCAAAAAGGGGGAGAGAGGACTGTATTGGTCTTGTGAGTTACTCTATGTCTTAGACAGCAAACGCTGTTTCTGTAATCCACCTCTTCCATTCACCACCTTGTGTAAATAGGTGTCTTTTCTTTGCAGAATTAAGACAATTAACTGGTTGCCCCTCTCAGCCACTCACCTTTTGACAAATGGCATTTTATGGATTGAACTCTGTATTTTGCAAGAAACATGCAAAACCAAAGCAACAATTTCTAGTGCCTTCACTAAATTCCCTCTGTATTTCCAGAGGAGGCAGTTGTTCTGTACAGTCTACATGCAAGAGATCAGAACAGCTCACTCTGTAGCATAAGAAACCAAGAAATACACCCTAAAAGACTACACATAGCAAGAGGAAATTACAATACTTGAGCTCATCTAACAGACTGCTGTTTCATAAAGAGTGTTACTGGTTTAATCCATGTAGCGTAATTTTATCCCTGATGTCATACATATGCAGCAGCAATAAAGCTCACTAAATATCATCAGTCAAATCAAGGTATGCAAATTTAAAACAGAAATGTAAGTCAGGGTGAATGGCATTTCTTATAATCCATAGCTTGGCTGTGTTGAACTTTGTTCTAATACTTCAAAGAGACTGGCCCTGCCACATTCAGAAGAATTTTCAGGCGTAAGAAAGACTGATACTTTTTTTCATTTTAAGATGTGACTCCCTTTCCTTTTATGAAGAAAAATGTCTTACTGTCCCCTTATGGGTTGCAGACCAAGCTCTGAAGTACATTTCAGGAGTTTTTATCATTTTGTTTAATTTGTTCATTATTAAATCCATAGAGATAGATACAAAAGCAAGAACAAAATTCTCACAGCATTTACTTTTACTGCCTACTGCTATTTGACTTTAGGCAGCATAAAGCTGTAAAGCTGTTTATATTAGGAATGCTTATTGTGGATTTTGCAAGCTCTGTAGGCCATAAAAAAAAAAAAAAAGAAGACATTTAAAAACTGAGTTTTATGGTAATATAAATATTAACCAAGAAGGCAAGTGTTATATTCTTGGGGATATTCTACATCTGGTGCTTCTTCCCTCATTATTCCTATTACATTGACAATATGATGTCACAAAGACATTACTTTTGCACTTCCAAGCACACATCTGGTAAAATTTTAAGTATATGCAGTTATTACATCATACTGATTTGGAGAGTACCACAAATATCAGACCAATCACTTTCCTCATACAGCTGTCCTTCTGTCATTCCTTACACTCATGACAAGAATGGCCCAGTTGCAGATGATCTGAATTCTCTAAAGAATTTCAAGTTGGTAGAAGGTCCCCTGAAGGGGCCAGACTGCCAAAAAGGAAAATCCCCTATATTGAAGGATTCAGAAGCAATTTAGGTTACACATAACCTCTTTTAAACACAGACTTAAGCTTTGAGATCCTTCAAGTTTCAACTCAGAAACCTTCGTTTAGATAATAAAGACATTAAAATAAGCAACATCTTTCTGTTAATCTAAATTTATCATCCTGGATCTTAAACTTATTTCATTGATAACAGTATAAACTAAACCCACATTTACTGGAAGTTCAGGTTTTTTCTCAGGAGATTCACTTTATTTTAAAGTCTATAAATTTCCATGTCTCAAATGGCTATGAATGAGTATGTTTAAGGTAAAAACAAAAAAAGTTTAGTTTTAGAACTAACGACTGAGTTTAACTCCACTGTTATCTGAACTGTCAACAGTACATACAAAACATAACTTTCAACTTTTCATAAGCTTTTCAAACCTTCAACTTTTCATAAGCTTTTAGCTGACAAACAAATTAATGTGGAAGCTACTTAAAATCTCATATAAAAACACAAAGCACACTTTATAAGTAACCTGTTCAATCAAGGTGCAAATTAAAAAGAGAAAGGGAGCTATAATATTGGAGTATTGCGGTAAATTGAGAATGACAACAATGTAAATTTGGAATCCGGTTAATGGTCTTAGAAATGAACAAATCGCCTAATGGTTCTACGTCTATGTTATAGTCTTTATTATATATAGTAAATAAGAATAGAAAGGTATTTTTGTTGTCATTCTACTGAAAATTGAGTATCTATTTCTGTGCATACAGCTCAAAATCCTAGTGAATCAACCAGTATAATTAAAATTTAAAAATGCTGTCTTTTAATATTGAAATCAAATCAATATATCAATATATGAATAACAAACTGGAAAGAGTCAACTCATTCAACTCCTGGAAAATCACAGGTATTATGTTATCTGAGTTAGTATGACCCCTCTGAAACGTAAGGACAGAGCTTGACATGAGGCTGCAAATGCATCATTTTAGGCTATTGTTTGTTGCAGCAGGTGGTGGTCAGTGCCACAACCTTCCCAGAGAGCGTCTCCTGTAGGGGAAGCCACCCGGGAGGTCGACAGGCCCTCACTGAGTGCACTCGCGCCGGACAGCAGAGTCTCTACGGACAGCCAACGGTAAAGAGACTGAGAGGGACTCCTCGTGTGGGTTCCAAAGGCAAGGTTTATTCCCAGGCAGCGAGGACAAGGTCCAGGAGCGAGGGTATAGGCCATACGTAGTGGAGTATCGAGGGACAAAGAGCCCACAAGGTGCGCTGACGTGTTTTATATCAGGGGAGAGGGGCGGGGGGCAGAGAGAACATTAGGGCCAATGGTCTGAGGGGGCAGGGGTGGCACATAGGCGGGACTAGGGTGTGGGAGCCAGTGGGAGAATGGGGAGGGAGGTGCTGGGAACGCTACAGGAACAATGGCCAATGGGAGTGTGGGCAGGAGGGAAGGTTCCAGAAGGGGTAGCATATAAGGGAAAGAGGGGAGGGGGATTGGAAAAAATTTTAACTGGGGTACGTTTACATGTTAAAACAGGGGATCATGGGGGCAGCCCAGCCACTCATAATGAGTGGAAGGTGTCTTTATATTCCTGCCTTCCAGGGGGACAGCTCTGGCTTCATTATTTGCCCTTTGCTGCTCCACAACTGTTTTCCAAGCAACAGATACAAGTAACTCTTATTCTACCTAAATATTCCTTTCCAACATGGAATGTCTTACTGTAACTTTATGTGGTAAACTAATTTTACACTGAGGAAGCATAGATTATGGCTGCATTAGTCATTGTCAGAGCTAGTATGATGTTCAAAGCAGAACAAAAAATATACCATGATTCTGATATACTCTACCCCAAAACGACAAGGGGCAATCAAGAGCTCCCTGCCTCTGCAATTAAGAGGAATCAAAAGCTGTTCTTTTGCATACCACATATGCATATATGTGGTATGCAATACCATATGCATATACCATCACTTTTAGTTAGTATCTTCAGCTGTGGTTATCCTTTGGCTTTGGACTTGGTACAATGGAAATTTCTCACTTTTTTCTCCTTTTTAGACTGTCAGGACAGTCTAGGTTTCCACTATGATGTGGATGCTGAAGGAAGACACATAGTTTTTTGGTATTTATGAATACCTAGTTGAACAGCTTGTCATTTTCCCCCAGTGGATACTTCCAGATAATTCTTTAAAACAAAATATACATTCAGTTGTTTGCTCTGGATCCTAAATCATATATGCATAGCCCAATGACCACTTATTTCAACTGTTTATTCTGATTATCTCTTGTTTCTAACAGTAAAAATTATTTCAATGATGTTATGAGCAACATCTGGAAAGGAGATGTCCTCACAGGCACAGCATTGAAGTCATTATCCCATTCCTCTTTATGATGCTGAACCTGCTTAATTTCCTTTGTTTCTATTTTTTCACTGAACAAATGACTAATATTTTCTCTACACACACACACAGAGTTAACTTTCTTTACAGTTTCTTTATATTTCCATTATCCAGACACATTTGAAAGTAATCAGAACCTTTTTTGTTTATTTTGAGCAGGCAGAAGTAATTTGCTTTATTTGATCAAATAAAACTAATTCGTGGGAATATATCTCTCACTCATGAATTTACATTCCTTATATATCAGCTAAGGAATAAATTAAGAAATAGTTTGCTGATTTAATTTTACACAGAGAAAGTCCTGCTTCTGTATATCAGCATTGTTATTGTAACACAGCTTGCAGATTAATATCCAAATATATATCTCTTTAGAATAGTTAGATTTGATTTTGCAAAACTGAGTATGTGAAAATAAAAATAGGGGATATTTTTAGAAGTTTTTTATTTAACTAGTTGCTATAGTTTTTCTACACTTTTTTTTTTTAAAACAAGTAACAGTTTAATTTCATAGTTTTAATCAGTATTTCTCACTGTAAAATGTGTATTCTACCTCTGCCAAGACTTCAAGACTAGATCATAAACTGTAGGAATTTTTCTTCATTTTTATTAGTCAGCATAAAATATATATTTTTATTTATGAAGAAAGAGTTTTTTGTGCTGGACTTTCAACTGCTGATCTGATTAAGCTTTTATTCTGAAAGATATACTGTTTTAAAATACATTTAATCTTTTCAAAGTAAGGCCATCCATGCTTCACTTTTCCCTTCTATATTTAGGAAGTAAAATCAAACAGCATCAAATACTATGGACTTATTTCTTTTCAAATATGCTGAAGAATTCTCAATTCGCCCAATTTTTTAAAATCAGTTTTACATTTAGGCCCAAGATCAACCCTATGGAGCAGGCAAATTTTCGGGCATCTTTGCACATGCTGATATGAACCCAAGTTAAATAAGACTAACTTCTATAAACTCAAGCCAAAAATAAATAATCTCACTCTCAGATAAGATGTATTTTCAATATCAGATGGAATTTCCAAATGTCAATTCTTGCATCATATGAAACCTCTTCCCTCACCGTGGTGTTTCCACATCATTCAGACAAGCACTGGTGCAGGAAGTGAAAGAAGGAGCAAGACTTTCATTTCTCCTATAGATCATGTCGAAATTCTTTTGCAGTCTGATCTGAAACTGTAGACTACTCCCTTTCATTTTTTTCTTCTCTTGGAGGAGAGTCAAACAGCATAGAAGCAAAATGCGGTGAAGTCTGTCTGTGGGAAAGTACACACGGGGATTTTAACCTCAGGTGGGGTAAATCAGCCCTTTTTCCAGCAAATCTCACAGAGCTCTGGGAATACACCCAGGCTGAAGGACTGTTCTGTTTTGAATAAAAATGTAGAGAGAAGTGGCCTTCTTAGCTAACAAGGGACACGCCTGCTAAAGTTAAAATAATTGCCTTAGTAATGATTAATGGAGCTGTAGACAATACACCCCTAATGAAGTACCAACTAACAGCCAGTGTCATAAAAGACTTCCTTTTTCATCTCAGTCTACACATAAGGGGATTCTATACCCTTGATGATGAAAGGAAGATAAAGCTTAGAGGGAAAAAATAATGTGATTAATTATCTGAGAACATGTCAACACATAAGACAAAAGTAAAAAATTGGCACTGATTTATAAGTAACTAAAAATCCTGTGGGAAATATTATATGCATTTCACTAGGTTTTATGTATATATGTTTAATATATACATATTTCTCTTCCAAAAATTAGTGTTACACACATGTTTCTATTTATATGTGTATGTTCTAAACTTATGAAACACATGTGCAAGTGCACATTCATAGTCACTAAAGCAATAAACTAATTCCATGTCTGTTGGGAATTAGAAAAATGTAGAACCTCTGGGGTTAAACTAGAAAAATACTGAAAAAACTGTGTTGTAGAGAACTTGATCTGCAACGGACTAGCATCAGCAGGAAGTCAACAGTTTTCTAGTATGTCATCTCCCTGAGATTAAAGAACATTAAATATCTTCTTTGCTGTGGTGTATGTGCTGTCAGGGAACCCTGTGTGTCCCTGGTAGATGGGCAGGAGAAACAGCAGACCTCAGAAACTTTGTCAAGAGTCACGGATAAAAAGAATGAAGAAACAGTAGGCCATCAAAGCACACAGACCCCACTTAGTCCCATCATTATTTGCCATAGTAAGCATAGAGGAATAAAAGTCTGCACTTGCAGAGAGTGGTCATCTTCCAGTCCCCAGAACTTCCCCTTTTTCCTTGGGATATCAATGCTCCAGAGACCCGTCAAGTTAGATTTTATCCTATTCCAGTTTAACTCCTTTGGGAGCTATCCATTCCATCAATAACCAAACCTAAGCTCTGAGGCAACCATGCCAGGGGATTGTAGAACATCATCATTTCAGTCTATAAAGCCATTTCTCCTTATCACATTCCATGTTTTAAATTGTTTTATTTCTACATTTTGAGGGTCTGTAAATCTGGAGAAATGGAACAGTCTTACTTTAAAAGTTACCATCTTAGGTTACAGGTCCCTGTACAAGTATTTGTTACAGTCCTATATTCAGGCATGTACAACCAAAAGCTGAGCTGACAAAGTATAACAATAATATCTGGTCACTGAAAACAGAAGGATTTTTTGAGTGGAAAGTAAATGCTCCTGGTTTTAAGCTTTTGTTTGTACTGTCTGCCTTTGTCTTGCTTTTTGCTGCCTCTCCATGTGCGAATAAAACAGGGCAGCTTGTGAAGAAGTAAGGGTTATATGTAATTCGTTAAAGGCTTCGGCAGATTTTTTAAATTTTTCTTTTGACACAAGGTGAGGCCAAGGTGATAATGACCTCTTTCTGTTTTGCTGCAGATGTGTTAAAAGACTTTGGAGACTTAAGAGATAGTGTTTAGAGAAGTTTTTAGCCCAGTGAGAGTGAACATATTTCCTTTCTCACATGCACAGTTTGCAATGCTGTCATTCATCTGAAGAAAAGTCCTTTCCCCTTCCATCTGTTTTGACTTATGCACACACAAAATCCATACTAAGTCCAAAGGGAAGGGAAGAGCTTGTTCATTTTGTTGTTTTTGTGTGACATGACCCCTGCTGTGTTTTTTACCATCCTTGGCCTCTTAGAAACTCAGTTTCTTCTGACATTATAATCAAACATGTTTAGTCTTTAACAGCAGCCCACATTTGTCACTGATGCCAAATAGCCACTTTTCCTTTGGATTGCCTAGCAATGAGATGTAGGATCACTTTTCTTCCCAAATAGCTTGTTTCCTTTAATCATACTTCACCTTGTTTCTTGGGTCCTAATATTCATTACAATTCCTCAGCAGAAGTTAAATTATCTAAGACAAATCTGTGAAAATCAGCTAAAGTGAAAAGGTAGGAGCAAACATCAAGATTACCTGGTGCTCCCGCAGAGCAATTTCATGTGAATACTCAGCTGAGAAAGCAATACACTTGGTTGCAAAGCTGAACTAGTTACAAAAAAGCAAAAGAGAATTATGGTTTCTTTATATTTCAGACACAACAGGTGTTTTAAGATATCACCATCTCCTAGAAATTACTGTTCAAGACTTACTTTTGTTACTATTACTTCTTTATTGTTGTAGCTGTTGAGTAAAATTGGATTGAAGAACGATTCAAATTTTTTATATACTCTTTAGTAAAATAAAAACCCTGAACACTCTCATTTTCCCCTCTAAACCACAACTCCTTCCCAGGAAGTTTTATTTAAAGAAAAAACAGACATACAAAAATTAAAATACGTTAACACAGAAAGAATAGTAGAGTTAAGGAAATAGATTTTTAAGGGAAATAATCACAAGAATTTTACACAAACAAATACAGAATAAGAAAAACAGATTCATAATCACAGACTCCTCTTGTGTGACATCACCTACATATCTAACTAACAAGAGTCAGTTATAGCTTCTTTAACCAGATCATCAGTTAAACAAAAACCTTATCAACAAGAAAATAATTTTCTCTAAATATTGGTAGAATATTTTTTTTTCAATTCATGGCATTATCTGGATAAGAATTGTAGCCAGACAAAGAGATGTCATTTTTAGAAGAATATGGAGTTTTACTTGGTTTCTTACAGCTCACACTATTATCTAAATACAGTCTTGTTTACAATTATCCCCCAGAAGTAGATTTATTTGTTCTGATAAAAAGGCAAACTAAATCTAAACTGTGTACTTTGTGAAGACCATTTTCCTTAAACTTAGGGTAAAAAAACCAACTTAACTAGGGAAATTTTCCATTTCTTTACTTTCGGGTGAACTAGAGAGAGAAGGAAGTGGGTCTGGGGGTGGGGAGAGAGGCAGAGCATGAGGGAGAAATGGCTGGATACAGAGGGTATGAGAGAGAGAGTGAGAAAAACTGAGAGAAGCAGCACTACATGAGAAAAGAGTGAAAGAAAGAGATGGAGACAAAAGGAAGAATGGGAGTGGGTGGAGAGAAAATGTGCATGAGGAAGAGAGGAGCACAAGGAGCAAATAATTTTTGATTTATTAGTAAAACTGAGAAGGATTTATGACATCTAATGAAATATCTTAAAAATTCTGAAGAAAATTAAATATTTTCCTGCCATAAATTTTCTTACTTTTGACTTGGATTTCATCTTCATTTTTAAAACCTCCCTCAAACCCCAAACCTCTCCCCCTTTTGCCATCACTTTCAACCAGCTGTTTTCCCAAATATTATATCAGCTCCAAAGTGTTGTCAAGAGACCTGGTCTGCCCTGTCAGAGACTAGTAGATCTGTACTTAAGAGTACGGCAAAGCTATGATATCAGATGACTTCCAAAAATGCATTTCTACCAGCAAGCAGGTCAGAGAGTCTCACTGTGACAGATACAGAGCTTAATCTCCCTTCCACACCTTCTGCTGTGCAACTGTGTAGACATTTGGGTACTGCTACTTCAGGCACTGTGATTACTATGCATGAAAGCAGTATCTCTATAAAATAGATGTACCTGAGAATCACTCAGTATTATGCTGCTATGAGAAGAATCAGAAATTTTATTGTAATTTGGAGTACAGAAGCGGGGCACAAGCAGGAAAAACCCCAAAATCCCTTACAGGCAAACTTCCAGACCAACCTCCATATGTCACCTTTCAAGATCCAGTCCGCAAGAGGTGTTTCATTATATGCACCATGTGCACTAAACAAAATAATCTCCTCTGATTAAAATGAAAACCATGTTTTAACAAGGTAACCTCAGCTGCAGCATTTCAGCTGGGGTACGGCTGCTGTCTTCGAATGACTTCGATTTGGCTCATCACAGAAGTTTTTCTGGGATATTAACTAGGGACTCCAAGCAGAAAAAAATCCTTCCTGATGGTGCCTTGCTCACACAGTGTGGAATAATATGAATGGAGGCCTGAAAATTGTGACCAACATGAAATTCAAAGCTTTTGTCAGAACAACCAGACAACCTGCAAGTGAACAACAGAGATATGAAGAGTTATTGAGCACTTGCTGGTGAGCTGTCACTAGCTCTGATCAAGTGACCCTAAATTAAATGCTCATTCAATAATTTTCATTCATGTGTGATTTGCATACTCTTTTCTAAAGGATTTTTCTGATCTCATCTTAAAACATTTGGTAGGTTGCAAACAAAAAGACACGCAAAACATCCTGAAAATTATAAAGAGATCATATTCTGGTTTAATCCAATCCTATGTCAAAACACAGTTAGCAAAAAATGGAAATGGGATAGTTTCTCTGCCAATGCTCATGTTCATCCTCTTTCATCTTTGTAAATGGATGCACAGACTATTCTGGGAAGAAATCTACCCAAATACAACTTTGCTGCTGCTCTTCATGTTGATACTGCACAGTAGCCTCTGAAGAGGCCAGGATGCCAGAGACACATGGTGCTCAGGCAGTAAAGCTTAGTTTACTGCCTTTGACTTATCAACATTGCTTGAACTTCCTCTAGTTCATGCCACTGGCAGGGGAAAGAAAAAGCTTGCGGTCTTCCAATAATAGCTATGACAGCACTCTTATCACTTGGATCTTACATCATGCTGACGCAAAAAAATTTGAAGCCTAAAATACTCCCCACATGAGAATAACCTTTTTTTTTTTAATATATAATATTTCAGCCAAATTTTCAGTCAGGAGGAATGTAAACTTTTCAAAAACATTGCTAAGAATTAAGTATTTTCACTCAAGCAAGAAGAAGCGTCAAGTCAAGATGCATTTCTGGAATTCTTCCTAGAAAATAGGATTATTTAAAAAACTCCAAGAATGCGTATGTACATAAAGCTATGACACACTCACCTGCCAAGCACCATGTTAACCTGGGGGTATTTAATGCCATAAGTGTTTCCATATCCAGCACTTTTTAGAAGCCATTAGCTCTCTCCGGTTATTCGTGCCAAACCCTTTTCCTGTAAGTACATCCATGTCAAAAGTAATTCACATTGTGGGTAGAAGG
This sequence comes from Daphoenositta chrysoptera, assembly GCA_013397915.1. Lineage (NCBI taxonomy): Eukaryota > Metazoa > Chordata > Aves > Passeriformes > Daphoenositta > Daphoenositta chrysoptera. Next base: position 40,476 of record VZRO01005854.1, on the reverse strand, counting down.
ATCAAGAATTTTGCTAGGATTTGCCCAGGTCTTTGCATTCACCTAGCTCTAAAAATTCTTACTTATAGGTCTGTTATGTTTGGCTGGTATAAAAAAACCACCAAAAACAAACCAAGGTGTTGGGTTTTCAGCAGTGGTTCCCAGTCAGTTTTCCTGCAGACAGAGTGTATGCAGATTAAAGCATTTCTTTCTTTGTAGCAGTTCAGTGACTGACAGCTCTCTCAAGGCCCTTTCAGCTCATCTTAACTGAGCTCAAAGATACTCTACTATTGCTGAGGGACTGCTCCATGGATCAGAGAGAAGAGAGACAGACAAATAAAACTTTGTGGTTTGTGACTCTTATCACACAAACTAAAGATACTAGAGCTGCTGCCATCCCATTAAATTATTTATATTTGAAACTTACTGTCTTCTGAAAATTTGCATGAACTTTCTATGCATGTTTTATAGAAAAATTGATGAAACACTTTTGTGGAGTAGCTGAATAGCTTGGTGAAAAAAAATATGCAGGCAAATTACTGATATAAGAAAATGAGTTAGTAAAATGGTGATATTGATGTTATCTGCTTTTCAAGGACAAAGCTTATGGAAATACAAACAAAAAACACTATTTTAGATGAGAGCCCCATTAAGTAACGTCTTCTTTTTTTAAAGACCTTCAGAATAAAAAAGTTACAATTTTTAAATTCAAATACTCAGAAAAATAAGAAGGATGTCAAAGAACACGACATACTGCAGATCTTTAAAATGAAGGTTTATTTTAAGCAGCACTTGAGTAAGAAGCTACCTTTCCATTGGACTTCAAACATTTAAATATATTAGCAAATTGGATTTTAGATTTGCCTGCCCTAAAATATGATACATTTTTCTATATTACCTAAAATATGCATAAACAGCCAGGATGCATGTCTTGAATCCTAAAGCAGGTTATTTCTACTGCCCCAGGAATGAATTACTACAACACCAGGAAGTGTGTTACATTCAACTACTTGCAGATATTTTACTCTAAATATTTCTAGTATGAACAGTTCATCATCCAGTGATTCATAACTCTATTGACAAGATTATGACTCTCCTAGAAGGTGGGTAGAAATGTAGGACTTCAATTTAGGTGTCTAAATCTAAAAATCAAAATATTCTGCACCCAAAACCAGCTAGTTGCATCTACCTTCCTACAGAAGGAAACAGATCAGCTCTACCACTGCTTACCAAAAGCAAAACACACTGCTTAATCAGCTCTTGAGGTGGTTTGTTCTACAGCTGAGCATATACTGGGACAATGTGTTAATGACAACTTAAAAAATTCAGATTGGCCCTTTTGGGTATCTCTCTGAATTCTGAAAAATAAAAGGGCCAAAGGCCGAGGGCAAATGAGGTCTTAAAGGTCCTCATTCAGGATGAAGTATGTGATTTTTAAACACTCCAGTATATAAATTTCAGAGTTACTTAGGTTCTCTAGACTTTTCCTAGAATCATGTTACATTCTCACTATAAAAGGCTCCCTTGAACGAAGTGGCATTTTTGTGCTGAAGAAATATAGAGCTGATGATTCATTCTGGGTCCTGCCTGCTTTTCTTTCCCCTATCATTGTTAAAAATAATGCCACCATCGCTTGACCACATTGTTTCCAAATATTAACTGCCTTTACATAGAAGTGAATATATTTTGTACTGATTGTGTGTCGTATGTCTTTTCGCATGGTAGAGTAATTCCTTGTCGGCAATGGGATCTTACTCACCGTATGTCAATTTTACCTGATCCCAGTGTCTGGGGGTGATTTTATGACGGTGCTTTATTCCCTGACTGTTCTATGCCCAGAAAGGGTTGCTGTAGCTCTAAGATGAACCCGGGGTTGCGGCGGGGAAATCTGAGCTTCTGCACGGGCTCTGTTCAATCTCTCTCCCCAGGTGCTCTGGTCAGCGTGGACCGGGATGCAGCATTGTTCCTTTGGCTGGATTGGGTTTTTTGGTAGGGTGAAGCCAAAAGCTTTTTTCCCCTCCCTTCCCCAGCCTGGATTCCCTGTACTGGGAATCCTCTTGGTGGTGGGTTGTTCTTTTTCCTTAGACTGTCTCGGCTTGGCTTGTTCTGGGTTTTTTTTTTTCGGCCTGTCTGGGGAGCCTGTGGGACCGCCCCGAACCCGAGACCTCGGAGGAGCTGAACCAACATGAAAAAAGGACATTAAAATTCACCAATTTCGGCTGCTGCAAGTAGAAGACCCACGCCAGAAATCCAGCAGGTTCCCAGCTGCTGTGAACTCTTTCCTCCTCCTGTCCCCAGAAACAAAAGAAGGGCAGTCCCCATCTTTGGCTCTCGGCCACCCAGCAAGGTGGGGGTGGGGTGTAAGGATCAAAATTTCTGGTTTTTTTCCCTTTCCCTTCTTCTTCTGTGCCTTGCGGGCACTTTTGTTTGTTTGCTTGTTTGTTTGTTAATAAACAGATGGGGTTTTTTTTCACTTTCATCCACTGGTATCAATTTCTCTCATTGGCAGAAGAAAAGGGAGTTGTTGAAGCTCTTTCCCTTTTAGAGGAAACGCTTATTCCAGGGTCTTTACCCCTGAAATTTGTCTCCAAAACTGAGACACACAGACATAAAAATAAATGAGTTTACATACTTTTTGGAGAATCTTTTATTCATCTACAGTTGCTTTATAGTGAAACTTTCATCAGACTTCTGTGAAACATCATTTGAGGACGTGACCATATGAACATTTGTCTTGCCCATATTTTGAGCTAAACAGAAGGAGTCCGCAGAAAATCAAAATATGTTTAGTTCTGTTAGCATGTCGCTACTGAGTTAATGAATTCTCCTAAGAGGCAAAAGATATCAGCGTAGCAATGGATTTAAGCTAATGCAATAAAATATGCTTAGGCTAAAATTTGACTTGGATTCTGGGCATACAGAAAATGGGCTGCAATTTTGTCATTCCTCTAAGTGTCATTCCTAAGTGTCTTATATCTCCAGCCTGTGTATTAGGGCAGTTCATTCTCAGCATGAAGCTTTTCCACATTACAAATTTAATCCCCTTGGTGCTGAAAGCTTTTTAGCACTGTAGAAGATCTTGTAAAATGTCAGTGCAGGGTACATCATAGAAGTGAGACCAGAACACCCCATGTTTCTTACAGAGTCCTCAAGATGAAAGAACACATCAAAGCTATTTGACAGAAATACCAACTGTCATTTTTCATTCTCATTTTTTTAAAAAATTAATAATAGTGATTTTTTCCTAAACTAAACTAAAGACTATGGTTGCCTTTATTCTAGGATATTGAGCACAAGAGATTTTTAAAAGTCTGTATTTTTCATCCAAAAATTCCTCACTTACCACATTTTGAAAAGCATAGCCTTTGAAACAATTTCATCTTGAATATTAAACTTCTATGACTGGTCAGTTTGAGAACTTTTTTTTTGAATATGTGGAGTAAAAAACTTCCACATGTCTGCCTGAACATCAAATATATTCTTAAAATTAGTTTAGCACAAACTTTCATTTTATGGTATACGTGTAAAGCAGAATAAACTTTGCTTAGGTCTGTGGGATTCTTCTAAAACTCATAAAAGTCTTGCTGTGATTGACATATTTTTCTTGGGAAAATAAATGTGACCATTCACTGTTCTAGGCACGTATACATATCAAGTGATAAAACTTGAAAGACAAGAGGAAAGAAAAGAAATATTGAACTCTAGGGATTATATGTAAAAATAATTGCAACTTTACACATGAATGAAGGCAGACAAGTTTTATGTTATGGACACTTAACTCCTTCTCAGAAGTGATGAACAACTTTGCTGGTTTTTCTCTGCTGACAGTTTAACCCTGACAACTACTAGAGAGAATTTGTTTTAAAAGCATGAGGTACCCAAAAGAGTGACTGAAGCATATATTAGGAGAATGCCAAACACTAACTTCTTACTTGATGCAATTAGGAGAGAGATGACGCTGCTATCTTTATTTGTTTAAATTCTATTTGACAGGTAAATGCCTTAACACATTGCTCTTTTGTGTAAGCTGACAGTATTATGAATGTAAGGACTCTCAGAATTGAAAATCAGCTAATTCTTGCCTAATATCTGGGAAACTAAAAAGGATTGATAAAGATTTTACCGACTTTTGAGCACTAAATATTACTTTTAAAGAGATGTTCTGTCTGCAACAGAAATTTTGTAGCAGTACTTTGCTAATTAGAGCTATTAACTGAGAAAACTTGTAAACCTTCAGTTGTCAGAGATTGTCAGGGCTCTTCTCTCAGGGGTGCAGTAACCTGCGCCTCCTCTGATTTACCTCTCTGGCTGAAGCATAACTGGGTGCATACAGCTGGAACTGCGTTACAGACTAGGTCAGACACCCATCACAGCAGTGCCCTTTAAAGCAATCGAAGTTCCTCCAAGGCTCCAGTGCAGTAACCAGATGCTTTAAAACATTAGTCCCTAACTTGCAGTAACTTCTGCGCAATAGTAACACTAAAGTACACATCCCAGGCTCTGTAGTAAATCCATTTTACACTCATGTAACCTCATGAGAACAGACCATTGCTTCAGGAAGCTGGGAAATTGCTTAAATGAAGTGGTAGGAATTTGGCTACTGAAAAATAACAGAACTGCCTGCCCATTTCTTCTTCATATATGAGACATGGCTCAGAAACAAAAAATAATCAAAAGCCCACTTTATTCTCCTTTGTATACATATGCAAATGAACAATAAATTAAGTAAGTATGCTTCCTGAACACTCTGCAAAGATTCTCAAGCCCTGTTTGTGTGTGGGAACAGGTCTAAAATCTAATGTGGTCCTAGCAGTTGTGATATCCCTAATTAGGAAATACTACATCTGCTCATTTGTGATTCCACTTCTCTCTTTTACCCTTTTATCTTCAGCTAGCCTTTTAGCTTCAACAGTCAATTTTATAGTGGTTGTTCAATCAAAAATGGCATATTTCATGGTTATAAGAATTTTACAAAGTCAAGAGCATCTGCTCTCCTAACCAAAGGCTAATACAAAAGGAGAAATATTGTATTACATGTAAAAAATAATCATCAACATCCTAGCATTGTTTGCTCAGAATTTTTTTCCAATACAGCTTTATTGGAAATTTGGTATTAAATTAAAATCCCATACTACGTTCCCCTACCCACCTCACACTGATTTTAACAAATACATCTTCGAAAGGCATTCAGATGACTTACGTTTCTAGTTCTGAGATAAAATTTTGGGGCGGGGTGGGGAGGGGAGTGTATGGAAAAGAAGAAAAGAAACTACTTCACCAGTATTATATCAGTGGGATGTGAGATGTTGGGTACCATAGGCTGCTGTTAAGCTCACAGCCATGCCCCTTCCAGCCCTGCGTGTCACCACATACCCCAGTAAAACTCTGTTGTTGGTAGAAACAGGCCATATGTTTCGTATTGAGTCTGCAAGTCCTCAGCACTATGACTGAGACTCACAGGCTTGCTCTGTCTGAGTTTTCTCCACCTGTCTGCAGCTTTGGTTTGCCTGCATTAGCTATGACAGCAATTCCTCCAACTGACAAGTGACAATCCATGGATAATTTGTTGTTATTTCTTGTTTGTATGGCACAGGAATTCTCTTTAGATTTATAGCAAAAAGCAGTCATCTTATGTAGGATGAGATTCTATTCTGACACATTGTCTAGAGCAGCACAGGTCTGGCACAAAAGGGAGTTGCTTTAAACTGAAAGAGTGTAGGTTTAGATTAGATATTAGGAAGGAATTCTTCACTGAGAGGGTGGTGAGGCACTGGGACCGGTTGCCCAGAGAAGGCCTGGATGTCCCTGGAAATGTTCAAGGTCAGGCTGGATGGTGGGACTTGGAGACACCTGGTCCTAGTGGAAGGTGTCCCTTGCCCATGGCAGAGGGGTTGGAACTGATGATCTTTAAGGTCCCTTCCAACCCAAACCATTCTATGGACAGCAGAAGCTTTGCAAAGTGGAGGCATGAGATTTGGCATGGTGGAGTGTGTTGAGAAATGAAGCATTGGCTTGGCCATGGACACCCCACAGCAACAAACGTCTGACGTGTAGTCAGTTAACAAACATCGACTTGAAACTGGAAGTAAAATCTGATTTTAGAGAACAAAGAAGTGGTGCGCAGCATCCACAAATGCATCCAAAGTATGTACATAGTAAGGTTCATTGAAACACGGAGCAGAAATACAATGAAAGAAAGCAAAATGTAAAGATGTGTTTGCAAATCTTAAAATGACCCCAGGTGGATCCTAGACTGAGAAAGAAATAAGCAACATCAACACTGTATTTCTCCTGGCAATGGACATTGAATGCTGACAAATCTCCATAACATACCATGAATCATGAGAATGACCACATTGACATTACAGACCAAATGGAGCAGAGAATGGACAAGCATAGCACCAGAAAAAAACGCCCAGAAACTAAGTGTGTGTATTGCATAAATTGTAAAGGTATTCTTACTAATTCTATTATTATTCTTTTTCTGTAATAGTTAGAGCTAGACTATTAATGATTCTTCAATTATATTGTTCCAATTTTAGTGATACTAACAATAAATTCTTGGATTTCTATGTAAACTTTTTGGCCATAAACAAGGTTTGAAAGTAACTTGTATACTGGCCTGAAATTGTGCTATCACATTTCTCAGCTGGATGCAAATTCAGGAAATTTAGCCAGCTGAAAAACTGTCTCCAGGAGACTAAAAATATAAGAACAATGAAATGGGAACTACAGATGCAAACTAATGAAAAAAAAAAAAAAAACAAAAAAAAGTGAGGAGCCCCAATTATTGCAAATACTCATAAATACTCATAAAGTTTCCTGATATAATATATAATGTGGGAGGTTTTTTTATACTGCCTAGTAAGAAATGTTTGAGTTAATGTTAAAAGGGACCTTCTTAGAGCTGGTAGACTGAAACTGTGTCTATCATATGCTCTAGTTATGAACACTAACCTTGCTTTTCTTTCTCCTCACACTTGTGATCACAAAATTACTTTCAGTATTGAAATAGATTTTTTTTTTTTTTTTTCTGTGGGAGTAAAACAGACAAGCAGAATGGAGAGCTGGTCAAATGGTCACCACAATCAGTTCCATGCTGTTTGTAATGCCTTGGCAAATGGCCGATAAATGGGAGATGTAACATGTTGGCATGTAAAGCAGCTTAAAGTGGCCTGAAATATGTTTAATGATGGTTGCTTGGAAATGCTCTTTCCTTTTCAAGTACATTCAAATCTCTAGCCCACTGATTCTGTTCAGGTATTTTTTTCTTTTTATTTTTTTTCTCAATGCCTATCACCAAAAAAATGCCATTGCCATCAGGCAAAAAAAAATTTTGTCACTGAACCTACCCGTCCTCAGTTCTTCATGGTATACAAGATGTGCTTAAAAAGTACGTAGGGGAGTAAGACTGATTTTCTATCACATTTATTTCCTATCAGACTGCCACAGACATACAAATTGTCCTCAAGACAGTAACTTACTTAACTTCAGCACAAAGCTTTTGTCTGTATTCTGGTAATATAAACAGCTTCAGCATCATCTCCTTTTCTTCGAGTCAGTGTACAAAGTCTGTGGGTGCTCCCACGCAGATCCTGCCTGTGCTGGCAAGGGTGGGAGCAGTGCTGAAGGTTTACCTGGTTCTTTTCCAAACAATAATCTTCCAAGGTTAATTCTAACTTCAAAATGCTTTTTTCTCCAGACCCAGCTATCTAAGGCATCCCGTAATCATGTCCATCCAGCACTCCAAGCAGAAACTTTTTACCTCTTTAAAATAAGGAAGTAATGGAGTAATTTCTGTAAAACAAAAAGTATAAAAAAAAAAGTTAAGGCAAAGGCTTTCAAGCTTTTAGACCTTGCTTTAGTTCTTTCTTTCTGCTATATTCAGGAGGGTACTTCCCCAGAAAGGTTTTGTCTTCCCACCTACCACAATTATTCATTTCTAGTGTATGTCAGACTACTTAACCGCACTCACTGCTAAAATGGTATCACTCCTTTCCTGCTGACATTTGTCAGTCTTCACTTCTGGCGACTAGTTCCTTTCAAAAACTTTTTTGGGACCTTTAACTCCTGGCACTTTTCCCATGCATCTGTATACATGAGATGTTACCACCTCTTGATTATTTCTGCATCCTGCTGGCTTTTCATATTGGTAGAAAGCACAAGTGCTTCCATGGTTTTTTGCTGTTTAACCTACACACCATCAGAACCCAATCTAACTATCAGCTGTCTCTAAATCCTAATTTCTGGCTTGCTGCAGGAAAGCCTTTAAAGTAAGAGGAGAGCTTGTTAGCAGTCAGCAGTGACCCTATCATGTCTGCTCAAGAACTCACTTAGTTTTAATCCCAGAGGTTGATTAAGCCTAAATGGTATATTTACTAAAAAAGAAGAAAAAAAGTAATGTCTGACAACATGTGGTAATGTATGAAGTATATTAAATTAATAATCCATGTACTTTGTCAATGCTAGCCACAGCACAGAAAAAAAGTGTTTTTCTTGCTCTTTTTCTGTGTAACATTATGAGTTGTAACTGGTGTAAGCTTTCAAGGATCAGTAAACTGAAGGTTAAATGTTTATAAATGCTTATAAAATACATGTCTACAAAGCTTCTGCAGTGATGACTCTGCTTCGAGCGGTTTAAGATTCACACAGCCTGAGTGTCTCCGATAATGTTAATGGCTTTATTGTGCTGCTACTCTGAAACAAACTCACACAGATTGTATTTTCCTAGAACCGCTTTAAAAAGCCACTCCTCTCTGACTTTCCTCTGTCCCCCAAATCTACTCAGACCAAAACTTACCACCAGCAGTCACAAAAGTGCCCCTTGTCTTACAGATGAGAGGAGGCTCAAGCAATAGGGCTGTCCCAGGCGCTGGAAGGGGACATTGGCACAGCTGAGCACACTTTACTTACATGGCAAGAGCAGCAGGGTCACACCGTTAGCATCAGCTTTCTAAACTTTTTATTTCCCCTCTTGCTATGTTTATGGTCCTTGTAATTTATCCATCATGTCATTATTACTCATCACTCCCCTGGACTAAGTTTCCTTTCCATGTACTTCTTTCTACCAGTGGTTTCAGTTGTTATTTCAGAATTCTTTTTCTAAGGAAATAAAAGTTTTATTCTTCTATTAAAACTGCTAAAAAAATATAGAGCTACTCATGTCCCAAGTCAAACATCACTGTTAGGTCACCATTCTGAGAAAGTAAGCTGGTCTCATGCACAGGCTGATAGACTAAAGTAAACACACTTACCCAATGAGGTTTTTGCTCTGGTTTCTGTTTAATACTCACCTATTTTCTACCTGGCCTCCTTTTCACTTTAAATTGTGTCTCCATCATAAGAGAAGGAAAAGAAAAAGCATTCAGAAGAAATCTTTGTCAGCTGCATCATCAGCCACAGCAGTGACATCAGCCATAGGCAAGGGAAAAATCAGCAGTTCTGATATATACCCACCTTATTAATGAGCTTTGTCTGAAGTCACATGTATTATGGGTCATTTCTAATTTATAAGTTATTTGACATTCAAAAGTAAAAGCTTTTGTCTTTGTCAAATTAGAAGCTTGCTTAAAAATCTTAATGATCAACTTTGTTGCATCAAGGGCTTTTAACTAATTTGAGTGGTCAGCAATATTATTATACTTCATAAATTAAATAAATATCTACATGCATGTTTTATTTGCTCTGTTCTGTAAAATTTTTACTATTTTGTCAAGGCAGCTCAAGAAGAATTGGCTTAAATTAGAACCTGGATTCTTCTCTTCTTCAGCTAAGCAGAAGACTGCCATTGCAAGTCAGAGACTGTTTCCTGCTATACTGTGTTCAGCCAGAGGGTAATGGGACCTCCTGTGAAATCCAAAGACTGGTATAAATACAGCTGAGTCATTTTTTTGTAGATCTACTAGTTCTTTCACACAGCCTATCTGTCTGACCTTCCATTTCAGGATTTTGGCCTGCAAATTGGAAACTGTGTCTGTATTTATAACTAATTGCTTACAGGTACCAACTTCTTGCCCCCAAGTAACACAATTTTTATGCTTCTGTGGTCTCCTGCCTAGTGAGGTGGTGAGGATGGAATGATTGCCTTGTGACAGAAGGTTGGCTGAACACAGGTGTTTTCCCAGTTTACAAGGTTTCTGCCAATTGTTTTCTTAATGTTGGTAGGTATACATAGGATATAAACCTTCTTGTTCTATAATAATTACCTAAGAAGCAAACAAAAAAAGGACACCTTCATTAAAACAGTAGTGCTTTCTTAAAAAAAAACCCAACCCACACAATGGAATAAGAGCACCATGAGCACCATCTTCAAACTTTTAATTATAAATTTTAATTAACTATTACTGTTGTTACAGCAGATTAGATCCTCTGCTTAGTGACCCCATTTAGATGTGTACTATATGAGAACGGAAGGATGCTCGCATTAACTCAGTTCCTTTTTTTGTGACTTTCTGTTGACTTTCATTACGGCAGCAGCTGAACTGAAGATAAAATTACCAAAACTGAAATTTATGTCCTATTCTGGTGTTGAGGTTTAGGATTTTTTCCTTTTGTTTCTTTCTCTTAGGGAGTTTTCTCCCATTTTGTTGCTAAAAGACAGTAATGACTGGGTACTTAAGAGAGACAAAAGAAGTTGCCACGGGAAGGGTGCGGCTGGCTACTCTCTTAGCTGGGGCGGGGGTTTCTTGTGGAGGGGCAGAGATACTGCAAGAATTGGGCTGGGGAAAAGGGGACTGGATGCAGCTCCTTGCTCTCTTCCACTCTCGGCATTTGGAGGGGGAAAGGCTCTGGTACTGTGGGAAGAATTCGCCACCGCTATGGGTTTCTGTCTCCTGCTGCCTTTCTCCTACAGTGAGTGAAGCTTTGCTCATGGGAGCAGCCACTGAACTGGGACCTTATGAACACCCTACCTCACCAAACAAAAGACCCTTCAACCATCTACTGGTGTGCCTCGGGGAAATCCCGGGATCCCCGAGCCCTTTCCCCCTCCAAGGGAGCCTCTCCCGGCTGTGTTCGGGAGCCGGGCAGCCACTGCCCAGTCCCCACCGTTACTCTGCCACTTCTTTGAGTTTCTGCTACACTGCAGCCCTTCAATCCCTGCCTGCTGGACGCCCTACAGTTCCCGCTGCAGCTGAGGAGTTTCTGATACATCTCATCTCCCACCCCACGATTTTGCTCGTCCCTGCTGTTACAGCTTGCAGCTTCCAAGGTTCCTGCTACAGCTCATTTCGCTATCCAGAGGGGTAGCAAGACCGACTCCCCTGGGGGTTCTAAAAGAATCCCTTTCTCCATCCCTTCTGCGGCCTGTGCCGCCATTGCCCCGTGAGGGAGATGTGGCCGAGCTCGCGCCACAGCGCCCCCTGCAGGCGCAGGGGCATGACCGCACGGGCCCTGCCCGGCCCGGAGCCAACAGCGCCCCTGCGGGCTGTGACCGGAACTGCACCGCGGGGAAGGTGCCCGGCAGCCGAGAGGCGGCTGCGGCTGCGTTTCTGCTTCTGTTTGTTGTCGCTGCAGTTGTCGTTGTTCATTTGCATTGTCATACATATACGTACTAGTAAAGAACTGTTATTCCCTTTCCCATATCTTTGTCTGAAAGCCCCGTAATTTCAAAGTTATAATAATTTGGAGGGAAAGGGTTCATATTTTCCATTCCAAGGGAGGTTCCTGCCTTTGTCAGCAGACATCTGTCTTTCAAACCAAGACATCTAGTTAAAAAAGAGTCAAGCAATTATTAATAAATATACCTTATACAAACTATTTCTATGCAAAATAATTACAAATGCATATGCAAGTGTTATGTGTTTTTCAGATAAAGAAAGTGTAGAGATGACAAAATCTTACCCACTTTTAGAGAACCACTGGTGTCCAAACTACAAAGTTATTTTCTCCATATACCTGGTTTCAACAGCAAATTGAAGAAAATCCAAATCATTATATTTTTTCAGCATAAGTGATTGCCTGCAAGCCAGCTTGCATATTAGTCTTTTTACCTCTAAAAATAAAGCTCAAAGACATATGGCCATACATTTTTAATATGTTTTTCATTAATTGAAACCTTCTCCAAAGTATGAAAGTAAACAATATGTACGTGTATCCAGAGTCCCTTTCTTCATCATGGTTACCTAGAAATCTGCTCATGACAGAAACCATGTTAAAGCTATAAAATATAATCTGGTCTAGTCAATCACAACAATTTAAAACAAAATTTTCTTGGACTACATGGTAACTTTCATATTGTTCCTGTAAAGCAAGTTACTTTCCCCATCAGAATTCCACATCATCTTTCCAACGTTCATGCTACAGGCAAGAAGCTACTAAAAATGAAAGGGGGAGAATATGGTCTGGATTACTACTCATCTGCCTTTATATTTCAACCGATACCCCAGTGAGGGTGTTCAAATACTAGCAGTGGTAGCAGAGACTGATAAATAGGGTTTATCTCATTGACAACAGAAACAACTTAATTCTCTTCAGTTATCTTTCTTTCTATTTACAGTCACATACATTTGTCTTTAGGTACAGCTCACTTCATCCTGGTTTGGTAGGGCAATAAACTTTAAATGATGCCACTGTCTGTCAATTCATCCTAACAACTTAGCCAATGAGTCCTGCACAGGCCTGTGAAGAAGGTTAAGGGTCCAAAGAATTTTTTGTATGAGGAAAGGCTGAAAAAGCTGGGACTGGCTGGTCTGCAGAAGGCGTAGGGAGGTCTCAAAAATGGTGTATAAATAGATGATGACTAGAAAGAAAGAAGAAGGAGCCATGTTCTTCTCAGGAGTGCACACTGACAGCACAAGAGGGAATGAGTACAAAGTAAAAACCGGAAATACCGTATAAACACAAGAAAATGCTTTTTTATATACTGTGAAGGTGGCCAAATACAGGACCAGGCTGCCCAGAGAGGTCGTGTAGTATCCATCATTGGAGGCTTTCAAAACATGAAACAGTCCTGGGCAAACTGCTCTATCTGAATGAGCTCGAGCAGCAGGATGAGCTCGAGCTCGAGCTCGAGCAGCAGTCATCTCAAGAGACCCCTTCCAAGCTAAATGATTCTCTGATTCCGTATCATCCCCTTGATCAAATCCAGCCATATTTGCTAGAAGAGTAGCTGACTTAGACATTTTAAATTCCTAGGACCTTTTGGAATATAATATGTAAAGTATACAAGTTACACATGGAAGTAAGTTACACATGGAAGTGTAAGTTACACATGGAAGAGGAGAGGAAGGGGGAACACCATTTTTACTGCTGCAGAAAAGACAATTAGCACTCTGCACTCCCTCAGCAGCAACAGTCCCCTAAATGGGATACAGATTTATTAGCATGGGCAGATTAGTGCTTGCATAGCTGCCTGGCTTATGAGCTTCTGTCTTGGCGGAAGAAGTCCTTTATTCCCAGTCTGCAACAGTGGATACAGCAGGGATGTGGGACTATTGGAAGAGGAAGCAGCTCAGTGAGAGGGCTCTAGCAGACTCTGGAAGTGTAAAGTGGAAGGTGGAAACGCAGTGATTCAGCTGGCATGAGAGGAGCTGAGGTTACCTCAGAACATAACTGTAAAATCAGGCTTTACACAGTGACTTGCTTGATAAACAGTTAGAGCCATTACAGCACTGAATGCTGCTTGTGTATCACACAGCATTTTCTGTGTGCTGTAGAAGCAGAGCAAAGAGCATTACTATAATCCATTGCCCAGACTACTCCATCCTTCTTCTTAAAGAAGCAATTCATCCATGTGGAGTACCTTACCACAATAGCTATTCTTCTTCCAAGCTGGTGCATTGCTACATAAAACTGCCTCAGACTTCAAATAGTCTCTCTTTCACACACAGATTAGGACTCAGCTTGCACTTGCCAATGTTTCAGCAGAAGGAAGAACCGAGAGTTTGGAGAGCAAGTGGATATCACTGGAGAGGAAAGGGTGAATGCCATGCAGCTGGAGATTCAGGAGAGATATTCAAAAGCATCTGTTTTTATTGTGTTACTGCTTTTTTCTTTTTCTTGCTATTTTCATATTCTTATAATGTCATTAACCTTCGCTTTGATTCTTGCTTTTCTGCAGTCAGAAGATTATACAGCCAAACAACATGGGAATGGGCTACTCAGATACTGCGCTTGAACATACAAGACCTGAAGTATTTTCTTGTCAGTGCAACATGGAAGTGCATGAAAACAAGGATTTGAATGCCCCAGAATAGTTGGTGAGTCATGAAGGTGTGCCAGAGAAACATGATAGTTAAAGGAGACAGATTAGTTGCCTAATTAGTTGATTTAATGGCAGCTGTCAGTCTCCGAAAGGAAAAGAAGATACTGGGAATAATATTTATGAGGTAATAAGGAAGCAAAAGTCCTAGGAACACTATCTGGACAGCACAACTCGTGCATCAAGAAGTTTTTTTGAGAAGGTCCTTTTTGAGAAAAGGTGCTTGCACTTGCTTATCTGCTGCCATCCAAGGAAGTAGCCCATTTCATCACTTCTGTATTAGCAAATCATCTTGTGAGTGTGAATCCACTTCATCAGGATTTCAGAAACTGACTGATTGCTTAGTAATTTGAGGTAAGAATACCTACTACAAAAATCATACATCACTTTAGAGTGATTTTTGGAGATATACATCACGAAAGGATGGCGACTACTTGGAACGGTTTCTTTAATGTAGAAAATATCTTTTCAGGCAGTCTTGGCTGACTGTCCATGCCCATTCTGACACTGGAACTAATAACTTTTCCTACTTTATATAGGGGTAATCTGGGTCTTAATTCCTTGATAGCATCCTTATGAGTAAACAGGGTTTTTTTAGCAGGAATGCCTTTTATTGTCCGTTAGATGGAGACTGTGCCTAAGGCAGGAGTTGAACTTTTACTTCAGTATACTCATCTTTGTTCTCCATATGTTATTCACACATTAACATAATTGTTACAGTATGTTGTCAATGAGTGGTTTAGGTTGCTTAAAGAATCACCATCAAACACATTAGCAAAAACAGATTTGAGTAAATATGCAGAAAACAACAGGCAAGGCTCACTCTTTTGCTTACTACATGAATGAAACATACAGAGGAAAATCATTTTGGAAGCACCACTGCTTGAGATACCTGTGTTGGCTTCTGATCTAGCAGCTGTTTGCTCTAAAATCAAAGAGCACTGAGACTCAAGCAACACTGTCTCCTTTGTAGAGTGGACTCTTCTTGTTCCTTTTTTGTCATTTTATGTTTCTCATTGCACTTCCCTTGGAATACATTTTAGTTTCCAGGAAAGAAATATTCTTTTTCTTTGGGACCACAGCCTGTCTAAGGGACAACAGAACAAACTGAAACACAGTAGTTCCATCTGAGTGTGAGGAAAAGCTTTGGGGTTGACAGAGCATTAGAATGGGCTGCACAGAGAGATTGCAGAGGATCCATCTCTGGAGATATTCCAAAGTCACCTGGCCACTGTGCAACCTGCTCTGGGTGAACCTGTTCTGGCAATGGGTTTGGACTAAAGGATCTCCAGAGATCTCTTCCAACTAGCTGTTCAGTACTATTTCTGCTGACTAGCTACATTTGCAGTTGGCTAGCTCTGTTACCACCTGAATGCCATAAAGGTACAACTAAACCAGAAGTGGAAACTACCTGCTTGTGGCAGTACTCCTTTTGGGAGTACTCCTTTGAAATGCAGTCTTTCAACTTGATAATCAGGTTTCTTAAGGCAGCACTTGAATCTCATCTTTAAAGTATCACAGTAAGAAAATGGTGAAAACATCTCATTGATTTGTGCATATATTTGGGGACATAAGGAACAAGCAGGAGATAAGGCATAAACTGAATATAGAAAGGAGAGATTCATGAGGCCACTTTCAAAAGCAGCAGGAGAAAGTATGGCTCAACAGTGCCAGTGTGAGCAGGTCTTCATTACAGTGCAATAATTTTTCATGAACACAATTACTGATTATCAATTACATTCATTTATTTTTGCTGTAGCAAGCAATCGAAAGACAGCACTTTTCAATAAAAATGGATAGCAATTTAAAATAATCTAAATTATATTACAGAGCTATAAGCAGAATTCAGCAGAATTTGGCCTCTTTTATGACTGTGCAATGAAAAAGAACAGTCATAGAATTTGCAAAGACACATAAGCTCTAGTAGTGTGTGAAGACTGAAACTGCAATTATAGCACAAAATTATCCAATTCATTATAGAAAAAGTTGGGGATACTTTCTAGTATCTATAACCAGAATGGAGTTGTGTATTTCCTTTTGCAACATGTCTGGTAAAGGTTTAGAAATCGATTATTCTTTGAATCTATAATTGATACTGATGGATTTAATAGGCTTTAAATATACTGTATGGCATTTGCAGTATTATCTAGGATTTCTACATTCCTTCACACAATCACTGAGCACAATTTTTTCTATTTTATTTAAAAATCTCAAGTGCATACAGAGTTTAAATCTAGACCTCACTGAGTCAGTTTTGCTCTCCTGTGAACTGCTTCAGACATTTTATAGTAATTCTATTAATGGGGCATTTGCGCCAGGATCCTTATATCCAGGGGGCCCAGGGTCTCTGCCCAGACTGAGGGCTCTGCCCAGACTGAGGGCAGTGTTTTTTCATTTTCAAGCACACACAGATGTGAAGCTGACCACACATCCTTGTGACACACAGAGGACACCGACATGGCTGGTGCTGGCACTGCACAGCCCATGGAGGGCTCCCAGCCCAGCCTGCTCTTCCTTCTGGGTTGGCAGGCAGAAGGTCCCTGGTGCAACACTGTGGGGAGACTCTCCAGGTTCATGAGCATACACATGTTCATGGAGCCCCCTCTGCCTGCCTGGTGCCCCTGCCCCAGTCCCAGATCCCCTCGTCACACCCACAGGTCCCCAGCTTGCTGGCTAGTCCAGACGAAGGTTTGCTGGTGATGGCCATGTGCACCCTATCTACACGAGGTTTGGGGAGAACAGAGACACTTATCCCAGCAGCTGGCGCCACACAGATAGACTGGGACCTGTGGTTCTGCTGCAGCAACCAGCGCTGATCCCCTCACTTGCCTCACTCATGCTGGGCCTGCCCAGCAGCTGGTTTTGGGAACACGCAGCATTCCCTTCCCCCAAGAGGAGGTTAGAGAACCCCACTTGCTGCTGTGCTGACACTGAATCACAGAATCATAAAGGTTGGAAAAGACCTGTAAAATCATTGAGTACAACCATTAACTCAGCACTGCCAAATCCACCACTACACCACATCCCTCAGGACTCTACCACTTCCCTAGGCAGGCTGTTTGAATGCCTAACTACCCTTTCAGTGAAGGAATTTTCACTAATATCCAACGCAAACCCCCTGGCACAAAGCCCTTCATTCAAGTAGCTGTAGAGAGTGACTGAGACGCCCACCACTTGCTTCAGCAACTGCTACCACAGGCCAGGGGCATCCACATCCCTCGTCAGTACTCCAGCAGCTGGCGCCCACTCCTCTCACAACAGTCCCCCAGCATCTGTCACTGAGTCCTAACAGCATGCACACACATGGAACAGACAGTGAGATTACACAAGAGAAGGAGGTAAGAGAAGATTTAATGGAGTTAAGATAGACTGGGGCAATGCGCCTTAGCGGTCTGCCAGACAAGCATACTGACCCACCATGGTTTACAGACCAGCCCCTTTTCTGTCTATTCCTCTTCTCTTCCTCCCCTGCACACTGCCCCATTTGCAAAGACCCATCAACTCCCCTCCAACATCCTGGACCGTCAGGACTGCATCCTTATCAGTTGCAAAGTACCATCTGCCCACAGCTTCTTGATAGCTGTTCAGTGTGACTGATGAGGTTGGCTTCTTCTCCTTGTCTCCATTATGATTTGCCTGTCAGGTTTGGGGGTCCACATACTTTGCTTTCCCCTTTTCCTCAGTATCCCATCTGATAAAGTCCTTGATCAGAAAATCATACTGGAATAAAAAATCTTACACTCTATATACCCTTACCATTTTGTGTGACTCATCAGTTTTGGTTCTCATCTCTGCCTTCCTTGTTATTGGTCAGACAAGTTTGTGTCTCTCTGTTCCTGTTTATGGCTTCTCCCTTTTCTTAATATCCTCTTTTGTGTTGAGAAAGTCCCTGATTAGACACCTTAAAGGAGCAGACATTTTCCACAGATTTTACAATTAGCACAAGATTGATAAAATTACCCTAACGGTGTTACAAAGGAATATGGAACAGAATATAGCAGAAAACATGAAAGAAAATTTTTATTTTTCAGTTATACAAATAAAAAACAATCCCCATAGTTGTACTTGAAATAATACTAACGGTGTCAAACATGACAATTCTGAGAGAATATGTATCAATACTTTAAACCACAGAAACTGTATGACATACACTCAGTAGCAATAATACTGTGCAGGAATGAAGCTCTCTGTAAACGCTCTTTCTTTATCTACATTTATAACAATTGTGCTTTGCCCTACACAAAGTAACAGTGCTCTCAAAAATAAATAATGTGCAATTTCAGAGTTCTATCCTGACATATGCTAATCTAGATCCCCATCTAAGTCCTGGACACGTCTCTCCCAGGAAAGTCACTGCAAAGTGTGCTTAGCACTTAGCTAAATCAACGACTAAAATAGGTACCAAACCCACACCTGTTTTTTTTTCACCTTGCAGTCAATTAGAGAAAAAGTACTGACCTCAAGCACATGTTGCTTATATTATTTAACAAAAGAAGGATACAGTATTACGCATCAGACTCAGATTTGAAAGGTTCAGTAGATCTTATATCTGGAGAGTGGCTCAGAGCTGTGGGAGAGAACTGTCCCAAAGCTGAAAAGTTAACAATTAAACATTTATCTATTATTTTTATGAAATATGAAAGACTCTGTGACAGAAACATTAGCATTTATCTTAATAAGTAATTTACAATAAAATTATCTGACTGAAATCAAGTTGTTTAATGCAAAGCTGCCAAAAGCTCTGGAAAAATATACACGTTCTGCTGTCTTGATTTAATTTCCAGTTCTTATTTTTAATGTACATTTAGGAACTACAGCTGGCAATTGATACAGCTGATGAGAGGATAAATTTGAGGAAAACTCTGAACACAACTGATTAGCATTTCAGTTGTCTCTAACCAGGGCAGATAACACTACAACGTTAGGGATCTTTCTTTTTATCCTACTACTTTGTATTAGTTGTTGATAGTGTCAGATTATAAAAGTGGTAATTATAATATAAAGCCATTATCTGCACTGTGCTCTGTAGGCAGCAGAAGTGTAAATGTAAATAAACAACAGAAATCACCCAAGGCAGCTATGGAGGCTGAAACTGTTGGCTGCTGACCAGGGAAGGACCACAAAGTTAAATTTGTTCCACCTCAAAGTCTCTATACAGCAGTTAAGCCTTTGCTGCTATGCCCAGGGTCACCTTTAGAGAAAAAAATCACACAATGCAAGCAATCTGTTTTTTCCATTTAGGTTCCTAGGGTGCCTTAACAGAAATGCTCCAAGAGCCTCAGGAGGTATAAGGGAAAGATAAGAAGGGCGTCTGTAGTGAGTCCATTGCTACAGCTTCCCAGCTGTAGAGCGCAAACAACAAGGAAAGTCCTGGGCATATCCCACCTCAGCTTGCCTTAGACCAACAGTAACTGGTGGTCACAAACCACCTCAAAACAATCTGTAGCGCAACAAACCACACACCAGGGAGCCTCCCAGAATCTTTGGGCTCCACATGGACATAAGTCTTGTAAAAGAACAATAGTGTAAAATGACCCCTAGTGCATGTGAAAACCTGCACAGTCAAAGACCACAACTGCTGGTTGCCTCAGAGAACTGTTTGAGACCCATTCCTCACTGCATCACACCTCAGCTCAGGATAAAGTGAGGCAGGTGAGAGAAGAGGGGTTCTGGTGTGGAGTCCCCTGGTTTTGGAAGGGAGGCACACCTAGGTGCTGGTTTGAGGGGAGAGTGCTATGAGCAGGATGAATGCAGGTCACGGCAGAGAGCCCTGAGTGCAAGTGTGCAGTACTGAAGGTGGAAAGCCTGCAGAAGATGAGGTTAAGGCCCAGTTTTGAGGAGGTATGGGAAAACTGTTGTCTTGGGTGTAGGTGCTACTGTCATGTCTTGTGCCAAACTAAGTCAGAGAAATTTAGTGATAGGGTAAAAATCTAGACTCCATGGCTTATGTACTAAAGTTAACTACACTTGCGGAAAATCAAATGTGAAGCATGCAGAACAGGCTTCAGCCAAGGTTTAATTTGTCTTCTGACTTTTAAAGGCAAATCCTCTCACCTGTCTTTCTATTTACATTATATTTTTTTCATTTATTCATTTACACAATTTTTTTTTACTGCCAAGGAATTAGAGAGTCCCCATGAACTTTGTTGTCAGATACATAATCCATTTGCATATTCAAACCTTCCTTGAGGTGAACAAAATCACCTGTCAGTTAATGTTTTAGTCTACTTGAGCTTGCTGTTTGTCGATGCCCTGACACTAGAGGAAAGAAAAGACATTCCCAGAAGATAAAGCTAAGAAGATAAAGCAGATGTTTCTCTGAGCTTCTGAGAGACTCTCAATCTTTGAATTCTTTATTTCAATAGTAATTTTGTCAATGTATATGAAATATGCTTTAGAAGATCAACAGTAGCAAAACCCTAACAGCAAGAACAGGCTCACTCTCCATCAGAGAAATAATCTTGTATTAAAATGAAGGCATACATAGTGAACAAATAGCACCCTCCAGTTTATCAACAACAAATTTAATACATCCCAGTCTGCATGGCTGTTTAGATCCTCGTGATGCCTTGGTTTCAGTGAGTTTCGTGTTAGGACCACTTATCACACATTAGGATGTGGCCAAAGTGAACTGTCCTGGGTAGGAGAGCCTGGTGAATAAGGAAAGATGTTACTGTGTCTTACATATAGCAGAACTGACTTTCTACTTCCTGTAATATTTGGCTGCAAGGCAGTGATTTAGCTACCAAATTTGCATAATTGCAGATCTCCAATCATGCATGATGAAATACATGAACTTAAGAGGAGAAAATGGGTAATAAAGAGCATTTTCAGCCAGTAAATGTTTGTGAGTGTGGTGATACGTATGAAATTGCACAAAGTAATTAAAAATTCAGGAGATACACTGAATATCATATTTGGAGACCAGGACCTAATGTAGATCTGAAAATGTAACAAGAAAATACCCATACATTATACCTGCATACCTACTCCTTAGCCAAGCATTAACAGGAAAAATGTGAAACCTTGATGTCACCCATTTATGTGCTCCTTTAGCACTAGAACATATCATAGGATGGCAGCTTTTGTTTCTTACACTGTACTGACAAACCACCCTCTCCTATGCTCCTGTAATTTCTTGTTCTCTTTTTTTTTGGAAAGAAGGAAGTGAAAGAACTCTTGGTTTTGTGGATAAACAAGACTGTTGATCAAAAAAACCACTGTGAGATAATGCAGCTCTGTGTTATTTCAGTCAGTTACACATCAGAACATCTAGATGATACAAATGAGGTATATTAAATAAAGAGATCATCTAACAGCAGTAGAAATTTAAAAGAACTGATCTGCAGTTTTTTCCATTAATTGGTCTTTTTTTTTCTTTAGTTCCACTGTCGCCTGAGTTTCTTTAGACTTTTCCTTTCTACCAGGAGTAAAACTGTGCATATATATACACATATACATTTGAATGTATGAAGTAATTTCTTTACTCCTGCAGATTTTTCTGAAGAATTCTATATGCAAACTCAGTAAAGAGGCTTTGCTTTGAGATGCTTAAAAAATATAAATAACAAAGACTATGTTCCTTTAAGCAGCAAAGAAACATAAATCCACACCATTTCTCCAAGATAAGGAAAAAATGTGTGTAAGAGTAATCTTTGGCACCAAAAACAAGGGCATCCTCCTTCAATCCTTCATGCCCTTCAAGGGCATGTCTTCAAATCTGTACAGGAGAGAAAAATTTCTCTTTAAGTCAGATCAAAATGGTATCTGTGTGGTTTCATGTAATGGGTACTGACAACAGTAGCTAGAAAAACAATCAGGATGTTAAAGATTGTATGACAGCAGGATGCAACACAATAACACTTGATAAAATATTTGATGTTCACCTCCACCCTCCCACACTTACAAATATTTTTTTCTTAAGACAATTCCGTAAGATAAAAATATTCAATTACTCATAACATCCTTGAAATCTTGTAAGGGCTCCAAAACTTAAAACAACAAAACACAATCAACGGCAATAAGAAAAACAGCAACAAAAGCTGAGGTTATAATACAAGATCAGAAACAGTTCTCTGACTGAAGGCATTTACTGATTTGTTTGATCTTACAGACTTCACTTTCTCTACTCAAATCCATCACGATATTTTCTGCCAAAGCCTGATTTATTTGCTCAAGTAAATATTCCATCCACTGGGTATTCTTGTGTGGGCTGTGTGATCACAGTTGCAAATTGGCAGGTTCTTTTTCTTCTTTAATTCATGATGAATGTGTCACTGCATCCTGTAAACACTACTGAGTATACATTCAAGCTTTGTTCTTAGTGAAAGTGGCACTTACTTGAACCCTTGCAGTCAAGATAGCTTAGTTATATAGCACTTTACAGGTATAATAGCTGGTTATGTACTTCTGATATAACGCCTTTTTCCAATGGCTTAGTGGGTATTGAAACAAATCCCCACTGTGGTCCCACTGCCGTTCCAAAACATCTTTATGATGAGGTGTGTATGCTGTTTTTATTGTACTTTACATGTGCTTTATTGCTGTGTGCATTTCCCTGTTGTTAATTTAAGTGCTCCTCTATTATGTAACACATACAATGTTTTAAACTCTAATGGCATCCTATGAGGACTGGCATTAGAAAAGTACCGATATTTCAGATCATCATAATAATGATACTTGACTGGTTTTCCATGTAAATCCTTTGGGAATGGCCAAAATCCATACAGGTGAATTTCATCACAAAATCTGGTGGCAAGTGTATACATGAGGAGACCAGTGCTGGGTCGTTTAATGTGGACCTTGTTTGTCAGCCAATAGCTGCAAAGAAAGAAAAAGTGCATTAAGAAACTCATATAACTTCATGGGAATAAATCCTGTGTACTTATTTTATCTAATATGCGTTCATTTTACACTATGAAAAGGTGAAAGCCTCCTTTTCTCTAAACTGAGATCATAATGACATTCTTCTGGTGCACTTTTATTCCTCCTAGAGGAGGTTAAGGGAGATGTTATTTAGCACAGTGCTGAAAAAAACCTGGCCAACTAAGAGACTTAGTTCAGGCCTTAATCCTAACACGACATCATGTCTGCAGAAACTAGAAAACTGCAGTTAACCTCCTCAGCCAGATCAGGGAACAGTCTCTCACCATAAAATCTGACCTGTTGCAGTATCCAATCCACGAGATCAAGTGAGCCCTACACTGAGTATTTGATTGGCCTAGTGGCTACTTCACAGATTGCTTGTCTAAATAGAAAGCAAATGGAAATTATAAACGTAAGTTAAGAATGCAACGTCCAGAAGTCAACAGAAGTGAAGCTTGATTTACTTGCTTGTAATTAAGTTGCTAACAGCAGTCTCCAGATAAGCAACACCTGACAGTACCTATTTTTAAAAGGCTTTGTTTTGTACTCAAACATTCACTGATCTGACTTAGGCTATAGGACAGTTTTCCTGAGTCAGTAACAAGAAGTCTGGTTACGGCTGTAAAAGCAGCAGAGAATTTTCAAAGAGACAAATGGAAATTTAACTGGATTCCACCACATAGCTTACATTGGTACCCCCAAAGTCTGACACAAACATTGCTCTACATCTCTAACCTTCAAAATAAGAACTTCATTAAAATAGTGCCAGCTTATTACTGGTAAAACACTTCTCCCCGGTCTGACTCAATAGAAAGTCTGCTAGTGCTTTGTGGAAATACAAAAGGTCACTTAGATTCTTAAACTCTGTCATTGTGCTGATTCAGACAAAGAACAGCCATGACCACAGCTGTACTGATCAGACTGAGGGTATGTGTGACTACAAGTAAGGGAAGTAAGTATGAGCATTAGCACTGCAGTGTGCCACTGTATTCTTAGTTGTAGGCTGTGAATTGCTTCTACCACACTCTAGGAAGAAGGTCAAGGGAGATAAGCCTCACCAGACTGGTGTTAGCCTTGTTTTAAAGGGGATTACAGTAAGACTGGAACTTAAAACTATACATCCAGAGTGCTATAAAGGCATTAATGATGTAGTAGGAGGAACATCCCGCTCTCTAGTATGAGAAAGGACAGTAAAACTATGTCTTTAATCAAAGATTAAAGTATTTTAAAAGCACCAGATAATACGCAACAGTTAATTTAACCATCCCATTGAAACTGGCCTCTCAGTTTCATTCTTTGCCAAAACATAGCTTTGAATCACAGATAGGTATGCATGTGACAGCTAATTTGGTATTTCTGGTTGGTTTTTTGATTATTTTTGTTCTATTCTGGGTTTTTGTTTAGGGTTTTTGTTGCTCTTGTTCTTGGTTTGGTTTTTTGGATTGTTTTTCATTACACTCAAGTTCATTTTTTGAAAGCTGAAGGACCCTGCAAGCAGAAAACAGTTCTGGGCTGAGTGACTTCTTCTCCAAAGCCTGCACAGGAATGACTCAGAATTTTGTTTGGCTGTAAAAACAGGACGGTAAAAAGCATATTTCAAGAGTGAATGCAATTGGGAATGAGTACATCTACAAATGACACATGCATATATCATTTTTCAGTGTCTTCATAAACACGATTTTTCAGACATAAGATGCTAAGGAGTTTGCTTCTCACTCTGATAAACTGAAACTCTGTAAGACAAGATAAACCAAAGGAGGGACTCCATTCTAGAAAATACATGTTTGTTTATGGAAAAGTTGCTGAAGAAAGAAATCTGAACACTTTTAGCACTTCACATTACAGATACAGCAAAACAGATTAAAAGTGAAAGCTAATTATTTAATTTTTATAGAAATTGTTACTTGTCTCTTGAGAGGTCAGTACTTCAATCCCATGCAGTCATCCATCTACATGAGTGTTTCTAGTCAAACAGCAGTCAAAACTGATGCATCTGGTACTACAGGGTACCACTGTTATAATTCCAGCTGAATTTCACCCTTCCAGGATGCTCATGGCAGAAAATTAAATTAGTAGTAAACAGGTAAATATTTGAAAAGGACACTACATCTTACTTATTTCCATCCAGAAATAAGTATGCAATGAAGGAATAAGATGCAATGGAGGATGCAATGAAGACCCTCTTATAATTTTAGAGTATAAATGCATATCTTCTCTTCTGTTTGTCATATTCAGGTATTATACAAAACAGAAGTTTAACTATTTCTTATTTCTTAAAATTGAAAAGATATCCAAACTCTCTCTATATAATGAAAATATAGTACTTGCTGTAATTACTATAAAAATTTTGTAACTTGGGATCAATTATACTGCAGATGAAAAACAAAAAGTAATGCAGCAAATGAAACAGTTGGAGGCACTCAGGCTGATACCTCCTAAAGATCATTTATCTCTGCACATTCCTGGATCCCAACATCTGCTTGAATTAATAAAATTGTCAAGTAGTGACACAAATCACAAGTAGTCTTTGTGATTTTTGTTCTGAAAGAGGTGTCAACTTTTCAGTTGCTCAGGTAGGTATTCTAATGTGAAGCTGAGTTAAGGCTGATTAGATTGATTGATGTTGTAAACGCTTTAACCAATAAGCACCTTTGTACCTGTTTTTAGTTTCTGGGGTTTTATCACAGCTTTAGTTTAAAGCATAAGGATACTCTCCCAATCTACATTTCTTGGATGCACTCATTTTCTGTTTAACTAAGATTACAACACAAAAAAAATTTCTAATTATAGAATCGAATGAGAATCTCTCTACGTTCTCATAACTAATCTCTAGATCTTCACCCATGACCAATTCCTGATTTTCCAGCTGGATAAGGAATCAGCTTAACTGACAGGACTGGATGGATCTTACCACGTTAAAAAATAGGCATCACTATAAAGACTGTAACTGGCCACACAGTGCACCACTACAAGCACTCACTTGTTTTCTTGATGCCTCATGCTAAAAAAACCCCTTTGTGGGGCCTGAAGGCTGAAGTTATTGAAGATTACAGAATATGCCAATGCATAAACACCCTTTAATTCTATAATTTTTGTGACTCGAAGCTGAGTAGCTTAAATTCACAGAGATCTCACTTCAAATTACTTTAAAATACATGGCTGATGATAATGTAGTAAGGACACTGGCAAAATACCATGAATTTCAGCTCATGCTCAAAAGTTAAAAGTAACCTCTAGGGGTAAGTGAAGAACAGCACAGAGAGTATGTTGAACAGTCTGCAATGAAAGGAAGGTCAGGTCAGTACTTAGGTCCATGTATTGCATTTTATAAAATTGATGTAAATAAATACCATGTTTGCAACAGGTAACTAAAAAGCCCCACAATACATTGGAAGAGTAAAGGTCACCCTGCTGACAGCAGGGGACTGCTAAAAATGCCTCTTCCATGAAAAAAGGTATACTTGAGCCAGTACTGGTTCCTGTAACAGCGTCCTTGTGCTCCTACTACCATTCTGTCTATTTTCACCTCAGCTCCTCATCCCAAATCCAAGCATGTTTGCCTCCAAAACTTCTCACCAGCTTCAGACATATTAGGTAGTGAGCCATGGCCACACATCTGAGACCTCTTTCACACAGTCCAATTTGGATCTCTCTTCTACAATCCTTTTTTTTTACATGCACACTTCAAATAGATTTCACATGATTTTACAGTATGTACAGTGATCTCTTGCATGTTTCACTGTATTTTACATTAAAAATTAAGATAATCAAAGACATTTTTGATATTGCTGTTAGTACTGGAGAGAAATACTGTCAATATTGGCTTTGTGTCAGCATTATTCTAGTACTTTCTGATGCTTTAGACATACATGTTTTTTCCTTCCTTTTTATTGTTATTACCTTAATGAAACCTAGTTCTTATATGCAGTTCCACACCATAAATAAAAGACGTTTTAAAATTCTGTATGTAAAAATGTAATTTTTGTCAAGTATCCTTCTTAGTCTCTACTAAGATAATACAAAAAAAGCTACAAAAATTATATAAAATTTTGATTTTAAATTGAGGCATTGGTACAAAACCTAAACACCTCAGTAATAATGACTTTTACAAGAATCATGAGATTATTCCTATTGGAAGGGATGTCAGCAGACCCCTGACCAACGTCTGACAGATTTCAGTCCAATCTCTGTCTCCAAGTAGGGTTCCTCAGCCATTTCTGACTGGACCTCTGCTCTACCACCTTTGTAGCTTTGTAGCTCTCTGCTCAGCTTGCTTCAGCTGGCCAATATCTTTCCTGCTTTAGGGGGCCCAAAGGTGGTTGAGTGGAAAACTCCTTCTACATTTAAAAAAAGCAGTGAAAAAAGTAAAAGTCTGCCCTGATGAATATGAGATACATAAATGATTTACAACTATAACCACTGTTAAAAGATTACTTTGACACTTATATTTGTATTTGAGTTTACAGAACCCCAATATTTTGGCCTTTAAAAATAATGAACCTGTTTCTGCCAGATCAAAATATCACCTATGGTTAAATATACAGTCAAAGCCACCAGACTTTCTCCTATATCTAGCAAGATATCCTCACATTTATGAAAATTGAATGTTCTTCTATCAGCATGATTATTGGAGGAATGTCAACTAAATAGCACGTTGCTACCTGACTTCTTGCAGCCTCTGACAAAAAGTAAATGAAAATAAACAGATAAAACCATAAATATCTGTTTTAAAAATAGTTAATGTTAAAATTGTCTACTGAGGAGACTCTATTACAATGACTAATACATGCAACAATTGATGACAATCATAATTACATTATATGGATACCGGGGTATTCAAATTAAAATTGTTTATCCTGCTACTGTGGAATAGATAACTTCTCACTAAATTAAAACATGAGATGTACTTTCCCATGGCTGTACTCAAAATGAAGTGATGTCTCAGACAAAAAAAATCAGATATGATGGGTTACAAATACCAGGTAATTTAGTGTACTTAGCTTATTTATTTGCCTTATCTACAAATTCCACAAGATGTCATAGCATAAATAGATTCAGAATCTGTTTGCATCTATTTCGATGGATTTTGAATTCTTTGTTATGGACAGGGCTGAATCTGAGGAAACATGTATGTTTCAACTCTGAGTAGCTCAGAAGATTATATACTGAGCTCTGTTTCTTGAGATGTCTAAGATGATCTCCAAGTAAACCTGCTCAACACACCTGACTGTCAATTCTGTTCCTTTTACAAACAGAGAGATTATTTTTTAAAAGAGCTTTCTGAGAAATCATTTACGATATTTGAGAAGTTAAAATATTAACATGTATAAGAAGGTAGTGGAAGAAAGATTTTGAAAGATGACAAAACATCTCACTGTTACTTAAGAGTGTCTGTATGAGAAGCTAGAGGATGTATATTGTCTTGATTACACTTCCTCAAAAATACTTTAGAACATGACAAGACACAGAGTAAAGCAACACATGCTATCAGAAGAATAAAGTAACTTCTGTAGGAGGATGGAATAAATAGAGTAGCTTGAAAAAGAGAGAACTAGGTGGAGAGATGGCAAAACGCTCCAGAATTATGAAGTGTGTGAAGGTGGGAAATAGGAATTTAATTATTACTTTAACATAAGCACTGTAACATAAAAAGCTATGGACTCAGTAAAGTAATTTATTAGTAGGTCTGAAATAAACAGATGAAAGTACTTTTTACACAATGCAACACTGAACTGGGAATTCACGGCAATAGGATGTTTTGGATGCCATTGGCCAACTGACTAAAAAACCCTCAACTTGTCAAAGTTCACAAACCCAGTGATGCTGATGAAGCTTCTTCTCAAAGGTTTGCTAAGCTGCAGGCCATGGGAGCATATATCACAGGGTAATCTTTCCTTTGTTTCTAACTTTTCTTCTAAGTTTCTGTGTTGGCAGCTGGCAGTGGTAAGACTACAGGCTACAAAGGGATCTCTTAAACAGCCACTTTTATGTTCTTGGACTGAACATCTGTTTTCTAAAGAAGATAGGGCAAATATCTTCCTCAAACTCAAAGAACAAATCCTTTTCTTGTGCTTTCTTGTCTTCAGTGGTATTATTCACACCAATGATACGAACAACACTTCAACTGACCCTCTCAATTTATGTGAATGCTTTAATTAAAAATGCACTATTTGTCTTTTTCTTACCAAGATATGCTTTGCGCAGGATGCTGCACAAGGAATCTAAAGTGTGAAAGAATTAAATTGTGAACAACAACACTGTAAATGTGACAGCCAGCACAAAAACACTGCTGAGTGTTTGCACAAGATCTACTTGACATTTTCAGTGTACAGTATTTTCAAAGAGCATACATAAAAAACATGTTTCATTAAAACAAATAATGCACTTTAGGAAGAGGTGAAACTCCATCAGAGCTCTACCCAAAAAGTCAGGATTCTATCCTGATCTGATTTGCCTCTTTAGTAGTTAGAAATATTCTCTGTGATATACTGCACTACAGGACAACAAGGGTTGTAAGTAAAGGTTACTTACTTATGTTTCGAGTGAAACTTGCTCAGAATATCCATCGATATTTTTTTTTTAATTATTTAAGCCCTTAGGAATCCGTTTACACAAAAAAGAGACCTAAACTTTTGCCAGTAAATATGGTTAGTCTTCTACTGCACAGAGACTGAAATATCTACCCTTGCTTCAGAGTCATGAAAGTAATCAACTGACACTCTAGCACAGTACATGCCTCTGCTAAAAAGTGTTGCTCACTCAATGCATGCACAAAACCATTTTTCAAGAATGAAAGACAGCCTAATTTTAGAAGAAGTCGTCTATAAATAATGTGAGGTCACAGTTACACTAGATGTGCACACAGACACATAGCAAAGGTGCAGGAAAACAGACCTAGAGTATATTTTACAGGCTTAGAAAGTCAAGAGAGAAACTTCTGGAAAAAAAGGTTTTCCTTTCTGACAGATCAGCTCCTTACTGAAATATTATGGAGACAGATCTTCCAGTGAGGTGTTCCATGTCTATCTTATTTCTGTGACATACTTAGACAATAACATATGCCTACTGTACCGATAGTAAGGCAAAATATAGAATTATAGAATATTATAAAATATGAATTTCAGAATCACAGAATTGATTAAATTGCAATGGATCTTTAAAGATCAATTAGTCCACTCCCCCTGTCCTGGGCATGGACATATTTCACTAGACAAGGTTGATGAAAGCCCCATCCAACCTGGCCTTTAGCAATTCCAGTGATGGGACATCCGCAACCTCCCTGAACAACTCATTCAAGTGTCTCAACACCCTCATGATAAAACATTTCTGCCTTCTGTCTAACCCAAACCTACCTTCTTTCAGTTCAAAACCACTGTCCTTTTTCCTATCACTATAGACCTAGGTAAAATGTCTCTCCTCTCCAGCTTTCTTGTAGGCTCCCTTCAGGTACTGGAAGGCCACATAAGGTCTCCCTGGAGTGTTCCCTTCTCCAGGCTCAGCAAGCCCAGCTCTCTCTACCCTTCTTCAGAGGAGGGATGCTCCACCCCTCTGATCATTTCTGTGTCCCTGCGCTGTACCCACTCCAGCAGGTCCCTGTCTTTTCCCTGCTGAAAAGACTCCAGAGCCAGATGCAAGACTCCAGGTGGGGTCTAAGCAGAGCAAAATTGGGCAGAATGAACGCCCTCGACTTGCTGGCGATGCTCCTTTTTATGCAGCCCAGGATACAATTACCTTTCTGGGCTGTCAGTGTGTATTTCCAGCTCATTTACATATGAAGACATGTTAATGTTTCCCTCAGATTAAGAAATTCTAATCTGCTCAAAAAACCTTTTAATTTTTTTTTAATCAATTTGTGGCCATAAAGTAGAATCCACCAATGATAAACAGTTTTTCTTTTACTCCCCATATAGACATTATAAATTAATGAACTACTGTCACAATTATAAAACGAAAGTCAATGTGTCAGTGTGTAAGTTCAAATCAATCTAGTTTTGATTAATACAAACTGAACCTGCATCAAGTAAACTATTTTTTGTTATAGATTTGGTCAAAACTGCTAGCATTACTGGGCTTTTTTTTTTTCCCTTGCAATTCCAACAGTTAAGAAACTATTTATTATTTTGAATAATTTTATCTTGTTCCATGAAACGATTAAAAATATGTAAATATTAAGGACTAAGATAAAACCTTTAAAATGCTGGAAAACACTTCAACAGTGTGACTGGTAGATGTATAAATGGTGATGGAGAAGCATACATACGATTCTATGAGTATTTGAAATGTCAGATATGAGATGTTTTTAGATGGTACATAAACAGTCAAATCTAAGCTACATACAATGTCTGTAGCAACATACCATAGCAATGATAAAACAAAAAAGAGAAAGTATCTGATAAATTAAGAAGAAATAGAACCATCAAGTTGAATACCAAATCTAAACAACTAATTGCCATAATTTTATAGTCCTCCTTTCTCCTTTGTTTCATTCTTTCTGCATGAAACCTCGGAAGATGAACTACTAACCTATGTCTATAGCTATAAAGCACAGCTACAAAAGAAAAAACCTTGGTAGGAAAAGTTGTGTGGGATTGCCATTCTGGAAAGCACACTGGGCCCAATTCTAAGAAAACACATATAAAGTAGGTAAAAAGAAAGCAACTATATTTTAAATAAATAGGGCTACAAATATTTTCAGAGGGAGTCAGTGGCTTTTTCTCCTCTCATATACGTCATAAATATTACTTATTTTCTTCTCTAAAAAGGATACTGGTATTAGTTTGGATTAAACAGAAGCAATGAAGCAAAGGGATGGTTCATAATCAGACAGAAGATGGCACAACAGTATTTGATTGGCTTTGAAAACTAAATTTTTTACTCAGTAAAGTAAGACTACCTACCACTCTCCTCTGCACAGAAAGGTATGTAAAGGTGGGGGAAATAAGCTTGGAAATAGGAAGAAGTGTCAGGCAAAAAAACCCCAAACGTGTAGTGTACAGAAAAACTCCAGCATTTCCCATCAGCAACACGAGAAGGCAGTCACAGGAAAGAGATATTTTCAGGTTTTAGGACATTTATAGCCTAAGCTCCTATTTTGACTCATGTTCATGCTGGGTCTGTTTTAGAAGCAGACTCCTCCACTGAAGAAAAAGCTTGGCTGTGAGTGATAACAACTGCTAGAAAGAATTCCTTTGCTCTCCAATCATCTTCTAGGGCTCCTTTTCCACCTGGGGTGGCGAAAGAGACAGTGCTGCTGTTCCCTACTACTGGAACATTTCATGGACCTAGGGGTTGATCCAGGCCAGCTGTGAGGCTGGTTGGCTTCCTTGGCAGGGATTTTGTCTGTGGCATCAGGAAGGCTGATATCAGTAGCCGTCCTCAAGATGAATGACAGTGACACAAGCCAACTCTGGGACCTCTTCTATTGCTGGAGCTAAACTGAGAAATCTGAACCCAAGACTATACCCCACCTGGCCCACAGGGACAACTTTAACCGGCAGAGATCGAGCAGGATGATAAACAAACAGCTTACTTTCTGTCAGCCATATTCCCTTCCTGAAAGAGCCTGTACTATACTTCCCAGAGTAGCTATTCAAGCCTCAAAGGACTATGGAAGCAGTCCCTTGACAGAAAACCTTGATATTGGCTTGGGTCAGCAAAGGTACTGCAGCCAAGGAATGAATTTGACCCATGTTCTGCACAGTAAGTTCGTTACACAAAACCAATGCCATTGGGTATGTATAACCAAATGTTCATGTTAATCTTGAACTTCTGTGCTTTGTCAAACTGTGTCCTGGGTTCTGACTTTTTCTGGGAATTGGTGAGGGCTTAACAAAAATCACATCATATTTCATTAAAAATTACCACAAAAAATGTATCTCCCATGCCAAAGGTAGGCAAACTCAATGAAAGAGGAATTTGGGTTGTAAAAAGAGCACAATAATTGGATAAAACTCTTCAACTATATTAGTGAAAGCTTGTCTAGGAAAACCATGTCAAATTAAGAACACAGAAAAATCTTCTGTTGGAACAAAGATATAACAAATTCAGTTAAAGGATAGTAGACTAGAAAAGAATTATGCAATTTTACTGCGAAGTTGTAACAGTAATATGTATCAGACTGACTGGGGACATTGCTAAGTGCTTTGAAAGACACAGGTAACTTTGAATTAAATTAATAAAATATGGATTTCAAAAACTTACATTAATTCTTAATATTTTATGAAATAAAGTTCATAATATAAAATACTAATTCTTCATATTTCATGAAGGCATTACTACAACTTACAATTGATTAGCATTTTCCTATGAAAATTTCAACAGAATATTATTGGAGGAGTGTAATTAAAATGAGTAACTTGCCCTAATTCTAGCTTTCACCATTAGGTCTAGTCTTTCCTACTGAATGAATTTCTGTTCTTATGCTAATGGCCAGTAAATGTATTTCTGTAACAGAAAAAAAATCCTATCTAACTGATTTTCTCTCTTTTCAAAACAATGGAAATACAGTCATGCCCAGAAGAATAATCTAATACACGAACAGAGGCTCTAGACCAGCTGTTTCCCCTGCCATGACTGCCATGAAGAGGAGGTCGATGCCAGAGAGCCACGTCTGTATTCTTGAGAGACCATTTTGTAAAAACTTACATCACCTGTTAAATCTACCCTAAAAAACAAAAAGCTTGGTAGGAAAAGTTGTGTTAAATTTCCATTCTGGAAAGCATATTGGGCCCAACCAAACAGTTATAAATGTAGGCAAAAGAAAATAATTCCATTTTAAGTAGAGGTACAAATGGAAGTACGTTTAGAGTCAATTGCTTTTAAAGGAAGTCCACTTGGGTTTTTTTGGTCCCTGCTATGGAATATTATATAATGTGTCCCTGAAACAGGGCAAAATTTATAAATATGATCCCGGGATGAGGACTCTGCCCTCATCTGAAAGCATTTCATTAATGGCATTGATACTGAAACTAATGTTGAGAAGTGCAGCCTATAAATTTGAGAATATGTTCAGGATGCTCTTTGCTCATTGGACTATAAACAGTTTTCAACTGCTTTCAGCTTGTGCCGAACTGCCCTTTACAGCTGAAGTCAATAATGCTTAACATCTGGTCTGGATACAGTAAAACAACATGTTCAGTGCTATACTACTTGTTAGACTAACTTAAGTTATACAGAAGAAAATCCAGTCTCTTTTGATTCAATCAATACAATCTGAAGTCTCCTATTTATAGATTATTACAGAAAATATGCATTACAGGT
Source organism: Daphoenositta chrysoptera (assembly GCA_013397915.1). Classification (NCBI taxonomy): domain Eukaryota; kingdom Metazoa; phylum Chordata; class Aves; order Passeriformes; genus Daphoenositta; species Daphoenositta chrysoptera. The sequence continues at coordinate 6,173 of VZRO01005854.1, read as the reverse complement.
CCTTAAATTTGAACAGTGCAATGAACCAGAACAGATTAATCAGATATAAAAGCTATTGATTTTACTATCTGTCTTGGAGTGATTTATGATGATAGCGTATTCCATGATCCTCTGCTTTATGCCCAAAAATGGTTGCTGTACGGTTGCTTTAAGGCCCGGGACTGGGTATGCACGGGGCCAGGGAGGGCAGAGCTTTGGGGTTCTTGGTGGGAATTTTTGAAGACTCACTGCCCAGGCATTCCATGGCATTGTGAGGTTCGGTTTTGCTTGGCTAGCTTGGTTTTCTTGGCCCAGGCAAAGTGCTTCTCCCTTCCCTGGCTTGGGGAAGCTGCAGTGGAAATCTTTCAGCTGCCTCGAGGTGAACTCAACAGCTTCAGGTCTGAGACCAGAGGAGTGGGACTGGCAGGAACAGCTACCCTGTTCCAGCCCCAAGCCTCAAGCCGAGGGAGAGAAAGCACACCAAGAGGGTCCAGACCAGCTGTTTCACCTGCCATGACTGCCAGAAAGAGGAGGTCAATGCCAGAGAGCCACCAGGTTTTTGCCTACTGCTGGAACTCCTCTGTGGAAGCTCCAGTTCCCTCAAGCTGGCACCATCTGGCACCACGTGTCGAGAAGGGTTAGTTCTCCAACATTTCCCCCATTCTCCGGGCATTTTTGGGTTTTCATTCCTCTGTGTGTGTCTGGCGGGATGTGAGTTCTGACAGTTCAGTGCTGTTTTTCCTCCTTGCCTTGTGGATATTTTGTTGTTAATAAACCGTTGGGGATTTTTTTCCCCTTTCCTCTATTAGTATTCATTTTCTGTTGTTGTGTGGGGGGGGGGGGGTGCTGAAACCCTTTAGAGGGAACTACTCATTACAGTGTCCTCTCTTAAATTTGTCTCAAAATTGAGACATCATAAATCCCATGGTTCTCATTGAATTAACCAACCGGAAGAGACAGGCTTCATACAAATAGAAGTATAGTACTTCAGTAAATGAAGGTGGCAGAAGTTACTCCTTAGGATCAAGATTACACAAAACCTTTGACCAGTCAAAGGTATTCACTGAAGCATGTGCAAGCATGTGTTCAAGGATATGTTTGAACAGAAACAATTTGCTGCATCACAACTTAATGTGGAACTCAAAGTGATAGATTGCCTTACAAAACCATTAAATATGAAATACTCACTTAAACAATACACAGCAGTCTGCACAACATCATGCCAAAGGATAAGTGTCTTCAAAGAATGAGTATGTTGCTCACTGTTCACATCCTATTAATTTCTAGCTCCACTGCAAACAATGCCAACCAAAGTTCCCATTAAATAGCAATCAGATATGGACTGAGACTGGAATTCAAATCCATCTACTGGTTTCACAAGGACATGCAATATACCACCAAGGAAAAAACTGTTTTCAGTCACTTCTACAATCCATCAGAAACAAATACATGATACCTATGTGGAAGGCTGCAGATTCCCACTACTGTTTTTTTACTGAAGCAATAACTTCCCAAGAGAAATTCCTGCGATTTTCAAGTAAGAAGATTAATGGATGTTTTTACTCCACAAAGATTTTCTGTCTTGAGCTTGCTTTCTGATGTGACAGCCTTCTGCATCATCTTCTCTTTCAAATATATATGAGAGGACCAAAGAGAAAAATGACAAAAGACTTTGCCATTATTGGCTAGTGTTGCATAAAGGTAAAGCCTTGTAAGGTAAAGCCTTGTTGTCTTTGTAAAATCACGGCTCGGGCCTGTTACTTCAGCTAAGTAGAGAAGGACAGTGGGAGAGACATAGCTGAATTAGGCGTTGAAAAACATGCTGCATGACCATCGTGTGCTCACATTGTGGTGTGTGGGGACTGGTTGAATTATGCTCATTATGCTTTAAAACTATGTAAACAGATAACTGGCTACATGCTTACAAAGGCCGGGTTTTTTGCAATAAAGTGATGATGCTTGCCACCATCTTCAGCATCAGTCTTTTGTCCACCGTCAAATAATGATAGGGATCTTGACTGTGGATCTGAGAGCGGCCAGCGGTGGAGCCCAGTCAGCCAAAATAGGTGGAGAGTGAGAGCCTAGAAGTCTGGACAATTTATGAAAGCAAGAAGAGACACCGGACCCAAGGTGAGCGACTGGGAACATAGACATGGGGCCTCAAATATCAGCAGAAGAAAAATCCATTTTGAACGTTCTGCTGTGAACATTAGAGAAGAGAGGCATGAAATACAAGGAGCAGGTGCTACATACCTTGCTCATTTGGTGCAAAAGCAATGGGGTGAGAGTGGATGTACAGACTGCTATTTTTGTTGAAACATGGGAGGAAGCAGGGCAAGTGTTATGGGAGGCAGCTGCAAAGGGGGATGAAATAGCCACAAGATCGCTGACGACTTGGCACTCGGTTCGGGACTGGTTACCGCAATTAAAAGCCGACAGAGGAGCAGCAGCTGCTGCTGCAGCCACCGCCCCAGCAGCCGACACTCCTGCCGCGGCCGCTTCCCCTTCGTTTCCTCCTCCTCCCCCGCCTTCCCCTCCCGCAGCTGCTCCACCAGCGCCGGCCGCCCCGGCCACCACAGGCCCCTGCCCCTTCTGGGCCCCCTGCACTCTGCAGGCTACACAGGCCCCCCTCATCAAGAGCTACTTGGAAATGAAGAGATAAAGAAATCTACAAGAAGTCCGTATGTTTACATTCCATTTCATAGTTAGGAGGACTTCTATCTCATTTTGAGCTTCTGGGAAACAATTAATTAGTTCTAAACTCAGTGTATTTATGAATGCAAATTACTTAAGTTAAAAGATACATTTTACTGCATCTCAAGAATATTTTTGGCTTTTGGTAAAAGTAACTTTGTATTTTCAGTAAGCTGCAGGTTTTGACAGGATTGTTCATTGGAGAGATTCAAGGCTGGAAGTCTGAATGTAGTATCTTTCTGCGTGCCAGTAGAATTACCTAATTCCTTGCTTTGAGGCTGCTTTGCAAGGTCCAAAATTCTTCAAAAGAAGTGCTTATATATTGCATGATTGGTACAACTTGACATGTAAGATTTAGTCTGCCTTTCCAAGAATTTTGATTTAAAAGTCTGATTGGACTGAATGAATACCGATTCTTTGCTCAGTTACAATGATGTTAGGCTGTTACCACAAAAATTAGAAACTTGTATACCTGGAAAAATTTTTGCAATCTCAGTGCCCCCAGAGCATCACTTAGAAAATATAGTAGGTCCCTCCAGCAATTAACTCTAAAGCCTGATGTCAAAACATTGAATGATTTACAAGAGTTGCTGGGAGCAATTAGCTGGGTGAGGCCCATGGTAAGTTTAGCCACTCATCAATCAAGCATTTCTTCCCGCACTCCCCCATCACTGTTATCTGCAGAAGCTATTCGAGTTATAGATGTAACTGCCTCATGATTTTCCACTGCAAAAGCAGGCGGACTTGTGCCAGCCTTACCACTTCACTTGCTTTTTTACACCACAGTTTTAATAAGGTGATTTTACTGTGAATATTTCGCCAAGAACAAACATGTGACAGCTTTTCAAATAGGTGCAGCTATTTTAGTGGTTCAAGTCTAGTTATTCTTCCTTTCCACTTATAAATTGAAATTGGACTTGATATCAAAACAGTTTGACTACAGTGATGGACCAGAAAAGTGACTAAAAGTGACTCCACCTTACAACACAGACTTGCGCTCTGAGTATATGTTATCAGCTCAGTGGCTGAATTTCTAATATTCTCTGTCTCTAAAAGTCTCTAATAGTCTCTAATATTATGGAGACAGGAAAACAGTGGAGTAAACAGTAGCACACTCCTTCAGAATCTTCTGAAACCATGGCTTTGCAGCTGTTTATAAGCACGTGTTAGCCTTATACACCCACTGACCTAACGAAGTTACATGTGCCAAACTCAGGGCAGTATTATATGACTAAGTCCTTTGTATTTTATTCTTACATGTTGATATCCCATTACCTTTAATAGTCCAAGGTCAATTCTCTGTACTGAAAATCACAAAAGGCTGCCTTACCATCTGCGAACTGAGCAGGTTTTAAGTGCAGTTCTGAGTAAAGCTGCACCTTAAATAACCCTAGCAAACTTGTGCTTCTACCAGAGAAGTACTGAAAGACGTACGATGTTGTCATTTTTTTGGAGTACAGCTGCAAATTAGAGAATCCTGTAAAATTGTGCTTATACCAGAAAAGTCCTGACTGTGAACTGATATTCTCAATAATGTGTGTAGTTACAATGATCTATTCTCACAACTAAATTATGCAAAATCACAAAGTATTTGCCACACCTTTGTAATCTCTCCAGTAAATCCATGTTGCTGCTATTTCATTTACGAATCAGTTGTTTGCTTGCATATTGTTCACTGACGTTTAACTGATATATGACAAATTTTTGGTAGCTTTCTTGTAACGATGGAATCAAAATAAGTTACATTCTGTTGTATCTGACACATTTAAAGAAATACTCTCAACTCTGGCTTTAGTTTTGTTAAATTTAAGTGATGTTAATTTCAAGTTCTGTTAAGTTTAAGTTTTGTAAAGTTTAAGTGATGTTAGCTTTAAGTTCTATTAAGTTCTGTAAAATTTAGGTGATGTTAGCTTTAAGTTCTGTTAATTTGAAGTTGTGTTACATTTAAGTTCTGTTAAGATTAGATTCCATTAGATTAAAGTTATGTTAGCCTTAAGTTCCATTGAGTTTAATTTCTGACAAGTTTTTGTGCTGTTAGGTTTCAAGTTTAAGTGTGTTCAGTTTAAGTTCTGTTATTTTAATTTCTGTTTCGTTTAAGTTCTATTCAGATTAATTTCTGTTCAGTTTCAGTGATGTTAACTTTAAGTTCTGTTCGGTTTTCTTTCTATTACGTTTAAGTGATGTTTAGTTTGAGTGAAGTTAAGTCGAACCTCTGTTGAAATATGTTCATTTAAATTGAAAGATACAGTTCTTTTGTTATAGAGATAAGATTGAACCAATTATGATGAAGAATTGGTAAGCAACTGTTTAAGAATATAAGATAATAAGTTGTAAAAATATGTGAAGGTGCAGTTTGTTAGATCCTTAAATTAATTGAAAATTCTATAGGTATAAATGTTCTGCATTGGTCAGTTAAGATAATTATTCATAACTATCTTTGCTGCATTATCTTTCACAGGTAGCAGAGAAAGATGAGTAGCAATTCCGAGTTCTGGATATTATTGATTGTAAACTGTTTAGTATATTCTTTCTTGCTTTTATTCTGCTTTATTGTCATATATACATACATGCGTGGAGAAATATAATCTCTATTTCTCAGATCAGTTACTGTTGCTGTATTAACAATTCTGAATATGTTCTTAACGTCACAGCGTAAATTTACTTTTTATAAAGGGCATTATCCGTAAGATATTACTTGATGTTACACATATGCATTTCTTTGGTTGGTTGCAGTTTTTTCATGGTACCAATGACTACTTAGCTATGGATGAATGACAAAGCTGGCTGCTTTACAGAGTTTCATATACTATTGTGTAGCTATCTGCAAGACATGTATCTTTTTAGGACACTTTCCCAACTGCTATTAATACAGGCTTGTCTCTAGGATATGCTAGGGAAACCCTTCTAGTTAAGACCTTGGCTCAGACCAAGCCCTGGCCCTAGCTAGTCAGAGGTATGCCTACAACCCCAGGTGTTTCTGCACTAAAAATGCAGTTGAGTCACTCTGACTTGCTGATTCAGCCTTATGGAAGCTGGACCCCCTTTCGAGGTAAACATGGAAGCCTTGTCCAGGAAGGTTCTCCAGATCATCATTGTGAACCAGGGCTTGCCAGCTACTGCAGACTTGGACTGATGGTACAGTATTCAGGCAATTGAGGGTGTATCATTCTAAATCACTATCCCTTTGTTGTGTGCTATTGATTACATGTATTACCTTTCTTATTTTTGCTCAGTGTGAGTTTATTGCTTCATTAATTGTCTTACTTCTATGTTGCCTTCACGTTTATAGTAAGAGACATGCATGTTATCAAGAAAACCAAACCAAACCAAACCAGACCAA
>VZRO01005853.1:113707-161055 GCA_013397915.1 Daphoenositta chrysoptera | reverse complement strand
GAGTTAAGCTGTCTACGGGAACATGAGATAAGATAATGGTGACACTGTTATCCAATTATCTCAGATCTAGGTAGAAGAAAACAAGGCTGAGGGAGAAGAACGTTTCCACAGGAAAGCCAGACCCAGCAGCTGTCCTGGAAATCAGCTCTGGCTGGGCTCAGGGTGGGGGAGGTCATAGCCCACAGGCTCATTTGCTGAAGCCAGGTTTGCACTTCCCACCCAACCAAAGGGAGACGAGGAGGAGAGTTTTGGGTGTGTGGCATAACCTCTGGTCAGAGGCAGTGAACGCCCATCCTCTCTTACACAAACTGGCTCAGTTGTAAACCCCTCACATCCCAGGAACGCCACATCCACGTGGGACATTCCTGCCCACACTTTAATTTGGGCAGAGGCATCTCTCTAACAATTTTAATAATTGGATTGTAACAGCCCACAAAAGTGGAACGCTTAATGACAACTTGTTACATTTGTTAACATGTTCTTCACAGAACTTCCATACTGAAAATAAAAAGCTTTCTGCCTCAGTCCCTGGGCATTTTTTTTTCCTTTTCTTTTCCACTTACATAACATTACATACATTTGGCTTGGCTTCTGATATTATTTTCAAAATGTGAGACCAGACTTAATGAAAGATGAATTCATTATATAATTATTGACTTTATTTGTTGCCTAAAAATCTACCTCCAATATAAAAGCACATAGAAGAAGCTGTAGCGTCATATTTGCTTTGTGAACATGCCTTTGGAACCTGAAGGGAAAAAAAACCTCCTTGCTTGCTGGCTACAGTGGTATATGTTCCTTTCTTTTCCTAACTTTGGAAAAGAAATCCTTCACTTCTGCATCTATTTTCCTGAATCAAATGCCAGTAGGCTGGCCACATAAACACAAAACACCTGAAGACCTTCACCCATGGTTTTAAAAAAGCAAGAACTCCTACTATAACAGATTGAGCACATCACCTCTCTGGAGAAGGGGGAGAGATGTGACTACCTTAGCATTCTCAGAAAACAATAACCATTATGCCAATTAGAAAACTTGGACAAAGTCCTACAAAGAAAAGCACAAACTATACACTTGACAGCTCAATAGAACCACTTTTACCGCTGTGGTTTTAGTTATTTCCTTTTCTATAAATAAATTTTATAAAAATCATTAATTATATAGTTATATATCGTATTTTTTATAATTTCTCCATCTGATTTTAGCATGTATAGTAAAAACCTCATGAGGCAAGAGTCGCAGTTTATAGGCACTGTTAACTGTGACAAACTACCCCTGGGTCCAGTTTAGAGGGGTTTATTATTATTGTAAATCTGAAGTTAGGGGGATTAACAATCATCTGATGAATCATACATTCTACTAATAGAAGGCTAAACTTACACCACCAAAGTAAAAGTCACAAAAATCCAGATGGCATTTTTTGAAGTTAGTTTATCTTGATCCCTGGTCACACAATGAGTGCTTTAATACTCTTTTGTTACATTTCATTATTTGGAACACCTCTATTATCTATTTGAATCAGCATCAGGATCTAAACCCAGAATGAACCAACTATATAACCTAGACATCCCAAGTACAAAGCAACTGAAAGCACAGGACACAAAGCATGTTCAAGCAAAGACAATCACTTTCTTTCTCAGAAAATTATTCTCAGCAATTCAATTCAGACACTGTATCTGAGCTCTGACATAATTTCTTTTTGTTGTATAAAAGATAAATTTGGCTCTGCTTCCCCCTGATAAATAGTGTAAATCAAACCATGCTAAGCTCCTGCTCATCATCGAAACATTTCTCTCTTACGTGCATTACGTTAAAAAAAACCAAACAAACCCAAAAACACAAATAAGCCCTGGACTCTGGTCAGCAGGAGTGTCAGGGCTGACTGCCAAGATGAATGGTTTTCCATTTCCTGTCAAGCCAAAGTTGTTCATGTTGCCCTTAGGAGAGAAATCAGAAGACATCAACAGACTAAAGTCACATAACTGGATTTATCTGATATCACAACATATTGGTATCCAGTTTGCTTTGGGTATTAGTTTTGTATTTCACAATGATGAAAAATGTTTTATATCTCCTGAAACAGTGTGACTGCTTTAATCCCAGCAGGGTTGGCTGAGCCCTTCATCCTTCTGAGACAGATAAACTGAGTTTCTTATACTTAAGTTTAATACCTAAGATCTTTAAAACTGCTTTTCTACCTGTTGTTATGGTCAGTGAAGACACTGTGACTTTTTGTAAAGGGTGTTTGCCTTGATATTCTTGAGCATGTTTAAGACTCTTTTCCTCAGAGTTTTTCAATGGCCAAGGGTGTCAGACAGCTGAAAGATATCCCCACCGATGTATTTGAGTAGTGATGGTGCATATATGGACTGCACACTTTTCAGATCTGTCTGAATGGAAACTCAGTAAGCACCACTGTCCTTCTAGCCCTGAATTCCTGGAAAAAGCCCACTTTCACTATGGTCAGGCTTTAGCCTCTCTGTCCTCTAACGCACTGTGTCCATACTGTTACTTAGGAGGCAAGTGCAACATCCAGAGGCTGATAGCTGAACTCGGTAACCCCAGCAAACAAATACATCTCATTGCCCCTGCTGTCAGCTTAGACATATTTGGACTGTTTCATGCATTTTGAGCTTTTTTTCTATAACCTCTCCCCCAGCCTTACACTCTTGTGTTACAGCAAAAGGTACATAAGAGCAAGCTTTCCAAAACAAACAGTATACATTTCTTTTTCTCTGCCTATCTCTGCTAATACTAAAGGCTGTTTATTTTTTCCTGTATTTCATGTAGTCCAGCTGAGCTGAACAAGTTGATAAACAACACACGAAAATCTTCTATCTGAGCTTTTAGCAGGAGGTTTGTGTTGATGGTGTTTGTCTTGATGTCCCAATTATTTCAATAGGACTTTGCTATGGGAAAGCAAATGCTATTTCTAATTCTTTCCGTGTCAGACACTCTAATTAAAAACAGCAGCATATTAGATAAAGAACTCCATTGTACAGAATTTATATCTGCAATGAAAGGTAATTGCCTATGCCATACAGGCTTATTTAGAGAAAAAAAACCTTGCAATTCTTTGATCTTTCCCTTTGGCAGCTATGGCTAAGTGCCTTGGGGATGGTTTGCAGAATCAGCAAAGCAGAACACCTAGTTAAGCAGACGTTAACCTGAAGGTCTTTTCATTTGTTTGACATTTGTGAGCAGAATGATGACAAGAAGTTGGTGCTGCTGCAAGCTGCAGGTCGAGCTTTAAAGAAATATCACAGCGAAAGCTCTATTAAAGCAGGGTGAAAGGAATGAATAGTGTGCTGTAAACAAACATGTAAATAAAAATAATCTAAATATAAAACACATTTTGAAAAAAATTAGGTCCTCTGTCACTAGTGGAGTAAAGGGTCATGACTTTCTACAACGTCATTTTTTCTGATGTAACAACAGCAGGTCATGAAACACTGCATTAAGCAGAATTGCCAACATCTGTCTTAAACCAGGAATGACATATTATGAAAGTTATGAAATGACAGTTATGAAAGGAGAAGGGCAGGAGATGACTAAGGAATACATTTTTGTGGCTCTCTGTGGAGTCATATCATTCAGGTTTGCTTTACTTTTAACAGGCTCTGTCTCCTGAATTCTCTCAGTAGCAGTACACTGAATATTTGCTGTTACAGAACTTTTTTGGCAAACAGATCTGATTTTTAGAAGAAGTTTTGCTAGTACAATCTACAGAGATCTAAAATTTATGTAAGCTGTATTGAAGAAGCTACTGCAATATCTTTCAATCAGAAAAAAAGATATTCCTGAGGCAGTTTTACTGGCTTGATTTGCATAGTAAATATATTTTCACCATGCCATGGTCATTCAATATACAGAGCGGTAAGTACCTACACAATATGTACTAGATAAGACTTTCTTCTTACCTCCATCCTGGTATGGTCTATCTACACTTAGAGAATACAAAGAAATTTCCAGAAGTATAATATTTCCATGTTAGGATATTCCAGCACTTTCTAAAATATTATTTTTAATTCACAAATCCTATGCAAGCACTATCACCAGTGCTACAAAGTTTGAAAGGTGAGAATTCTGTCAGCGTAGAGTTTGTATCAGGAGGTAATGTTTGGCTCCATCTTTGGAACAGAGGAAGTAAAAATGAGTTCACATACTTTTATACCTTGATAAGAAAATCATGGTAGCAATTTACCACAGTAAGCATACATGTAACAAAATCATAAGCTAAATCCACGTATCTTCAAAATGTCAATAGTGGAAAATAAATATCATCCATTGTCCTACTGTATCAGGTGCAGGCAGCAAGACAAATTCTATCAGTGTTTAAAGCTGGCAGGACATGAGAGACCTCCAGCCTTGATGTGGCCCTGCTGCATTAGCAGGGACCCTCTGTCCTCTGTGAGGATCTTTGAGTAAATCAGCAAATAGCTCACTTAAAGAAAACATAGGCATGGCATAGTTAGGATGAGCAGTTAGGGCTATTCTTAATCTAGTGGCACAGAACTCCAATTTAATCACCATTAATCTTTAATGATTTCCTAAAAGTCATTTAATAAGAAGAAGTCAGGAGTAGGACCTAATTTAGAGGACCCAACTGACTATCTTTGAGCCATTAACACTATGTCTTCATGAATCACTGACCTATACATGATATTGAACTTACATTTTATGCCAGAATCCCTTGTCTTGGGAAAAGGGTAAGAAAGTAGAATATTCTAATTTAAAATTAGCTATTTTTCCATGCATTTGAAAAGTGTTTCCTCCTATTTAAGCTCAGCACAGCAGTATCAAATAAGATTCTTCGTATCAGGCTCCGAAGTGTTACGGAAAAAAACAAAAAAAACAAGGCTCTGAGTAAAGTTTAAACTTCTTTGGTTTATGAAAGTGAATAGCATATATTTGCAAACTAAACTTTTTCAGAAAAAAACCCTCAAACCAAACACACTAAATAATATTTCAGCAGAAAACTGAGGAAGTTAAAGACCAGCATAAAAGAGAGTTGGAGACAACATTTCTTAGTACTTATAAAACAGGCTAATCTATCAAGAGGACATGGGACATCTATCTCCTAAGAACATCTGGAACACAAGGTGATCTGTTTGATCATCTTCTAATCAGTTCCTAGTTCTGACATGAATATCACCTTTTCATTAATCCTGCCATGAATATGGACTTGACTGAATATCGCAGAGGATATAAACTCAAAGAAGGGTTTCAGTGGGATTGGGGTCATGCCCGAAAATGGCAACAATTTCATATTTAAAAATAAACATTTTCTTAGTAATTTTTAGATTTATTTTCTGTGATGTGATAATTCAAAGTTCTTTAAAATTATTCCCACAAAACACATTTCTCTGCAGAAATATCACTTTTCCTGTTGATGACTTGATTCATTACTTACGCTCAGCAAAGAAAAAAGGTAATTTGTTGAACATTACCTCAGACAATATATTATTAAACAACAGAGGCTGTACTATGTAACACTGAAATTAGACAGACCACCATCCTGAATTATATTAAAAATGACAAAGCCCCAAATATCCACAGTATCAAAGCAAATGTGTTGGTTTCCACTCTGAATCTCTGCCCCAACCCACTATAAAATTTGGTAAAGATACACCTCCAGAGTTTGGCAGTGAATTGTGCCTAAACAAGAAAAGCATATGCTTCCTTTTTCAGAAAAATGCATTACTAGTATTTTGCTATATCTTTTAGTATACAAGGAACTGTCAAAAGAAGTCTTGTCCTCTCTAACCAGACTATTAGTCTTTACTCTTATCTCCTGGTAACCTGCTTTTTGTGCACATTCCTAATGTCATCTATTATTGATAATGTTCTCTGAACAGCTGCATTAATGTGAAAGCTGCAAAAAGAAATTTGGTTCCAAGTACTGGAGCCATTTACTGTATTTAAGTGTAAAAAACCCAACTCTATAATTACTGAAGGACTTCATTTTTTTTTCTCTATTTTTTTTTCTGCAAAAAGCAAGATCCAGACTGTTTGATACCAACATTTTCTCTAAATCTATTTTCATAAATTAGATCATAGTCTCTTCAATTCAAGTTACTGAATTTATGTCAGTATGTCAGACTTTATATGTCAGAAGCTCAGCCATGAGTCCATGTATTTTGCAATGCTTAGCACGTTGAATTAGCATCTCTAAAGCAGTGTCTTCCCTTTTTTGGACATACTTTCACCTTCCCAAAGCAGAGGAGAAAAGGCACAACTTATTTCATTCTATTCTCTTTGGCCTTTCCTTTGATCACCTTTGGCAAGTGGTGCTAAGAACCAAAAAACTTTAATTTCCAGTGAAATTTCCAAAATAAAAATACAGTATTTCAGCCACTCTACTAGATTAGCTCCACTTTGATTATGTATGAAGTGTAAATGTCCACACTGCATTTTATAAATAGTAATACGTGTAATTATACTGCAAACAATGTAATAAAGAGAAATAATGAATTAGAAGAACAAGCTTGTTATATCAATGATAAACCATGTTTAACTCCATACACACACAGAAGGAGAGGCTAGATTGAAAGAGCAGTGCCTACCTCACAAACCACATGTTAGTCATCTTAACAGAGGTAAAGATCTGTATGGACAGATCAAAATGTGTGAAGACAAAATGCATTTTAAAATAGAAAATAAATATTGCCGTGACAAGCTGTAATTTCAACATTTTTGGCATTTTGGATGGGAGCCACCACTTAGACAAACAGACTGCTGAACATTCCCATTACTTTATCTACCAATGATGGCCCATTTATGCAGCTGCTCATGATGCCCATTAAAAGGAGTGTAGATTTTCCCTTGAGACTACTGCATTTTTTCTCCTGGCTACAGATATCCAAGTCAAAGCCATGTGGAAAGCATGGCAAGACCTAATAACAGAGACTAGAGCAGCCAGTGTCTGCAAAGTAGGGCTAAGGAGCTATTCCTTCTACATTGGATAGCAATGAAAAGACTTCACTTTCAAGGTCTGAATTTGAATGCTGGGTATGGAGGAGATGGGATAAAGTTGAGCTGTGGGCTGTGGGATGTGCCTGCAGAGAGCACATGGCAACACAAAAGACATTACAACACAGAGAAACTCGTCTCCCCAAGCCTGGGGGAGGAGATGTCACACGGCAGAGCCCTACAGAGAGGCGCTGACAGACTTTCTGTATTTTTCTGATTCACCCATCACCCTATAGAAAGACATTTAGAAGGTGTACTGCTGACGTGGCAATGTGTGATGGGTCTTATGGTGAGAGTTGCCAAAGGAGGATGTGATGTGCCATGAGGGAGTGTATAAAACCAACATATGCTTCTTTAAATAAATTGATTCAGTCTCCCGCCTGGCTGGGTCCGTGTTCTTCAATCACCGACAGCTGTGTAGCAAAGTAGTTAAAATCTTCTCTGAAGAAGTTTAAAAGGAACTGCATGATTTTACAGCTATCCTTGAATGGCATCACAGTTTAAAATATTTAGCAGGCAAAGCAGGTTTTGGTAAACAGCATAGTAAGTAAAATGCTGCTATGCTCTTACTTTCCAAGTTAAGAGTCCGCTCTTTCTTTTAAGCACAGGAGAGTGGTTGGCAGATATATATTTTCTATAAGTCTTTCTTTCCTGACTTTAATATTTGCAAAATATCAACTGTCACTATGTGATTACTCAAAATTGTATTTAACTCAGTATTTTTTCAAATGGTATTAATAAAATCTGCTTGACTGTGTTTTCTCTAGTTGTCTGTATACATTGGCAAGGTATTTTTAGGACTGTAAACATGCTTTATGAAAAACTGCTGTTAGTTATTTTGCTGAATAGAATATAGGCATATTAATTGTAACAGCAATTATTCCAATTTTGATTCAACCTTCACAAGACCTTTTATACTAAAAAGAGAACCAAAAAAATCTGGTGAGCATGAGAAATGATTCTTCACTTCTACCTCAACATCAAAGCCACTAGAATATTCAGAGGACTATGAATGTACATAAAGAATGTTTATATTCCTCCTTGAGGTTATCAGAATGCAAAATAATTTGCTGAAGGTGGTATCTGATGCATAAAATTATATCAGAATGAACTAGTTGTACATTCTTAAGATTCCTTCTGGATTATGAACCAAGATAGAAAAAGACTACATGCTGATGGATTGGAAAAAATGAATAAAGTTTATGAACTTTATGAACTGGAGAGCTATCATGAATACTTTAAAAACGAAAATGTTGCATATCCCAAAATAAAGAGTAAGGCAAATCTATCCTAAGGAAGACTAGGAAAACTAGAAGAGAAACAGCCATATAGTCTATCCTTTGAGGACTTCATCAGTATGTGCTGTGTCTGACACGAGCTGAACTCACCCTCTGCCCCCAGGCACCAGTCAGCAGTGCTGGCTAAGCACAGGGAGTACATGTGGACATCAGAAGGGATGACAAAGCTAGGTACAAACCAAACTGAGGGAGGAGAGGGGAAGGGATTCATTTGTCTGTCTGGTTATTTAAGATGACTATGCACCAGGTCCATCATTCCTGTGTAGAGCCTTGAATTAACAAACACTAAAATTTTAATGCAGAGAGGCTGGAACTAGATGATATTTAAAGTCCCTTCCAACACAAACCATTCTATGTATCTAAGAAATACGAATATATTAAGAAAACCCATGCACACATAGATGTGAGTGATGCCTCATCTACAAAGGTAGAACAGCCCAGGTGCCGTTCACTGGTTCTCTAAGAAGAAAAGGCTTACACTGAAAGAAAAAGGCTAAACATGCCAAATCTGTGCTCTTCAGGTGCAGGTTCTGGGGTGAAAACAATAAAATTAGCTAGTAAGGATTGAGAAAAAACAATAAGCAAGCAAGCAAGCTAAAAAAACCCCAAACCAGTGCAAAAAAAAAATCATATATTCTTCAATATGGATATGAATAATTGCTATACAGTCAGGTAGCTTAGCTGAAAATAATTAACTGAATTTCAGCCATTAAAGGCTAAGAAAGTGTCAGACAACAAGTCTTACCGGGTTTTTCAACATTATATAAAATAAAAAAAAGTCACACCCAAAAAGTTGTAACTACTCTCACAGATGCTTTAAATACATACATTCTTGTTCATCTTCTCTCCCCCTCTCTCTGTTCTCGAGTCCTTTAATCCACAGTATTAAAACCTCAACTGACTAACACAATGCCTCTGGGCTGGTCTCTGCCTCACCAGCATTCAGCAACTCAGCAGCTCACCTTTACCTCACAGACTCAGAGAATGAGAGCTGTCATCTTGCATGTCACTGAGCTTGTGGAAGATCTAAGCTTGGCTTCTTTCTTAATGAGTGCAGATTCAATACTTGCACAGCCATCTTTTCAAAGAGATGCTCTAGCCCTGAATTTATCTTGTATTTCAGGGTCATTTAAGAAAAAGTATAGAAATTTTAATCCCCTCTTCAAAAGGTTTTCCATATTGCACAAAACAAAAGACAATTAGTCTTGAACAGAATACACACAAAAATCTGTGCAGGATTCATTTTTTACCTTTTTTTTTTATTGAACCAAATTATCTATTTCAATACCTATTAGATTTTTACTTGAAATTAATCATGAATAGGTTTGGACAAAAAAGCAAATTTGACTGTCAGTAGATTTCACATTAATACTTGTATTGGAAAAGAAGTGATATAAAAATGCAATTTATCCAATCCAACGATATTAAATAGAATATTGGTCTGTCAGTCATAGGCAGACAATCTAAGTAATGCATCTACCCAGCAAATTTAATTACTTTTATGCTCATATACTTTTCAGAACTATTGTAGAGATCTGGCTCTAGGTCATAGCAGGTGTACTTCTCATGAATATTTCTTAAAGCTACAGCTGACTATGCATATTATTTAAAAGTGGTATATTTTTATCTGGAAAATATATTTCAAGATTTCTGAAGGCAGCTGGATTTTTGGAGAAGCAATCTTTTAATGAACTTACTGCTCAACAGCTGCATGTCTCATTATCCATAATTATTTCTCAAAATCGAAAACCCCCACTGATGATAAAGCCATGTAATTCCAAATTCCCACTAATTCAGGATTTAAATACATACATTCACAGACTTATATTTCTGGCAAATATGAGTAACTATACTTTGAAATACCAAACACCAAGGCATCACATAATCATGATTGTAGATTAAATCTACCAACCCAGGCTGATATGTGATCCTATTCCCAATTTTATTTATTATACTTACCGCAACTGATAAATCATTTTACTTTCCTTAAAAGTAATTGTCCTCCTCATTGTTCTTTGGATTAATTGGTTAACCAGAGAAATAAGGTATTTGGCAAGTAAGGAAAAGGGAAAATTAGGCACAGGTCAATCGACATCTTGATTAGGGGCTAGTGAAGAAAACCAACCACCCAAGCTGCAATCCCCCACACTGCAGCAAAGGCATTCATCTCAGAGGTGATACTGGTACCACGGCACGACCAGATGAGAGGATCAGCAAACACTTGTGTGGTTTAGGGATACTGATGCAAAGCTCAACAGACTGAACTGAATCAGACTAATTTTTTTTCAGTTTTATTTGTAAAATACAAAGCCTCACTCTTGAGATTGTTTTAAAAACCCCAAACCAAACAGTAAACCACAACCAAATAGAAACAAACAAAGGCAGAAGAAGCTAGACATTTTGTTTGGGAATCACAAAATATTTATTTTCGTGTGCTTAGAAAAAACCCAGACTTTCCTTAAGATTTCCACAAAACAGAAAGACTGCTGCCTCTAAAAAAGACACACATTTCTCACTCTGAGCCACCTACCAAACAGCGATAGTCTCTTTCTTTGAAGCAAATGGTCTGGATTATTTCTATATAGTTCTGCTTATAAACTTGCAAAGATTAACAGTACTTCAGAATACAGTGCTGAGTTTCCTGTCTGGCTCCTACACTCATCTTTGCAAGTAAGAAATTTACAGCAAGAAAAACATAGAACTCTAATTCAAAGTCAGCCTTAATCGAATGGAGCACAGTAGTATCACTTAAGCTGTATAAAAAGTACATGTAATCAAATTTTAGAAGAAATATGAACTAAATGTACAAATATACACCCTAAAGCTTCACTAACAATAATAGAAGAAAAATCCCAAAGGTTAGGGCAAACCTATGTTTTAATTTGCTTTCTTTTAACACCTGAAGGACTACTTATAAAGGAAAATTAAATTATTCCCAAAGAAAAAAATAATCTGTTTAATGATTAGAAATAATTAAATTCAAATTACTCATTTCTACATCATTTATTGAGAATCAACCACCATAAGATTTGAGTAGTATTTTTCAAATTTTAAAGAATGCACAGCAACCATGCAAACCGTAGTACACAAAGTGCCACCCGGCTGATTTCCACACTGCACTTGCTCTGTGCAGAGCATGTAGTACTGGCAAGCAAAGCAGTGCAAGGCTCCTACAGACTGTGCACACACGCTTGCCTCTGTCAAACACTAGTTAGAGCTTTTCCCAAATGATAAAAACAAGAGTTAGCCACAATCACTCAGAATCTGCAACAATGAAGAGAAAATATTCACTAAGTGTTTTCCATCTCAGCAAGCATTATGGTGAAATGAAATGTCCTAATATTGCCTCCAATTTAGCTGTGTATATTCCAGCAATCAAAGTAGATCTGCTTTTATTGTTGCAACAATAAAAAGTTCAAGAAATGTTATTTTTTTTTCTCCTTTTGCAGCCACAGAAAAATAGGCACTCTCTGATCCAGAAAAGCATGAAATTTATATGATCCAGTTCAGTGACCCAATTCTTGTGCGTTGTTGAAATGATGCTTGAAGGAGCTACATGAAGCTTAAAAAAAAGTAATTCATATTCTATACCAAGGAGACATATTATGTAGGTAGGGGGACTTTGGAGAAGTAACTAATGGAGAATACTGAATCACTACACCTTTTTACTTGTCTCAGCAGTTCTGGCTTTGACTGGTTCTTTGGGATGTCATATTTACATTTTGGCTAAAATCTCATGCTTTTCCCAATGACTTTCCATGCCACATTTTATCTTGTAAAATTAAAATAAGGTGACAGCATTGTAAAAAAGAATAAAAAAATAAGGATTTTGTAGAAAAATGTTAATTGATAACCCATCAGGTATGTCAGTGAATCCCAAAGCTGATTCAACTAGACAAGCACTACTATGGGAAAGAAGCACTGATAAATAGCATTTTACCCAAAATTAATCAGCTCCAGAATACGAATTTTATCCTGGATGCTATTTTATTTCTTGATCTACTTAAGTTAAATTTTTGGTAAATGAAGAGGATATCCTAACTCTCAGGTTCCAGATCTTTTCTCCTGAGACTTAAAAGTCATCAGCATAAAATCTGTGGTTTAAATGAGTGCTTAGCATTGGCCAAACCAAATACATGAAAGTTCATAGTTGTAACACGCAACTGCACAGCAAATTATGCTATTGAGAATGCAGGCAGAAAAAAATGGTCCATTAAATTTAATCTGCCTACAGACTTCACTCAATAGAAAAAAAAGTGAAATTTACAACACAGCAAAGCATTTGATTTAATACAGATACTACATGGGAACTACCTCAGGAACTTCATCAGGCATTCATCTGGCCACTCTGACTGCTGAAGGGATGCAGCAGAGCACAAGCAGAGAGCCTGCCCTACCATCCTGCTACTCCTACTCCTCCCTTCACGCCAAGCTGAAGCCTCAGCCAGCCATCAAATAATGAATGCATCACCCCGCAGTTCCTGGGAATGTTGTTTTACACAACTCTTATTACTATCTCTACTAAATTTTTTCGGTTGTCCATATATATACCTTTCAATGGAAGGCAGTTTCTTATCAGAAACCCACAAACTTGACATTATAAGAATAATCCTGCCACCTGCGTTCACCCCTTGTTTTCATCACACTTTTTCTACTGTCTTGCTTTGACCTTTAAACAAAAGTAAACAGCCAAAAAGAACACATATCTAAACAGAAGGAAGTTGTTAATGGCTATTCTATTTTTTTTTTTTTTTTGAAAATGCATCGATTTTTGCTTTTTTGTCATGTCCAGGGGTATTTTTTACATACAAAAATGTCCTCAAATGCCTTTTCATGCCTCCCAGGAGCACAGCACCCAAAGCCATACAGGGGAGGTGTACCATGACCACCACTGCACAGCCCATCGCGTGCTCTTCCACTGAAACATTATTTTAATGTAGAAATAAAGCTGTCCTGATAACTTGCTGCTTCATATGGGCCCTGGCGTAAAATCCTTCATGTTGAAAGGTGTTTGTTCTTGCAGAACAGCAGCTATCCATTGTTGAGATCAAGGATGTCAGGCTGCTACCATTTCAGAAAGACTAAAGGGATACATTGTCATAAAGTAGTACTTGAGACAACTGCTGAGTGTAATTTAGAAAATGTGGATTTTCTAGCTCACCACTAGCCTGAAGTACTTTAAGATCAAATTATCTCCATCAGCAAATGAGCAAAACTCCACTGAAATAAACTGAGAAATAAGCTTACATAAGCACTAAAAATCTGCTCCAACCAAAATAATTTGAGAGTGACATGGGAGGACTTGAAGTTCTCATACAAAAATCAAGATAAACTAGGTCAGCAGATCAATAGCAGAGAGATAAGTTTCCTGGGCACATCCAGAGAAACTGAGCCATTGCAGTTTTCAATGAATCATCTGCTGACATTTTGGTTCTTTTAAGCTATTTTTTAACATCACATTATATTCTCACGCACACACATAAATATGCATCTGAACTTCTATGTAAGGAGTGTTTTGATTTAAGCATACACATAAATACATACATACAAACACGTGCACAAATATGCACTCACATGACAGGAATTCCCAATATATACAGGATTAAATTTATATCCTGAAATAGAATGACTATGCTACATTTGACAGAAAGTAATCATAATGCATAAAAGATAGCACACCTTGTGGATGAACCATACAAATCTGACATTTTTTGCAGTTTTCTTTTAATCTATGCAGACTTTTCCCAAATTCATGCAGATATTAGATAAAATACTACTCAGATCCTTAATTAGAAAGAAAACTGAGATTGGACAACATCTTACAGGATACTTTAAGCAGCGCCTGCTTGATTAAACCCTTATCATTTCACTTAAGAAACATTTCCACATCTATTAAACTCAGCATGGTTTACCTCGTTTACAGGACAAAGAAAATTTTTTTAAAAGGCACAATCCAAGCATTGCTATGGTTGTTAGTTCAAAGATTTTTGGTTGTAAAAATTGTCAAATCAAATTCTGAAGAACAAAAGATTCATTCTGTGGGAAGGCTTAAATAGGTAAACTTGACAAATAGGCAAAATTATTGGGACAGATATAGCAAAACCAGTTTCCAAGACAGTCTACTGCAAACTACATTTTAAAATTATAGCATAGCTATAAAACAAGCTTTCTTAAGATTAATGCAGCATTTAAACGACAACTAAACAAAATCAATTTAACTCACTCGAGTTATTATGCCTGAAACTAATGACAAGTTGATTGATCTACTTTGTCTTTCCTTCTCCAATAACATCTGCAGCCAAATAGGCTGAACAGTTCTAAAAGGGCATGTGGGAGAGAAATCTCCAGAACGAATTAATTTAAAATGTTTCAGGATAATAGAAAATTGATGATTTTGTCCCAGAATAGCACAATTTCTACATTTAAGGCTCAGCGTGTGGCTGAGCAGACACTGAGGGTGAACAATTTCCTACAACTTGAGTAATATATACTGAATTCCTGCAGTAACTTCCTAGGAAGAGGCAAGTCTAATTATAGCGTTTTGCTTCCATTGCATTGTACAATCAATATTTTCACATTTTTAAGGCAAGCAGTTGCCTAGGCAAGGCCAAGATATTAATTAGAAATACATAAGAATTTAGGCCGAAAAAATTTGAATATTCCTCTGAAGAAAGCCCTCTGAATTTTTTTTTGCAGGGACAAAATTTTAAAATATCCTAAAGTTTCAGGGTGATACAGATGCAAAGTAGGTGGGAACCAATTGTTTTTGGTGTCAACAAAAACCAGTTTCATGTGCTTCTACTTCTCTTAGAAAAACGTGCTGAGGTCACATTACAGGTGAACAGCTTATACAGACACCTTAGCTCAGGTAGTAACAGGCCCAACAACAGGAATTTTGTGTGAGGCTTTTTTTTTCTAGAATAATTCTAACAGAAATTTCAATTAAGTATTTTTAATTTTAATCTTTTAATTGTCTTTGAATTTCAATGCATAATTGGAATTATCTTTCCAAGTACTGTATTTATTTTGATCAAATTCCAAATAGAGGATAATGAGTCTCAAGAGAGGACTGTGATTTTCATGAAGTCAAAGGCTAGCAACCCTCAAAAAAAAAACCCCTTACTATATAAATCTGAATTTTTTCAGCTACTCCTCTTCTTTATTAAAATTAATAAGTAAGTACAAAACAACAGTGGTCTAGTTTAATTTAAACTTCTGAATAGCAAAAAATTTTTCAGAAATACTGCTTTCTGCTCCCCTTGCACTTAGCAAATGGACATCTGCATCCATCAGTATGATCATAAAACAAATGTGAACACTCTTAAGAGTTAACCTTTGAAACTAAAGGGTGTTTTGTATGCTGTAGCATAATATGAACAATTTGGCATTTGTCTTTTTGCTCTAAATTCTTATGACTTTCATGGAAATGTAGTTATGAGACCCAAGCCCTTGCTAACTAGCAGTCTGGTCTTTGTAGTCTCTTGAGAACTCTCAGCCCAGGACAGGAATATTCCAGGTACAACATAACATGACCAAGCAACTTTTAAACTCAATAAGCCAAATGTACTTTTATGTGACATATACCCTTATAAATTCTTATGCTATAAGTACTCTATGGTGTTTTCAGAGGCAAAGAATATTCTAATACTGAATCTGGATTACTTGAGCTCCTCAAAAGTGATCCTTCTTTTTTTGATTCTAAGTGACAAACATCAGTAATTGACAGCATTATTTGTAATGATGAAATCAATAGATCACCTTGTCTTTCTTTATGCAACATGGAAATTTGATTACTAAATGCTTTTTTATTGCTTCATCTTAACATAAAAATCAGTAGTGCCTACTATGAAGTATTGATTTACACTCTTTTTTTTAACCACATATACCATTGTTACTTCTTTTAAATGGGTTTCCCAGTAGGTAATTTTAATGTCTTGGTAGTAAAAGCAAACTTTTCCACTTGTCAAAATAACATGAACAAATCAGATCAGCATTTTTATTTTCCAATTTTGCAAAAATTTATACTAGCTTCAGGGGAAGTTTTTCATTATTTATAAAATTTAATCTATGCTTAATTTTCCCTGGAGCTTGACTCTGAGGCACCTCACCCTTGAGATCTGAAATGCTGGAAAACACTGATTTGGAGAACACTAAGATTCACAGAACTCTGCACATGTTCAAAGAGCTAAGATTTTAATTAAGTTCCAGGCCGCCCTTTTTGTTTGGTGAAGCTGCAGCAGATGTCATTGAGAGTTGTGTGTGCAAAACTGAGGATACAGCTCTTTAGTATTCCAGGTAATCTCGTATACTTCATGTTTTATTGCTTTTCTGAAACAAGATCTAGCCAAGGAACTACAAGGACTTGCTGTTCTAAACCCTTCAGTTCAAACATAGTGGTTACACTTCTAGCTCAGCTGGTTGGAGTACAGTGCTAATTACACCTACCCGCTAATTACACTGTGGGTTCAATCCCTGTATGGGCCAATCACTTCAGAGCTGGACTTGATGATCCATGAGGGTCCCTTCCAACTCAGAATATTTTGATATTATGTGCTAAGAGGCACATAAACAATAAATACCACTTGTAGGAAAATAAGACAAAACAGTTAATCAGAGAATCCTAGTGCCTCCCTTATCCAAAGATCAATACAATTTGATTTTTGAAAAGTTTATAGGAGTTGACCTTCAACGCCACCACATTGTGCAGCATTGGTGTGCAGAACCACTAGTCATCAGTAGCAACTTTCTACGAAAGGAAACAAAGGGACATATTGGAACTTATTCTTTCTTTTCTTCGTGGAACATATTTTGCTACAAATGACAACTGAAAAAACTAAGCTTCAGGGATAAAAAGTCAGATTATACAGATTTGAGACTAGATGAATAAAGAGAAAAATAAGAATTCAGACCCATTTTGAAATTTTGGATTTAATGAAGAAGGATGTCAGAAATAAGAATTTAAGAGTGTCCTGGGCAGCATGAAGAAAGACATCAGAATAACTGATTACTAATGAACATTGCTGATTTTTTAACAGTGTAGTTAACTGATACAACAACAGACAAATAGTATCAGGAAAAATCCAAGCAGTTAGTTTTCTAAACATTGTGGTTAAGTACCAGTAAAAAAGAGAGCCTTAATTTTTAACATTCTCATTTGTTAAGGATATATTTTACCCAAACATTCTTATTTGAAACCCTCATTCACTTTGCTGTAGTTTATGAATGGGAATCTTCAAACCTTGCATCTCGATTTAAAGAATGAAGAAAGAATAAAAAAATATGGTGTCCCCTAGGAGAGTGGGGTCCAGACACAGCAGGTTCATTACATTCCCACAATTGATGCTCTGATTGTTGCTCAACAGCACCTGAGAAAATGTGTCCTATGCTCTCATGTCTACAAGGTCAGGAAAACAAAGCTTTTGAAAACAGAAGGTATTTAATATTCACTGCAGTTGCTGCTATATCACTATAAATTTATCTCACTGACAATCATGATTCGGTATGAATTTTTTCTCATATGCTGTCCCCTAAAAGCCATTTCCAACTGAATGAACTACTTTTCTACCTTTCCTTGTCATATTCAGTAAAAAAAGCTATAGAACAATATTAAGCAAATTATTTTTTAAATGGGACTTTGACTTCAAAAGATGGTGGAATCAATCAATAAACAATATTGAATTCAGCAGAATGTGGTATCTGCAGCTGCTCCTGCACCCTTCCTGCTCATGTCTCCTTTCCTAGGCAGTGCCCCCATCTCTGACTTTTGTGGTTGTTTCCTGAGTTGTAGAACCAATGCAGCACCCAAGGAGGACACAGGACTTTACCCAATTTTCTTTTCAAGCAGACAGGATTTTATACTTAGGAAAAAAAGTTAGTTTTGCCTGCAGAGTATGGAAACTGAAGAACTCCAATGTCAGTATCAGCATACAGTCTCAAAGCCTTAGAATTTAATTTCTGCTATACTAAGGGACATTTTTTGGGGTTTTATCCCACCATAATTCAATGCAACTCAATTGAATTCACCCTGCAGGGCATGAAATTCCCAATACATCAGGCAAGACTTTAAGCTGCTGCAAGTTTATCCTTTATTAGCTCAGCTAAACACAATGAGAATGGAAAAAATACTGGTTTAGATGATTTACTCAACACTAAAGCTATAACCACAATTTACATATGAATAGAGAACAAGAATTGTTTACAAGATTGTAATTTAAAACTGTGCTTAGCAACCCCCCCCACCATATTACTGACAGCTACAGCTACAATTAATTAATGTTTTTCAAATTTCTGCCACAGTCTAAACAGCAAAAAAATATATTGCCTTATATAAACCACTGCATCAACTTTACAAATACATGAGATTATTGTAAATCTATAAAGCTATTAACATACTTTAATGTAGATATTCACAGAAATATTATAAAGGCCTTTGTTCAAAGGTAGTATGATAAGCCAGTCAGTCACTTCTCATCTAACCAAATGCAATTAAATGGTTTAAATAAGAGTAAATTTTTTTGCTCTTCGCATTTCTAAGTGTAACACGGGACAAGTATAGCATCCATGTGACAAAGCTGAGTAACAATTCTCCACTGTTCAGCAGAAAAAGGTGACTTTTATAGGTGTACCAGCAGGAAATGAATAACAAACTTAGAAAATGCACCACACACTTCAGTGTAGAAAAAACATCAATTTAAGAAATTAATCCATCATGTACATACTTATTCAGAGTTGTACCAAAACAATTAGTTCTAAGTGCCACATTCTCAAGACTCATGATCATTCTGACATAAACAAGGGATAAGAGAGCGTTCTGCTTCAGCTTCATTTTTAGAGCAGTTTTGGCACTGTAGTGGTTTGATCGTGGCTGCGTGCCAGATGCCCACTGAGCTCCTCTATCACTCCCCTTCCCAGTGGGACAGGGAGAGAATGAGATGGAAAACAACTAGTAGGTTGAGACAAGGTAGTTTACTAAAGCAAAGTAAGTTTGTGCCCGCAGAAGCAAAGGGAAAACTTAATCTCTACTTGCCATCAGCAAGTGATGCCCAGACACTTTCTGGGAAGCAGGGCCTCAGTATGCTCTGGAGGGCAAACACTGTAGAATAGTGAATGCTCCCCTGTTCCTCCTCTCTCCGTTAGCTTTTACATCTGAGCTGGTGTCCGTATGGTATGGAATATCCCTTTGGGTAATTTGGGTCAGCTGGCCTGGCTGTGTCCCCCCCAGGGTCTTGCTTTCCCCCTTCATGGGGGCAGGAATGTCAGAGGGACAGTGCTGTTCAGCAGCAGCCAAAGCCCTGGTGTGTTACCAACACCCGTCCAGCTACTAATGCAAAGCACAGCACTGGGAGGCTGCTAAGGAGGAAATCAACTCTATTGGCACAATTTCCTACAAGCCATAGGATACGCTAGCAGCGAGCTGCTCACTCTGTAAGAGGTCATCTCCAAAAGTGAAATTTTTTAAAGTCTCTGCTTTTATACATATTCTATTTTACTCTATGGTTTTGCAAGCTTCTTAGTTCTACCAGTGCTTCTGCATTTCCAAATTTCTTGGTTTCTTTGTCAGTAACAGAAACTGCGTGAAATAAGAGTGTATCTGTTTCCATGCCAATCCTTTAGGACTACATTAACAAAATCTGCATGATGCTACAGCTGGAAGTCTGGCAGATGTTTTGAGGTATTTGCCTGAAGCCTTAAAGACCTCTAAAAACCAGATGATTTTGAGATACCTAATCCCTTTGTGCTCTATCTGGCACTTTTTTTCCTCAATACCAACGACAATTTTTTTGTTAGTTTTTTTCCCCAAAGCTTTGAATAGCCTAAAAATTGCCTTTCTGTACATTGTCCTCTCCTCACACACTACATCACAGCTGCTGCATTCAGCTGGAAGGCTGCTGCCATCTATTTGTATCTCCAAATGGCAAAGCTGAATGGCACTCGGGTACGTGCTGAAAGAGCAGAACTAAATAGGGAATTATTTTTAAACTCACAGAAGAGCCTAAGATTGCAAAACTCACAATTTGGCAATACAAAATGAGGGTGAATGTAATATTTGAAAGAACAAGAGTAGCTATGAAGAGGATTCCATTTTCATTATCTGTCTCTATATATCTGTATGCAGATTATTCTTTCAAAACATACAGATAAAATGCTATAAATATTTAAATATATGCACATCCAAATTTATGAGATTTTAAAAAGCAATGTATATTCAGTGTTTGGAGGCAGAACCTAAATAACATAATAATTCCTCAAAATCATACAATTTAAATTCAGCCGAATTTCTGAAAAACTGATATAAGTGCTTAATCCTAGGGAACTAGCAAATATGGCATAGAAGTTTAATAGAAAGCCATTAGGTAGGTATAGCTGTTGGTTCCTTTTCCACATAGTAGCTGATATTTGGTGCCAAAAGAAAGATTCCTTTCAAAGTAGATTTTCTAAAATGTGCTATAAATACGGTAAATATTAGAGAAGTCTACCGACCTACCCATGCAAATCATTAACAGTCAGACAGTTTGAAGGATGACTATTTATTTGTGTTCAGTAAGAGAAAAGATTTTTTATGGCTGGTCAATAGGATGAGATTGATATGATTTATTAGAGTTTACAGGCTCAATTGCAAAGCATCCGATGATCACAGGTGAGAAAAGTAAGCAAGGCATTTTTGACTGTAGATGAAGACAACTGAGAGCACGACCTAAATAACATGAGCAGCTGAAAGAGACATTTCCTTTTGTCATGGTTTAGGAATAGTACTCCCCAATTCAGTACTCCAGTGAGAATCTCCCAAATGAGCTCGCTCGCTCATCTCCTTCCCCTCCACCTTTCCGCTCCAGGAATGGAGTTGGGAATTGGGAGGCACAAAGGTGAAAATTACAGGTTGAGATAAGAACAATCTACTAGAAACAGCAATGAGATAAGAAAATGAACAGTAACAGCAACAATATCAATAACAAGAGGTATAAGACCAACAAATTACACGGAAAGTAAAACAATACCAGACCATTTCAGTCACCCTACTTTTCTCTCTCAAATGGAACCAGAAATGAGAGAGTGCCCTGTTCCTGCCCCTGGCAAGTGATGCGTGATGGTATCAAACAACATTATGGTCTGGCCATGCCCCCTTCCTGACTACTGTAAAAAATTAATCCTGTCCTGACCAAAACTAGGACACATTTGTGACTTAAAAAGTAATGTACACATTTTTCAGATTGACCACATATATACAGTCTCATAGACCAAAGACATCAGACATCCCTGTTTAAATGACACTTAGAGGAGATCAAGTTTTCATACACATAGAACTCAGAATAGTTTAGAAAAGCAAAAGAATTTAACAAAGCAGATAAAAACAAGAAGCCTGGTTGGCAAGAGAACAAGACTTCATATGAATAAAATATTTTCAAGTGCAAAGTTCTTTGCAAAATGAAGAAATGGAACGGGAAACTACATCCTGATTTAAGCAAATTGTTCGGAGAGAGAAGGATAAGGAGGAAAAGAAATATAATGCTGTCCAAATATTTCATTTTTCTATTCCAAGACCAAATTTCAATACAAATTCAGTTTAATACCAATAAAAATTAATTAAAACATGTTTAATATTTTATTTGGAATTTTGGGATCAATCTGGGATTAATATTCACGGCATACAAAGCCTAAGAAAACATTTTAAGAGTTTGAGGTTTTTAAAAAATTTTATTAATAATCTCAATTCTGAGATTGCATTTCCTTTCTCCTGCTCTTGCTACTTATTTTTAAAGCAAGCAATAACAATGTGAACAAGTTTCACTGTGTGTCAATAATCTACAGAACTTCCCTTCTGATAAAGCAGCACAAGTTACAGAGGTGTACAATCAAACTAAGCACCACTAGCAGAGAGTCAACCATTGCATTCAATAAAACACTGTTTCTAAATGCACACAGTCATTTTGGTTTGCTTTTCTGTTTAGAGAATTTCACTGGTGCCTTTTTGCCTACTACAATAACATGTTTTATATATGCAGCCAAACCATACTCTTTCAATATGAAATCTGAATTGAGATGACAATCAAATGTTCCTCTTACCTCGTTTTGGAGGTCTCGGATCATTTTGCTCTTCCTTTCCATTTCAGTCTTCAAAAAGTTAATCTATAATTTTAAAGAAATATTGGGTGGGAGTTGTTGAGATGTAATTGTAAACAGTAATTTTTTTAATGCTTTTAACAGTTTTGGAAAAAAAAAACAACCACCAAACCAAAAGTTTTGCTGATATATTTTGGTATAGGCCACGGTTAAGTATTTGTTAAATCTACAAACATTTAGCATATTTACTTACAACTTATAATCAAGAGTAGAAAATTGCTGTACATAAATACAGCTTACTTTTGTTTTGTACCAGTAGACATTGTCTTTATTTTTCACGAGGTAGTCCAATATGATCCTCAAAGAACTAAGGATTTTTAAAACAATATTAACTTATTTTCTAAAAAAAATATTTTTACCCTGTAAGAACATATCTATCAGAGCAGGTTTCTAACACAGTTATTTTATTTGAATGCTACAGTGTTGGTCCTAATTAGATAAAGACCTTGATTCTAATCAGACTCACCTGTGGAATAAAGTGTGTTATACATGAAAGCATTCAAATATGGTCTTTAGATCCTACTTAAGTCAATGACTTGACTTGAAAGGAAAAATTCCAGTCTCAGGCTTAAGACTGAATTTAATAAAACATGGTTTAAAAGATAATTTTTACAAATGAGTTTTTTCAGGACTGAGCTTTAATCACAGCTAATGGAATACAATGGGAGAAAGGAGGATGTAATTATAAACAACTAGGATTACGAGAACACATTTCTGCTACTTTGAAGGAAGATGCTTTTGGACAGTTCAATTAACAAAATACTCATCCCTATTTACCCAGTGTCCCATGCTGTTGGTACAAAACTCTACCCAAGTTCAAAGGAAACTACAGTTTTTCTGACATTGCAACAGATTTTTTAAGACAATCAAAACTCCTGTAGGAAAACAGATCCAGATTATAGAGACACTGATGCAGAGATTAATGATTTGGATGTCATGTAGATTAAAAAAATGACACCAAATCTACATGATATGACAGCTGTTCTTAGAATCACGTCCACACTCAAGTAGACATGTCAGTAATTTAAAAAGCATCACCAAACTTTACAGCACTCTCACCTCTATCAAAAGAGAAGTCAGAAAATGCTATTATCACTTAAGACAAAAATGTAGGTGGGGGGTCCATGAGACTAGTGCCACCTGACAAGCATAAATAGAACTTCTTTTACAAACTCTTCCAAAGTTTTTTCTAAGTGCTTTGGTTGTGGAAATACTAATTCCACATCCAGCTACTGGCTGAGAATGATGCTTTATTGGAGGATGAACATATTCAGCACCTGCCTAGCAATGACATCCACAAATATTGAAATTTAGAACATGTATAGATAATAAATATGAAGATTTTGCACAACAAAAATAAAGGTCATAATCAAAATATGAGATCAAGATGAATGGGGAGAAACATAATGCAGCTATTTGTGGTTATTTTGTTGTTTCAGCTGTTCAAAAGAATTGCCAGCTACTTACCATTAAATACTGAAAAAAAAATAATATACTGACCTCCATTAAAGAGTGTTCCCTTTCTTAGATCTATCTGTCAGGAATATTAATATTCCTTCAAAGCACCTCACTTCTAGCTATGAATATATCTGAAATAATTAAAGAGATGTGATACCAAAATTATTATCTCTACATAGTTTGGATCTTTTAGGGAAGAGACATTTAAGACAACCCAGTACTATAAATTTATCCAGCAATCTATGTTAGTTAAATCAGCATTTTTGTTAATTACTATTCACATATACATGCATCTTATATCACTGATACGAACATCTTACATAGTGCAAACATGCTGTTTCAGCTTAGCTGAATAAAAAATAAATCAAAAATTGTATAACAAATTAAAAACTAAAAAATATTTTACATCACTTCCTTTTTCAAAAAGAATAGAAATATTATTTAAGAACGCATAAATTTTTGCTTATATATTATAACAGCATTTTAAAGGTCTTCTACTACATCTCTAACAAATGAAGAACTACTGATCTATAAGTATACTACTTATCTATAAGTATGTCTACGAAGTATAGATATGGAGAGTTACACAGGAGGGATTTATATGGCCTGTCTACTGGAACTGACATAGGGATAACTTTACCTACCCATTTAAGTGTATCCATGTGTACAGTTTCATGCTTTAAGGCAGATCAGTCTGTATCAGACCATTTGCATGATGCTTTTAGAAAGTCTCAAGGACAAGAGATAATATAATTTTCCAGAAGAGATGTAAAAATACTACTTTCAGTCACCAAATCCTGATCCTATAATAAGCAAGAATAGACATTTATACCCCAGTCTAAATTAGGAGGGAAAAAAATAACATTCACCTATTTCCACATGTTGTCTGCCTTTAATTGCTATCTGGCTGTAATTATGACAATACATAATGAAATTATATTGTTCTAAGGCTGAAGTTTCAGTTTCAGTACTAAGCAAGGACACTGCTTCCATATCCTGTGGACAGTCATCCAAGATAGTCAGGGCTTTGTGTGTTTCAGAGCTCATTATGTTTATTAAAGACAACAACTTCCATCCAGTGGCCTTTACTCACAGCAGTTGGAGACCTTGAAATGTTCAAGTTAAATTTTCCCCCATCAAAATACAGAATGCTTCAGCAAATGGTATTGATCTAATTCAGAGAGTCAGAAAACAGTAGTTATTCATGACAGGATGGAAAAATCCCAATATAACATCACCACTGCACAGCCAAGACTCAGCTGTAAGCATATTCGCTTACCTCTAGACTCCTTGTATCTTGCTCAGGACTAAGATGAGCAGTTAAGGTGTAACTAAAATTCACTCATTAACACTTGACTATTTTGGCCATATCTGGAAACCCTAACATACTCAGTGTCCATTTTCCTGGTCTAATTTTCAAGTTATAGTGTGAAAATTTACTTCAAAAGCCAGAGAGAACTGTCTAGGCTACTACATAAAACAGAAAATATTCTTTCCTTTGGGCAAAAAGTAATTTTTTTAAAAGGGGCAAATACCTTTAAAAGCAAAGCTAAAAAGACTTTTACTTATTAGTATTTCTAAGATGAATGTAAATATTAAGCTGCAAGTTAGAGTTTGATTAGTAAAATAAACTTTTGTCAAAGGAACATTTAGGACTTTATGAACTGTCATAAAAGCTTTTACTAGAAAAAAAAAAATTGAAGTGAAAAGAACATCCAATTTTTTTACTAAAAATCTTCCAAGTATGGGAATAACACTGAATTAAATTCCCCACATTCTATTAGTCTTTTATTACTAGAAAAACCCTACTGA
This sequence comes from Daphoenositta chrysoptera, assembly GCA_013397915.1. Classification (NCBI taxonomy): domain Eukaryota; kingdom Metazoa; phylum Chordata; class Aves; order Passeriformes; genus Daphoenositta; species Daphoenositta chrysoptera. The sequence continues at coordinate 135,397 of VZRO01005853.1, read as the reverse complement.
ATTGAAAATACCCGTATTGTATATGTTTTCTTTTTACAAATCATACATAATGTTACTTAAATCTCATTTCTCATAGTGAACACTGAGCAAAAAAAGGAAATTGCACCGACCTATTTTTCCGTTTATTTTGACAGACAGCACTGTAACTGTATGGTCAAACAATTCCATTAGCGTCTCTTCTTTAAAATTGCTAGCATGATATAAAATACCAATGGAATAAAATATAAAAGATAGACTAAGCTTAGCTAAACTATTTTTGAGTGTTTCCAGGTTTCATTCTTTACCTTCTCCCTCATCCAGAGCCAGCCAGCTCTTTATATAGACTTTAACTGTGGTTAAATGGGAAATAAGTTTGCAAACTTGCTAAAAATATAACTATTTCTCAACATGCAAACAGTAAGCATGAAGTACAGCCAAGCAAAGAGTCCATCTCCCAAAAGCTGCAAGAGCCTTTTAACCAAATGAAGACATACAGAATTAATACTTCTTCTGTTTATTCAAATTCACTGAAAAACCCTTAACAAGCAAAACAATACACTTTCAACTTTACATGTGCCATTTGCTCTGTGTCTTTTTGTTAACAAAAGAGAAAATTAGTCCATGATCTCCAACTCTGTTTCTGGAATAAGTGGTTCCACTTCACATTTACAGATAATGGCTTGACATTATTAATATTTTTTTCACTGCACAAAAAATTAATACAAATTGCTTAGGTATTTGGTGCTAAGTGCAGAACAAAAAACTCTTTCAACCTTCACTGATTGTTAAAGAGGACACCAGGTGTTACTTGGAATGATGTCTTACATATTTTATGTGCATATTGTATAACTAAACCCAGTATGGTCCTTCTGAAATGTTTTTAGATATAAAAATAATCTACAGTTCTAGTGTGAGACTATCTGTAGAGAAGCTCCTTCACAACCAAACTCTTTATGGAAGACTGTATTTGACCTTGAACTTTGCAATATAGGACTAGTCTAAAATTTAAACCATCCTTATCATAAATAGTGTTTCTCTGCACATTTTTCTTTCCCAGACAAAACAGTGGAAACAATAGGAATAAATGTATCTGACATCTGCCATAAATCTTCTAAAAAAAGACCTGTCCTAAGACAGACTGCTGCTGCTCTCTGTCAGTGCTACAGATGCAGGAGACAATCCAGAAAGGCAGTGCTCACTCCTGTTAAGATTCCCCAGGTCACCCCTGGCGTGATTACTGCTCCAAAGGACAGGAATGTCTTTACACATCCTTTTACTTTCCTCAAGGCTGAGTTGCTGCTCCTACCCTCAGAGGGTTGTTCCTACCAAGCACCAGCTCCCCCGGCTGCCCTCTGCCAGCCAGGGGTGGTACCCAGCAGCACTTCAGCAGCTGCTCAAACAGCAACTTTTTAGCTGCCCACAGTTGTTGGTTTCTGTAGTCTTAAAGGGTCAAATAATGGATATGCAAGCATAACAACATTGGTATCTCTGTTTCTGATGAATCATTTATGCAATGTTAGTGAAAAGCCTTGCCACACATCACACAAGACATGAATTTATAGTTTAATGTCTAGCAGTTGTGTCTCCTTTTGTTTTGGTCAGAGTCCTTGAGTAATATTCTTGAGTTATTTTTCATTTAACTTGACTTAATTCTTGTGAATTCTTACTTACACTTTAACATTGACCTAATAAAGAACACCTTTAGGCAGGTCTTACCTGTTGAATTTATACAGCCAATTAACATACATACATTAAGCACTGTACTGGCAAGTGTAGTAAAGAAATATGAATTTCCACCCTTCCCCCTCCCACCAGTGTTTTATTATTCTCTGTGAAATGTAATTCTATTCCTATTTACTCTGATGAAACTGAAGATTTACTTCACCAAGTCCTATAATATAAAATGTGCTTAAATTGGGTTAGAAACGAGTCTCACAATTAATTAAATTAGAATTAAATTCAAGCTCCCATCCTCTAGCTAGTCTTGCATTAAAGTACCTAGACCTTATTTCATAGATTTCACATTGTTTTCAGGAAAATGTGAAACACATAGAGAAACAGGTATAAAATAACCTTGTGCGCCAGTAATAATATCTATTTCCATTTCTATTGCAATTTTCATCTGAAGATCCTGAAGCACTTTTTGAATATTCATTCAGTCTCCCTGTATTTTTGAGCTTCACTATGTACATTGTACCCTGAGGCATAAAGAAGTAAATGTCACAAACCAAGGACACAGTTCTGCTTTCCTTAGAATTATTAGCAAGTTTAATATGCTATTAGTGGCAAGTATTGGAATACAGCTCGAGAATTCAGATTCTTTAACCATCTGCTATCACTCCAAGCCAGGTTCTGTTATAAACTCAGAGGAGTTTTTCCTGGTTTCTACACTGGGTGATATTTTGCTCAAAGTTAACAGCAGATGTTGTTTTGTGTAGTACAAATCTTGTGCTCTTCACAGTGCTAGAGTGGGACTGAATTTATACAAGGCACTGTTGCTCAAATTAAAAAAAAAGCACTATATCCCAAAAAACAACAAATCCATTCACTACATCTCAGATTTATGTAATCCACACCTGAATTAGTCTTGAGTATCAAAATCTAATAAAGAGATTCAATAATGAAATATGTTTTCCACCTTCCTTTGTAGGACTAGAATTCATTGTGCTGATAAATTCTATAGGAATGCATCCAATGCACCTGAAAAAATGACAATTTTAACTAGCATGTTCTGAGTACTTATCAGAGACAACTAGATACTCAATTTTTTCTTATTTCAGAACTATATTGAAGGAGGTGATTCTCCCCCTCTAAACTGCTCTTGTGAGACCCCACCTGGAGTAGTGTGTACAGTTCTGGTGTCCCCAGCATAATAAGGACATGGAACTATCAGAGCAAGTTCAGAGGAGGGTGACAAAGTTGGTAAGAGGACTGGAGCACATCCTCTATCAAGACAGGCTGAAAGAGTTGTAGCTGTTCAGGCTGGAGAAGAGAAGGTTGCATGGAGACCCCAGAGCAACCTTCCAGCATGTGAAGGGACCTACAAGGAAGCTGGAGAGGAACTGTAGTGACAGGAAAAGGAGTAATGGATATAAGTTGAAAGAGGGGAAATTTAGGTTGGGTATTAGGAAGAAATCTTTGACTGTGAGGGAGGTGAGACACTGGAACAGGTTTCCCAGGGAGGTTGTGGATGCCCAACTCTGACAGTGGCCAAAGCCAGGTTCAACAAGGCCTTGACCAGCCTGATCTAGTGGGAGGTGCCCCTGCCCACAGCAGGGGAGGTTGGGATTAGATGATCTTTAAGGTCTATTCCAATCCCTTAACATTCTATGACTCTAGGATTCCGTATAGACAATTCATAGATTGTCTCAGTACAAAAGGATCTTAAAACAGTGCAGTTTGTTGTTTTTTTTACTGGATATATGCTGTCCTGGCTAGAAAGGCAACCGAAATATGCTCTCGTTTTCAAACTCATACAGCTTTCCAGCTTTCCGATTAGTTCTTTTCACTCCTGAAGAGTATAAAAGTTCTTTTTTTTCTCTAGACAAAAATACAAGTACCAAAATGAAACTAATTATATGTTGTGTGGTACACAAGACCAAAAAATATCTTTGCTCTTCAGACTTTTGAGCAACAAAGGGAAAAAATGTGTTTTCAAAAATCTTTTGGATTAACTGAAAGGAACCTGCAAAAGGAATAGTTTGGTCCACAATCTATGCTGTTTCTAATCAGAAGGTAGCATGCAAAACATACTCTCACATTTTGTTCACCAAGGGCATAAAGCCCCATACAAATCACAGTCATACTAAATAAGGCATTGTAAACACTTGTTGAATTTAATAATTACTTTTAAACCCCTGTCTTGGACAAACCCTTGCTTTGTGACCCTGGAAGATAGCAAGATCTTAGTAAATAAATAAGCAGTTATCCAATAAGAAATATAAAATAGTTCTGTAAAACTTCTAGTAGGTTGTTTTTAAATCCAGAGTTCAAATCATAAAACACTTAAGGTCTGAAGGATCTCTGGAGATTATCGAGTCAACTTATGCTCAGTTGAGATCATCTAGTCAATTTATGCTCAGTGGTGCCCATGTTATAGGAATATTACTAACCAACATAGGAAAAATTTCCTTCTTTCATCTTGGTAAACATGATTCTACTTTTTTTTTTTGGTAGCAAAATGTGTCTATTTATGCTCGAAAACATTACATTTCTACATGAAAATCAAAACAATTTTACAGTTTGTCCAGAAACAGAATTTTGATAAAGCATGAAAACATAATGGGACTTAATAATACCTTCTTATAGTGATAATTAATTCTACTATGGTCAAAATCAGACAGTCTACTATCTATTTCATTGCTGAAAATCCATTTAATTCCTAAGAAGTTAATTAATGTATGACCTTTAGTATAGATGAGACATGAGGGTCCATAAAGATAATCTCACCAGGGAGAGGATTTAGGCCTAAAACTCCTGTCTAGTCTCCAAAAGTGTATAAACATCCCTAAATTCCACAGAAATAAGGGAAGACAGGAACTCAATACTTTAGAACATAAAAAACTTTTTTCAGCTCCTTTCTTCTGAAGCTTGCAGAGTACTAACACGTATGTGAAATCCATTCTTTTTTTTTAAAGTTTTTTTAGCTAATAAATTCTCAAGGCAAGATTAAGAAAAGAGAAGAAAAACAAAAATAAGGAAAGAATGAGAATTACTCACAGTAGCCTGCTGCTTCTCTGCTTTCTCAGCTGCCTCATTAAGCTGCTTTTGAAAGGCTTCCTGGAGAGATTTCATTTCTTGCCTAGTTTATTGAAAATACAGAACACGAACTTCAACACAATTGTCCATTAGGAAACAATTCATCAGATTTTAAAAAATGGACCTTTAATTTTTCAGGGTAGCAGACAGATGTCCTTTGTCTATGAGTCTTGCAAATAAAATCATAATGATTCCATGAAATATAGTGCCAATGCAAACCAAATATTATCTATGATGCAAAGTGGCCACTGTTTATATCTACTGAATGGCCTGCTGTGCAAAACATCTGCCAGTTCATAATTTCTAGCAAAAATGACTGGCACCAAAAAAGTGAGGAAAGTAGGTAAGTGAAAATGCACTGACATGGAGACATGCTATTATCAATAAGAACTAGTTTATACCTTAAGAAAAAACAAATAAACCATGCTCTGATAAAATTCAACCTCACATGGCACTTTCTAGAGACAAGTAACAAAAAATTCAGTAGAAGATTCCGGCACACAAATTTAAAAAGAACAGGATAATTACTTGGATTGAGCTACCTTTGAATCAAGTGAAAACCCTTTGCATTACTGATTCAGTCAGAGATTTTCTCCAAATTGCAAGAATTTTCTACCTGCAGCCTATGGCACACTTTGGATCTGTAGCAAAGTAGTAAAATGACATATTTCATAATAGATGTAGAGCTTTTGGAGGGTTCCTGCTTGCATGGATAAACTTTCAATGAAGATCAACCCAAAACTGGATTTATACACAGTAACAGATAATAATTTAGTCTTGTGAAAACTAAAGTGAATGGAAACCACCTAATTTTAAACGAACTGGCTAGCTGCTGGATGATCCTTCTTTTTAGCTGATAACCCCTACTACTTTAGGCCATTTTGGCAACACTAGTACAGAACAGATTTAATTGAAAAAGTGATTGAGCAGCATGTATGTAAAACAATATACCATCAGAACTAACACATGCCATCAATTCAAAGTGCTGATGATGCACAGAATGAATAAAGCTGGGGGCATCATAGTAAGTGACCAAGTTTTACTTGCAACTTGGAAATTATTGAAGACTTGGCACAATAGGAGTGAAAAAAAAAATCTATTTTGAAGTCAGCAGAACATTTACTTACAAAAGCTGAGATTCTAGCACTCTAAACTTTACTGCATCATCCAGCATTGTAGAGCATAATCAAAGTCATGCTCAGATCAAATGCAGCTCAGGTTTGTCCAAAGAAAGATCATAATATCAATATTGGGATATATTTTTAATTTTGGCTTCTATGCAATAGATTTAAGCATAATATTATGTTCACTTTTCTTCATTTCTTGCAGATAAAATGTAGCCTGAGGACCCTGGCAAATAAACTGTGACCTTTCCTAGTGAAATTCTATGAGGAAGATTGCGTGGCACATTTTTAATACCTCTTTCGTACACTGAACTTCTGCACCTCTCTGGAAATGAAATCTAGTAAGTCTGTTAACAGCTGCCAACAGCAGTACCCCCAAAGCATTTCCTTGTAGTATACTGGAAAAACCTTTCATTTTCTGAATGACAGGGTGGGCTGCTCAGCAGCAGATTGCACTGATCCAGTCCTTATTTCTAGGAATTGCTCTTGTGCAGTATATTAAATGGCTGGGTGCCTTAGAAGCAAAAGTCAACATGTATTTTTGGGTGGATCTTGAGAGACTGCAAGTGGTGATTCAAGGAAAATATTAGGATGTATAAATATTAGGAAGAATATTTGAAATATGTAATAAAATTTTCTCTTAGCAGACTCAATTTTCCCATCTGCAACTAAGATCTATTTAGTCTAAGATCTAATTAGTCCATCAATACTTTTAATCAATTCATGTCTCAATTTCATAAGGGAAAGTCGCACAACAAGCAAACCACTGCAAAACTGCATTAATGTACGATGAAGGATTTAGTCTGTGTGAAGGACAGCCATGATGCTGAGATGTACACCTTCAGTCACATCCCAGCCACATAAGTATTTAAACAGGACATTAGCTAAAGTCTTGCCTTTATAATTTAATATATTGGCCTGGAATACCTGAAAGATTGTTACTTATCACAGTAAAAATAAGAAATTCTACTGGTATTGTATTGTGGACCTTAAATATTGTGTATTTAAGACATGAAGGTCATTTTCTTACATGGTTTCTATGTAGCAATGCAATTTCATATGTACTTCCATGTGTACTTCTACAGTGAATGTAGATGTAAGATGGCCATGGAAGTTAATTATTGCATTTTTAACAATGAAGGAAGTATGAACTTAATAAAGTTTCTTACTAAACATTCTTCCTAAGGAAAAATATGAAGTATAGATGCACTCATTATATATTATTTTTCCAGCAAAAGTGGTCACCATATTAGTTATGTTTTCTTGTTATTAAAATTGAATTGATGTTGCTATTTGCTGGTCTGAATTTCAAGAATTAAGAGATGCAGACGGATGAAACTTACTTGCAATGAAGCACTAGGAAATTGAGACTAAGGACTAGGCTGGGAACTTGCATTCCCAGACATGCGAAATAATTTTTTAAGTGCTCAATGAATAATTCGAAATTAATACTGCTTTCTCCTACTAACTCCATTCATCACAAATATCCAGTGCAAGTATTCCTATGTTTGCACATGGACTAATGATTTGGAGTGTCTACACACATAAGCATTTAATTAAGAGTTTTGAACAAATATGTCATCATCTTCAAACTTAGAGATATAGACATTTTAGTAATTTAATTTTCTAAAAATTCTGAATTTATTTTTTAAGGAATGTTTCATGACTAAATCTTCCTTTAAAATTCAAAATGCCTTTCTTTAGTACATATCTCACCATAACATTTTAATACATTTTCCTAACATTTGTCCAATATGAGCAAATCCATCATTTGTTTAAAAATAGTATTTCCTGCTTTTATTTCACTGTTAAAATCAGCAGACTCTGGAATACAGCAGTGTTTATCTACATAGTAAAAGGAAAGGTGGAATTTGCTAGTCTGACAGTTTTCAGTTAGGAAATGGAAAGACAACAAAGGAGGTGAGGGTCTTACCTTTGGTTTTGGTCCAGTTCCAGAAGTTTCTGCACATCTTTTTTGGTTGATGCTTCATCATTTTTTAAAGACTGATAGCAACAAAAAAACTCTATTAAAGAGATCTTTTTTTATAATTAATCCGTGAAATTATTAATTTGGCCCTCATTCATAAAATGGTCCTGGTGAATTGCAGATATTGCAGTTTAAGAAAATTGGAAAAATAGTCTCATTTTTCTTTTACTGTAACTCAAACACAGTTAACTTTACACAGCTTTGTATTTTTCAAATGCAAGCTAAATACAATAAGCAGATTTAGAAACAGACAAATGACTAAAAGCATTAGAATTTTATAACCAAGTACAGAAGGTAATCCTACAGCTCTTTGCCCATATCAGGATCTCTGTAGTATTGAGTCTAAAATATTTCACTGTGTAATTTTTCTGAATACTACCTTCAACTGTGCTGCACTCTAAAATAAATTTGTTACAAGGAAAAACATATTTCTCTAAAAAGTAAGAACTACAATAATAGTGATAAAGCACTCAAAAAACCCCTAAATTAAACCTATCTCCCAAACCAAAAACCCCAAAGATCAAAGAATTAATTAAAACCAGAGAAGTCTGGAACATAAGACATTTTAACATAATAATATAATATAGCACAGTACTGATACACACCACTAGTATTCTCCTGTGAACAGACAGACTGCTTCTTCTCCTTTTATTTTTCCCAGCTAGCTTACATCAATGAAGATAAAAAGGTATTGTCAGAAAAATAATTTCCTTTAAAATGGCATGAAATACAGAGACAAATTTCAACTGATAATGAGTCTGAATGTTTTCACCAGACCAAAAGACTCTGCTGGGAAAAGACAGGTGCTCCCTCAGCTGAATATCTGGACCTCAAATCCAGAGCAGCATTTTCAATCTAGTTTTTCCCCTGAGGATTTGAGTTCAGAGTTAATCTATTGCACTTTCAGCCTAAAAGTTAATGATAGCTAAAAGTTAAATGCAACATCTCAGCTCTCACTTCAGGCTCATCTAGCACAATTTGTCTGCTGAACTTGTACAGCAATGCCCTGCAGTAAATCCAGTCAGACTGTGTAGATGGCATATCAGAAAGGTAAACTGAGCAACTAACCGAGGTTGAGTGTATGGAATTCAGCAGCAAAGATCCTGCTTGCAACAGCAAAGGACATCCTTTGCAGTAGCTGCCAGTACAAATGTGTGTCAGCTCCATCAATAGTGCATATGCCTTGTCCTTCCCTTCCTTTTTCTATGTTCTGTTTTCATATTTTATTTATTTTTATTGAGTTGACCAAGGCCCCAACACATTAGGATAAAATTTTCCATGAAAAAATCAGGTTTATGTTAAGTACAAGATCAACAAAATAAACAAAAGAATAATTATTCACATATTTAATGATTTTAAAAAAAGAAACACACACTTTTTTGTAATTAAAAAATACCAATAAAAAAATGCTGAGGTAAGTAACCCTATAGAAACTGAGACAGAGTCTAACCTGGAGGTTTAGTTTAATTCCCTGAAGTTCTTTAGAAGTCTTTAACAGTTGGTGAAGTATGGTGCTCCTTTCCTTAAAGACTTCTTTCAGCTGTCTTTCCAGTTCTTCATAGCCCTGTCTAACACAAAGAATAAAAGCATGAGATCACTTCAAAACATTAGTCAATGCACCTGAAAACATACCTTAGTTCATCCAAATTTAATTAATTCCAATACCCTTTATAGATTGCAAATTGGACTTTGTCCCCTTGCTCACCTATAGAACTTGATTTTTCCTAATATAGATAAATAGATGTTTTGTACATTGAAATGGGATGTGCTGATTCTGAGTGAGCATATTACCAGATTGAAACACTGCAAATGATGGATTGTCCGTGATGAACAGGAGAAATAAAGGGATGCATTTAGCAACAGTGACACTGTGAGAATTTTCTTACCTTAAAGATACACCACACAAGAAAGAAAGCAAATTTTTGGAAGTATGAAGTTTTGAGAAATGAGTAAGCTGAGGTGTCATGGGCAACCTAAAATTTGTATTCTACATCTATCTGTGCCCAAAAATTGTTACTGTCTTTTTCAGACCCTGCGGCCAGAAAACAGAACCAAGGGGAAGGAGGTTTCTGCGGTCCCTGTTTAAGTCGGAGCCCAGAAACAGGGAGCTCTCTGTCTCTGCCGGCAGCATTTGCTAAGGTGGAGGCTCTGCTTTGGAGGGGGTTGCTTTGCGCATAGATTTATTTTTTTCTGGGCTTGCAACAGTAGCCACTCAAAAAACGCCTGCATTTCGCAACCAAAAACTGTTTCAGATTGGAGTTCGCAAAGCCATCGCCAGTGTGAGGTGAGCCGGTCCCTGGGGCCGCTCCCCCGAGTCAGCGCTGACAGAGCAGTTCCTCCCCCCGCCGGCACTTCTCATCTCCCCCTGGAACTGCTCCATAAGCCTTATGTTATAAATGCATATTATAATATTGGCTTTTCGCGAATATTGAAATGGATGATATATGTATAATGTTCAAGTAGCTTTGCTAGAAAGATACTGTTTTTGTAACAATTACTGATGCCTTTATTTCTGTTATTAACTGAACTTAGACATAGCAGTGAAATAGCTGATATAGTTATGCCTGTGGTAATTGAGCTGTCTGCTGGGATGGAGAACATCCAGTGAACGTAGGATGGAGACCCCTGGACAGGCCAGCTATCAGCAACAACCATCTGCAGAGACCATGGACCACAGCCCAAACTGGAGAGGATGAGAACAGACCAAAACCACGGCCAGCGAAGGCACCTGCTCTGAAAAGGTGGATCCGAGGAGGAGCCACGCTAATCAGTTCCTAGAACATGTGAACTAGTTTTGGGGGAAAGTTTGAATCTGTATAATTGTTTGTGAATGTGCATTAGGCTGATGCAATAGGAAAGGTGTGTAAAGGGTCTCCAAAATTGCAGGAGTGCTCTTGGCTGAGTGCCAAGCACCCGGCGCTGTAACTTTTGCTTTATTGTCTTTGTCCCCTATTGTCCTTTATTAAATTTTCAAATCCTAACAGGAGAGTGAACCTCGTTTTTCACACTGGCCAAGTGGAAGGTTTCCCTAGCCATGGCAGGGGATTGGAATTCAAATTCCCTTCTACCCCAAATATTCAATGATCCTATGATCAAAAATAAGTTAGCTCTAATAAAGGTCATGCAGCCAAACACATATGGTTTGACAGGAAAATCTATATGCCAAAATTATAGACCTTCCATAATTTAGCATTATTTACATGGAAGGTTTGCTTCAAATTTTTTTCTATCAAATTGTATAAAAGAAACTGGATGCATCAAACCTAGCTAGTGCTAGAATATACACCAAATATAAGCATTCTCATAATTACCTGAAATACATATAAAATATTCTGTGTAATACAGGAACACCAACAGGGGTTTTTTGTTACCATACAAGCTACATATGATTCTAAAGAAGGTTATCACTGTAATAGAGCTGCCTTACCTCAGCAGTAACATTATGTGTAGTCAGCCTGACAAATTTTAGAGAACATCCCGTTTAATTTGCCTATGAACAGAATTCAAGGAGGAATTTCCTCCTGCTAAAGTGATAAGGCAGTTTCAAAAAGGTCATCACTTCCATTCCTTTTTAAGCAACAGAAAAATTAGTGTTAGTCCTGGTGGTCTCTTTTTGCTAGGGATAGGTTGGGCTTTTGTCCTAAAAAAAAATTACATGCTGGTGGTAACACTGTTTTAGCAATCACTTTGAAGTACCATCCTCCTGGTTCCTGTTCACATCGTCCTGTTTTGCCAGGGCTCACTACATTCAGTTACTCAACTCCTGATCAAGACAAAGTTATGATGTTCTTGTGACAAGGAGGAAGGACAAACTAAAAGACAAATTACAGTTGTATGCCATATTTGCATTTGGACACTGATTCCATAGCTGCTTCATCTTTAAATGGCTCAGAACAACGAACAAACATCACTACCTGCACAACTTCACCCATTTCTTTTTTGAGACTCTATGGGAACTACAGACAGATGAGAGATTTTTCAAAGATACCAGTGTAATATATAATGGAAAGCATTACCAAGTGCAAATATTAATGTTTCTATCTCTTCCCACTTCATTTTAAAATACCTATTTTTTGACTATACCATGATGAGAATTACATGGGGAGGGAATAAACAGCTAAATTTACCACATAGCAAACTCAATCAAGTGCTAAGCTCGTCAAGTTTCAGTCACATTTGTGTTTGTTGTTGAGAAAAACCTCCTGAAATGCTGAAATGCAGCTATGTTAACAAGCAGATATAAAAAGCAAATGCTGACAACAAATACCCAGCTCACTTCCTACAGACTTCCCTTTTCTCAGACATTAAGTCTTCCCCTAGCAGATGGCTCCATCAGCAGCCAGCATCTGGTAGGTTTTCTAGATGGAACTAAATGGAAGTTCACTCCTTATTTTTTATTTTTATCAGGTTCCCAGTGATGTAAGTGCTTCTTGAGCTGCACCAAGAACTATGTGAATTAAACCTGCTCAGAGAATACGTAACTGACAGAACAGCTGTGTCCGTACATATATTTGGTTTTTTCCTTCTCCTTTCACATCTTCTTTGAATGACATTTCCATTGATAGTTCAAGGAAAGAAAATGCTACATAACCAAATTCTTCAGCAAGACATTTAGTTAGATGAAGTTTCTTTAGAAGAAAGGTACATGAACATGCCTGAAATTCACAATATATGCAAAATGATGGTTCAATATATAATTTCTCCTGAAAAAGATCTTCCTTCACTCTGTATTCAGCACATTTTTACTAGATTAGAACTGAAACATACATAACTTCCTTACAATTGTCTATATGTACACTTTTTCTTAGCATGACTGTCACACGTTTTTCTACATTTTGCATTGTCTTTTGTTATTTTCACTCAAGTGATCTCCAAAACAACCATATCAAAATTAGAAAGGATGGTCTGTGGCATTACTGTAGCAATGCTGAGGTATTCTAAATTCACTCTGAAGAAATTTCCCATATTCTCAGCATGTAGGCTGTCCAACCTCCAGTCTGCAAATGTTACTGCAGAATTTAAATTTTTCTAAATGCCCCAAATATCAGATTTCATAATTCTATTCTCAGGATTATTTATTTTTATATATGAAATTAGTATATAATTTGAATGTAAAAATTCCATTCAAAATATGTTCAGGAATTGAATTGAAATTTGAACAGCTCTAGGCATAACTTAAAAGTCCTCCTAATTCCCCAACAAGAAAAACAAAGATTATGGAAATATTTAGGGCAGCTAGTTTGCATGTATTCTCATCTCTGTTAAAACTGTGCTCATGTGCAGTAAATGTGCAGGGATTTACCTACACTAGGAAAGAAGGTCAAATTGCATTTAAATATATTTAATATTAAGCAACTTACTTAAATAGCTCACATAATTCATTTTGAATCTATCTTCACCTTCCCTCTGATAATGGCTTAGTCTCGAGGGAGCTAAAAATGGTAATTTAAACAAAAAACTCTAGATAACTGAGCTTTTTTGCTGGTGCTGGACTTTGGATAATACAGACAGAGTCCTGGGGAAGATCCTATCCCCCAGTTTATGTACTTGCCTTCCCGTTTGTACTTGGAAATACAGACAAAAAGCAGTCGGACTGTGAGAAACTACACAGGCTTTAACAAAAGTTAGTTACAAATTCCCACAATCAAAGTGAACAGTAGCCAGTCTTTCAGGAGGCTGTAAAATGAACACTTCTGTTTACCACTGCACATTCCAAGAAGGTTAGACAACAAGTATAACCTATATAATTCAACAGCAATTTAAAGGGTTTATTGATTTAGCTTGTACCTGAACTGTAGAATGTTTTCTCAAGGGCAATTGCAATCATTTACCCAGGACAAGTCCACTCTTTTTCAGTGATGTGTTTTGCCTTGTAGCAGTTAGATATATAATTAAAATAGAAAGGATTTTAATTATGGAAAATTATGGTATTATTAGATATAGAAATGATTAGTTGCTTACAAGGTGAAAGTTATATTAAACATACACATTTTATTCTTTGTGCCGACAACAAAATATGGAGTATCGACTTTCTGGTAATTCTATCATTATTTGCTCTCTCCCACCATGAGTGGTTTAGTATTCCGAAAAAACCAAAACCACCAGAAAGTAACAGCTACATTTTCAGACCAATTGTTCCTTCTACCTGGTGCACTTTCTTACATAAAACCAAGAAAGAAATTGAACATCAGGGAAAAAGAGCCTTTGTATGTACAAGTATACATATTTCTAGAACAGCACTCAGCCAAAATACAAGGTATTTCCTTTTATATTTCTTTTTCCTGAGGATCAAAATGAAAACATTTGAAAATTTATAAATNCAAAATACAAGGTATTTCCTTTTAAATTTCTTTTTTTGAAAATTTATAAACCCATGCTTTTCTAGTTATATGTACTACTCATTATCATGGGAAGAACCTTGTTAAATTAACACTTACTTTTAGGGTAATGGATATATGCAATGTCTTTTCTTAAAGGGTCAAGTATTAATTTCTAACTATTTATAGCTGAACTAGTCTCACTACTAAAGGCATTCTCACTACTGTTATTGCTGCACAGAGCAGGCACTAGTGCAATACTGTGTTGTGTTGCATCACTAGATATTTTCCGAAGAAAACTACATGCTGCACTCAATAGATCATCTTCTGAAGGCACACAGATTTTTACTTCAAGCTGGAAAAATATGAGAAAAGAGATATTACAACATTAAATGATGAGGTATGAGCAATTTCAAAATTATTTTAATTTGATCTGATTCATTAAATGGCTCTTGCTGGAAGGAATGTCTCAACAAATCTGTAAAACTGAAGGAGGAGGAGCTACAACCCTCATATTCAATAGCCCAGTTATTAGTATGTAGGAGATCTGCATTAATATTTGCAGCTACTTTAGTTCTTATCTCTGATAATAATTTAAAGCAACACAGTTTTAAAGCATTTACAGGTAACACTGCAGTTCTTGCTAATGTGGCTCACACTTCATAGAGAATTAAGCATTCATGGTAGGAGTAGATCTCATCCCTCATGTGAATGATTCTTTGAAAAAGAAAGAGAACCATTTGCAATGTATTAGCCTATTTTTTAAAAATGTAAACCGGCTATAAATAGAAGGGATCAATGGGTACTTCATCACACCTTTTGAACTAATTGATTAGCTTCTATTTCATATATTAAACTTCCAGCATAGTACAAATCCACACCCTGTACAACACAGGGAACACTTCAAAGATTTTGTAACATTGGAGAGGGCAAGGATGTCATAGTTAATGAATCAGAACTAATTATCATTCTACCTTGTTACTTTTAATCTATATTAAAAAGTTTATGCTTAAAAATATGAGATGCTTAATGCAGCTTATTATTTGTAAAACCCTAATTAATTAACCCTCAAATTTAATAATGAAAACACCTTCAGAAGTACTTAAGTTGACCAATGTTGATTCTCACTCATGAATATAACATTTGGATATGCATAAAACACTTGCAAATTTCTGTTAATCAAATTAACAGGATATTCTACTTCTGCACATTATGGCTTTGCACAGGAGAATCTTGTTTCAAGCCCTCTGTCCTTCATTCATTTTCCTTTCTCAGGAATCTTGTATTTCATATACATATATTCCCTAAACCATGATCAGCTCTAGATTGAGGGTATAATTATTCCACGGATTAAAAAATTGAAGCAATAATTAAAAATTAGGAAGTAGCATTTCCTAATACATCAGTACAGAAGACATCAGTGTCACGGCAGCCATAACCTAGAAATACTTGCAACATGTGTAGCCGATGTCAAGACATTAGAAAACATGCTTAGCTCTTTTTTTCAAAGAACAACTGTGGCACCTGGGGACATGGTTTAGTTCTGAACATAGTGGTGCTGGGGTAATGGTTGGATTCAATGATCTTGGAGGTTCTTTTCCAGCCTTAAAAATTCTGTGATTTACTGGCATATGATTTAATTTCTTGCTTATATTCAGCTAAGAAATAAAGTGCACTTTTTAATACATGCATTACCTAAGAATGTGCTATAAATTGTCAACAAAGTACCCATGAGTAATCAAAATAAGTGGATAATAATAAAAGCTTAAAAGTAGATAATTTTAAAATATACTGCTGGTATTCAGGAAACAGAGATAGTCAGAAGTGCCAGCTGGAACTTTGGATTGGATCATCATTGATTCTCTACAAAAAGAACTGAAAGTAGGAAACACTATCACTAAACCTAGCAGAGCACACATGCAAACCTAAAAATATGAAAGCAAGTACTTCAGGATTCCACTGAGTGCCTTACAGGACCCTCCCGAGGAGGTAATCATGACTGACAGTCGTCAGATTCTGTATTAAAAGGTGCATCTGACAAGTGCAACATACAACCCATATTTACTAAAGCTGACTGAAATGAGATTTGGTACTATTTAAGCCCTTCTGCAAGAATCAGTTTTTACTCATTAGCAAGAATACAGATCAGCAACTATATGGAAATTACAAAAAAAAAGTGGATAAAAATTATTTTGAAGAAAATTTCTAGAAATCATGTGAAATGTTTTCATATAATGCAATAATCAACTGGATTTATTATACGTAAAGAAAAAAAAAAAGTAGACATTCAGCCATCATGCTTAACATTGTAATAAAACTCCTATTTCCTTTCCTAGTTCCTGACTCCTTGTAAGACTTGCTTGTAAATTTAACAATTGCACTGTTTTTCAGAATGGGATGATTTGCAGAACTCCCAGTTATGGTTAACTTAAGGCAAATGTCATCAGTTCTGCTCAAGAATTTGCTAAAGTACCCAGGTTTGTGTGGCTCTGAATGGAGAAATAGCATTTTCAAAATTTGATAAGCAGCAATTTCTATTTTTAATTTCATAGCAGAGTCAAATTAAGATGTATGTAGACAAACAAACTGCAGATACACATATCTAGAATTACTGATTTTAATTTCTTCAAGTTTCCCTCCCCTTTTTTAGTCCTTTAAAAGTAGGAACTCAAGTAAAAAAAAACGTTTGTTCAAAGACACATAGAGATGGAAGAAAGGAAAATAAAGGGCCTGAAACAAACCCAGCAACTAAACTAAGAGCACCCAAAAGGTGGTGGTGGTGGTAATTTTGATAGGCAAGATTGTACATAGATATCTCTAAAAATTTTCTTCCTAGACACAACAGTCTACATCCTCATACATGTTTCAAAACAGCTGTCTGACCTAACACTTCCCACAAGTCATGAAAGATAGGACACACAGGGAAATGTTTACATTATTCCAGTATTTTTTCTTTGACACTTTGGCCAGTGACAACCTTAACAGACCAAGCCTTACACCACAAAACTGACAAGATAACATCATGCTGCTGCTACTCCCTCCTCCTAGGGAACCAAAGATATGCTAATTATATCTGGAGCTATATATAAACTGTGATCCTTTCCTGGAATGCTCATCAAGCACATCACTGAGATGCAGCACGCTATCAAGCTCTGGGCCAGGGCTATATTTAAACTGGTTGGTGTCACTTACCTAGGAAACAACCAAAGTCAATCAGAACATCCTGATATCCTATCATAAATTAAGAAAGGATACATCTTAATATTAAAAAAAAAAAACTTAATATCTAGGAGGCAAAGCGAGGCATTGAGAATTTCACTCCAAAGTAATCTGATTATCTTAGACCTTACAAATTCCTAAACACACACATTTCCACGTATCGATCCTACTGCTGGGAAGCTTGTTTCTAGTTTATTAAGCTGGTCCTTCTCACTCTGAAAAAGAGACTCTCTCTAAAAATATGATGAAGATGAAGTTTCATCTCAGGAAGTTTCTTCTGGTTTTTTTTAATGACAGATGGCTCTCAATGACTTAATGACATTGCTTTCATAACTAAGTCCTCTGCAGTATTAAACCTCTTTTTTAATATGATACTGAAATGCAACTGATAAACACTAGGATACAACTTTAGAATGGAAGTTTAATAATTTCCTTTCCTTTCAGTTTTCGGTTTAGGCTTTTTTCTTTCCAAATATCCTTACAATGAATACCCATAAAGGTAAAGTTCAGAGTTTCTCAAGTTCCTATAGTTTTCACAGTTGCAAGGACTGCTAACATGAACTTAAGCCATTGCTCCATTTTTAAAGCAGTATTGTATATTTTGCCCAGATAAACAAATCTAAGAGGTCATAGCATCCATCTTTTCATCAATTAAAAAGCCCCAAGTACTGTGCATTAAGCAAAAATCCATCAATTCTTCAAATACAGAATTCTTCAAGCAATTCAGATGTTGATAGTAGATATATGTCCTGGTGCACTTAACATTTTATTTAAAATGCAGCTACTTCATCCATTTCATTATTTACATTACACAAATGCAGTAGTGTAAAACCATATCTGCTTTGGGAGTCAGTCATTTGGGTTTATAATCTAGACAAGCAAGAGATCTCTGTATGGAATTACTCTTACCACTCAGTAAAGACCTGTTCTGAGCTGCTCAGAGATCATGTCATCAAAATATCTAGATTAATGTCTATATTCTAACTTAAGGTGTAACTCTGCATCTGTTTGTGCCAGGTTTATGTCAGGTTGTACATGACAGAATTACAAAAGTACTAATGTAATCAATTACTGCTGTAACAGAGTATTATTGGTCCTGACAGAGCTCCAATAACTGTAGGGCCAAGTATTGTCTTACAGAAGATAGTCTGTTTTCACTTCTGGTGCCATGCCTACCCTCAGTACTGACTGTAAGTTACTTTTAATAAAAATGACTACTGGCCACAGGAAGAATTTGTCTGCACATTATCTGCACATATGAGAGACAAATGGGAGCCCTGCCACGTGAAGAGCTCTCTTTGAGTATTTTTAAATTAAAATAATGTACTGCAAGGATGCACATACACAAACACCCTTCAGGCAATGATGATGGTTGCATATTTTCATACTATTTTTAAAAGGAAATAAAATAGCACCATCTAGGAACTTGTGCAATAGAAAGAAGTACAGTGGAGTTCAAACACTTCAATAGATTTTATGAACAACTAAAGTCAAAACATCTGTGGTTATACCAAGTAAATAAAATCAAAACATAATGCTGTCCCGTCTTTTTTTAATTACAGGACCATATTGAAAATATTATTATGTTTATGATATGCAACCCCCCCAGACCAAACAAAACCAAACAACCCCCCCACTGAATTAAAGAAAAAAACCCACAAAAAAGCACTTCCCACACTGCTCTACTTTTAATTGGTTATTTAACTTTTTAATTGTAATCTGAGAACTTCATCAGAATATTTATTAACCTCCTGTTGAAATTAATATGCATATATAGGAAAATGAAAGCTTTGTTGAATTATCACCTGGAGAAACAGAAGAGATTAAGAGATTTTTGCCATTCTTTATCTGTCAGATAAAGATCTTGTATGCCTCAGTTAATGAACAACAACAATATAAAGGAAATGGCATTCTTTCTAGTACCAGAAAATGACATAACTGGCAATACCGTGGAACTATTTTAAGATCATACACATGCATGAGCAGCAGAAATCACAACAATTCATGCAAAACAAAATGCAGCAACAATTTGTGACCCAGTATCAAAAATGTAGGCCAGAGCAGAAAAGTAGCAAATGTTTGACACAGAAATAAGTAGAAGTTAAATAGTCTGGTACACTTGACCACTCTATAGTTAAAAAGTAAATTTTAAAGGACAATGAGTCTATAAATAAAATCATCTTCACAAAAAACCAAACAAACAAAAAAAAAAAGGCATCTTTACTTTAGAGGAGCTATAAAAATTCAACCTCATCTTTGACCAGGATTGCCATTTAAAAGACAGTCAGGGAGTTAATACAGAAACAAAATTTGAGCAGTACGGCAAGCCAAAGAGTGATGCAGGAGAGAAAAATCACAGACATTGTGCTCCATTTAAGAGGAAATTTTGAGAGAGGTTGAAATCTATTTTCCTATGCAAGCACATATGTCTCATTAGTGCAGAAACTTGAATGTAATGCCTCATGAAACAAATATTTCCTTTGCCACCATTTGTCTTGTTGATCAGGAATTTGCAGTAGAGATTAGAAACCATAGCTGACCAACCAGAGAGGAAAAGAATTGCAAGTCCCTTTAACATATTTCAATCATTAAATATCATGGAACTCAAAAAGGGGTGGTTGTATGACAACAAAACAGAGTTCAGCTCAAAAATAGCTGTCGTCAACGTTTAGTCATTCCAGAAAATACACAAGACAGAAAGTTAGGATAAATCAAGAAAGCAAATTTCCTGATTCAAGTTGAAAGACTGGAAACCATTCCACAGTGCTATATTTTTATTTCTACTATCAGTGAACAACCTGCACCTCTGAGCTTGCTGTTGAGAAACTCTTCCCAGAAAAGGATAAAAAAATAAAGCACTGGAAACAAACACTAATGAAAAATTCGTTTTCATATATCATTGAAAATCAGTAGATTTTTTTTTTACATGCTTCAGGAAAAGTATTTTGGTTTGTAATAACTTTCTCCCACTCTGAAGGGATATGGCCTAAATGTGAACCTTAACAGAAGGCAAGCTCATACTTCTCAAAGCTATGTGATAGAGATGCAGAGCACTATGCATTTTATCTTTTGAAGAGACTCTGGAAAAGTACCTTGGGAATGGGTCCAAAACTGCTTATGTGTCTTTTGCAGACAAATCTGTCTTCTGCAGAACTGGGATGCTATACTGGGAACAGAAAAGGTTACTAGAAAGGTCTCAGTAAATCACTGAGAAATAAATGAGCAGGGAGACAACCTTTGCCATTCTCTACTTTGTGCAAGCAGTTACACAGTTGTACACGGAGAATTTCCATGCTTTTTAATCAGCTTGGACTTATACTTACTTTGTGCCAACATAAAACTCAAGAGCTGAACCTAATATTGCTATATATAAAGCCCTATTAGTCACAGACACTTTCCCTCTTTCACATGCTCACTTTGTCTTGAATTCTTCCTTCATTTTAATGAAGGGACTACAATGAAANAAAAAAAAAAAAAAAAACCCCACAAAAAAAAAAAAAAAAAAAAAAAAAGGCACATTCAGCATAAAATCGAAGATGCCAGTTTTCTAAGTAACTCAGAATACAGACATTCTCTCTCCATGGTATTCTCACCTCATGGTATTGGTAATCCTAGAGTACTGGATCTTTTTCTATAGAACTTGTTTATTATTACTCCTTCCAATGCACAGCAGAAAAGAGAAGTGATAAAAAAGTTTATTACAATAATCCACCATCTGAATAAAATCTTCACCTTGAATTTCTTATCTGAGAAGCTCATATCTACTGTTTTATCTCAGACTAGAACCATAAAAAAAGTAATATTTGTACAAGTATAGCAGCATTGCCTTTCTTCCAACATATAAACTACCTTACATATGATCTATGGAATTGAATTTGCTTTCTCTCTCTTTTTTTTTTAAAAAAATCTTTCATACAAATTAACTCAAGCAAAGCCAACCAGGAGCAATATACTGCCACGGATTTGCTATAGATGACAGACATTTTTCTCCAATTCAGTTAAAACAAAAAAAAATAACTGCAAACTCCTCCAAAAAATAACAGCTAAAGTGTAATACCAGCATCAACAGATCAAACCAAACATTTCATTCACTCTGCTGCTCTCAGCTATCCCAGAATTAATAGTTCTGGGTGTCTCAGTTTAGAGACAAGTTTAGGAGAAAATGCTCTGGGACGAGTGTTTCCTCCAAAGAAAAAGGGCCTCTGCAATCCCTTTTCTGCCAATGAGAAAATGAACACCAGTCGGTGAAAGTGAGAAAACCCAACTGTTTATTGACAATCAAAGTGCCTGCATGGCACAGGGAAAA
>VZRO01005853.1:60675-113608 GCA_013397915.1 Daphoenositta chrysoptera | reverse complement strand
AACAAAAAACCCCAAAATTCCAGGGGAAGAAACAAACCAGCTGGCTGCGTGGCAAGGGGGAAGAAAATGGTGCCCAGCTTTTGTCTCAGGGAAGGAAAAAGTTCATGCAGCGCCTCAGACAAAAGAGATGGGAACCTGTTGAACCTCTGGCATTGCTCTCCTCCTCACAGGAGATGAAGCTAGGGATTTTGGTGTCCTGTCTCTCATTGGTTCAGCTTTTCCTGAGGTCTGGAAGACTCTGAAGTATTTTGCAACTTGTTAAAATGTCTCAGATACAAGACAATCCCTATAGGGAAAGAAGTGGGATGGAGAGGCTGGGAGAACAAACATACCCCTGAAATACTCAGGTGGCTTTCAAAGGCTAGAAAGGAGTTTCCATATGGGGCCTCATTACTCTTCAGAAAAGTTTTGAGCTCCTATTTTTTCCCTGAATTCATATGAATATGATATTTTGAAGGCATTGCTTAATAGTACTAGCATATTTCCATGTCTAAGAACTACCATTTCACTACCCTGCCAAAAGGAAGATTAAAAAAAGGAAGAAAGAAAATATCTATGGATGGGGACAAAAATCATAGAAACTCATGAGGAAACATTATTCACTTTATAGGAAAACCTGGACAACCACAAACCTAAATGAGAATATCTGTTTATCTGAGTGATGCAGTGAAATGTGACATGACACAAAATCTTAGGAGTAGTGTTTCATGTGATTTTGATTCTTACTGCTGATTCACAAGCACAGTCTTAATTTCATTTATACACACCCAATGAAACCAAAGAATTCTGATTAAATAAATCTGTATGAGCTGCAAACTATTTCATTTCTTCACACCTGCATACACTTAGCTTATTTCTTTACATTTTAGATAATGCAGACAGAAATGAAGAAATCTCTTCTATTAAATCTGTTTATTTTTACACTACAGTGGATTTATTTTGACTCTACATTATGTTCAAATCCCTACATTAAACAATTCATACCAAATCTGAGATGAACAAAATAATAAGCAATATATTAAAGAATATATATTAAATAATTTTTAATCTGTTGAAACATCTCAGTTTAACACATTCTCAGTTGTGCTCTTTCCAGCTATCAGAGCTCTTTACATGTAACAAGCTTACCTTAATTCACACCTCCCATGTAGCATGTCTTGGTTATTATGACTGCCCTAATTTGAGGAAAATATAAGCTGAAAAAAGACAGGCTATACCAGATAGACAATGCGTAACTATCACAGTCAGAGGAAATGACTCTCTTTCCATAGACACAAATTTGTCAAGACAAATTAATATAATAACATATGGGCTGGATTATTCCAGATGTTAATTTTAGCTGGGACATCAAAGCAGAAAAACTAAACTATATTATTAAAATACATTTGATATTTCATCTTTCCATCAAAAAGTATAGTTATATGCAATACAAAGACTTTGTAGTTTATCTTTTCTTAGTGGTAGTAGTGGACGCACATTCCTCAGTTTAGTTCTATTGAAACTGATAGGAGTTTAAGGGTATAGTTTAATTTTAAAGTATGAGTAACCTTTCCAACATGAGAAATAATTCACATTCTAAATGGAAATTTTCTGATGTGAGCCATATGTGAATATTTGACTTATATCATGTGCCTGAAAGACAAAAAAGTCCGCAGAAAAGCAAAGTAACGTGTTTCCTTTGTGCACTTTCAGGCAAAAGATGTTTATGTCACGCAGTAGACAGCAAAAACCCCCCAAAAAGAAACAAAACTCCACCTATGGAGGAAATTGCAAAGAAATTGGAATAAAGAGAAAACGTCAATAAGCTGGCAAATACTATTTCTAGTCTGCCAGGGAATTTGCCTGGGGTGCAATAAAGCAGCAACACTATGGAATATTGTGCAGGACCATAAATCTGCCTCATGAATACACATTTTGTTGCCCATACATGTTACTGACTACAGTAAGGCCCGGAGCATCTCACTGATAAAGTTAAGGCAGATTTTGAGAAAATGGGTCTTCTGATATGCTGGGGAAGTAGCAACCCAGGACAGGATTTGTGTCACCTCAGAAATTTGTCATTCAATAGAGCAAAATGTGAGGGGTTTGGTAACTTCAAGACAGAAGAGCAGCAACCAAGAGGAAGCACCTACAACTGGCTCCATATTCATGGAAGCATAGAATGGCCTGGGTTGGAAGGGACCTTAGAGATCATCCAGTTTCAAGCCCCCTACTATGGACAGGGACACCTTTCACTAGACCTTATTGCATTAGGCTGGGGAGGCCCATTCAACCAGGGATAGAACACTTCCAGGCATGGCACGTCCAGAACTTCTCTTTGCAATTTTTCCAGTGCCTCAGCATCCTCAGAGTAAAGATTTTTTTTCCCCAATATCTAATGTGAGCCTACTCTTTTTCATTCTGAATTCTTTCCCCTGTGTCCTGTCACTACATGCTCTTGTAAAAAGTCTCTCTCCATCTTTCATGCAAGTTCCCTTCAGGGGCTGAAAGGCTGCAATAAGGTCATCTCAAAGTCTTGTCTGTTCCAGGCTGAACAATCCCAACTCCCTCAGCCTTTCCTTGCAGGAGAGGTGCTTCATCTCTCTGATCAACTCGGTGGCCTCCTCTGGACTGGCTCCAATGGGTCCCTGTCCTTCCTGTGCTGGGGACCCCAGAGCTGGATGCAGTGTTCAAGGTGGGTCTCACCAGGGCAGAGCAGAGGAGCAGAATCCCCTCCCTTGCCCTGCTGCCCACGCTGCTTTGGATGCAGCCCAGGACACGTTTGGCCTTT
Source organism: Daphoenositta chrysoptera (assembly GCA_013397915.1). Classification (NCBI taxonomy): domain Eukaryota; kingdom Metazoa; phylum Chordata; class Aves; order Passeriformes; genus Daphoenositta; species Daphoenositta chrysoptera. The sequence goes on along the minus strand of VZRO01005853.1, from coordinate 110,838 downwards.
TGGGCTGTGAGTGCACATTGCTGGCTCATGTCCAGCCTCTCACCCACCAGCACCCCCAAGCCCATCTCAGATTCCTACAAATTAAACACTTCCAGAGGAGAACTTTGGACACAGAAGTGAGCAAAACAGTTAAATAACCTTAGCCCATTGAAAGTTTTTTCTGCATCTCAGAGATAATAATAATAATATATGTATTATATATATGTATATATATATGTGTATATATATGGAATAATATTTGGAAATATACAGATCACAGAAAACATAGTGCTATTTTTGTAAGAGATAATGTATTAATGAATATATTTTGCTAATAAACCCTTTTCTACTAATAAATATACAAGAAATAGTACAATTTAGTATGGGAAAGCTTACTAAAATCTATAAATCTGTTACACACAACTAGAGTTGAATAATTCATTAACTGTTTAACACATTTCCTAAAACAGCCATGTAAATTACTTTTATCACAGGCCTAATTCTAATTTTTTGTTTTGTAAAGGGATTCCTTTTTTCCTCACAGAAATCTGAAAGTTTAATGGCGAAGTGATTAACATGGAGCTTTGCTAATTAAATCAGTTAGAGGATATTTAGGCTGACACCATGCTAGGTGCTCAAGTTAAGAGATTGCTCCATTGCATTACATATAGCACATAAACTAACAGCCTGTTAATTTGAACTGACAGATAATGGAGGAGAAAAATTATTCTTTACATTACTGCGTGTAGTAGACATCCAGCTCTATTAACTGTAGCTTTACAGATTTCTGAACAATTAGAAGGGGTTTTAATAATGTTGTTTTCAGTTTGAAATGAGAAAAATAAAACCCCTCAGTAGTATTTTACTTACATGACAATATCATTACCAAGGATCTGCACCTATTTTTGTGTTGACAGACTGCTAGTAAGAAACCTTAGAAAAATCCATTTAAGTTTAGAAACTTTGACTACACAGCTTTAATAACATTTTAGATAGCTGTAAACTATCTAAATAAAACTTTATCTCTAAATTATGATCTGGGCATTATCATCTAGATGGTGGTATTCAGTTAGTGCAAAGTGTAGAATTTTTGTGTATTCAGTTGCAAATTCATTCTTCAAAGTTTCTTGGTACTGCTGAATGCCCACATCATTCTGCTTTCAAAGTTATCAATAAGAAAAATTATCAAGTCAATTAATAGTATAGGTCTAGAAATTGCACTTGGAATTGTACTGGAGCTGCAAAACCCAGGAAAGAAAAACTGCTTTACCAGTACACACTACCAACACCCTTTACTGTAATTCAGCAGAACCACCTGAGCAGTTCATGAAAATCCTGTCATCTGAAAACCACCACAACTACAAAGTTTACTTCCAGAGGCCTGCAAGGTGCAGGCAACCGTACAGACCTGGCTTCAGAGCAAAGTCACGTTCACAGATGCAAAGGGGAAACTGCAAGGCTCTGCCAGCATCAGTCCTGACACTGCTCTGCACAGAGATCCGAGGTGTCAACAAAGGAGCACATACAGATAGGAGACAGGTAGTACCCCCAGTAGGTACAGCACACTTACAGATAGGAGACAGGTAGTACCCCCAGTAGGTACAGCACACTTACAGATAGGAGACAGGTAGTACCCCCAGTAGGTACAGCACACTTACAGATAGGAGACAGGTAGTACCCCCAGTAGGTACAGCACACTTACAGATAGGAGACAGGTAGAGCACCCAGTAGGTACAACACACTAAGTAGTTCTTGGAAGTTTTTGTCTCTCAGACCAGATAAAATACATCACAGCATACAGTGTTAAAAACACATTTGGACTTGGTTTGCCAAGTCCATACATGGACCTTAATGTCAGACTGGTTAACTTAGCAAATGAAAGACAACATCCAGGAGCATCTTTTCCTTTCTTTTTCTTTCCTTTCTTTTTTCCCTATTACCACCTGATCCCCTCTCCTCTCTCATGCCAACACCAGTGAGTATGTATAATAATCCATACAGAGAGGATCAGGGTTTGGATAAAATTGCAGCAAGACTGTTCCTTGATATGGCTCATAAACAAGTACACTAATGCATACAAAAGGAAATGCATGTCTGCCAACTAAAGCAGCATGACACTGTTTTCCTATCAGATTAAGTGCTGACTGCTCATGAAATTGCTGACTCAAAAGAGCAGAACTCCCCCTAACTAAGTAATTTTAATCAATATGGCTGTCCTTTCACTGAGAAATCAACCTGTCCTCTCATCAAAGAAAAAAAATAGATCAGATAAAACAAGGTCAGTCAGTTTAGAGTATACGAAAAATGCTCCAATTTTGTAAATTAAAATCTTTGCTCTCCTCACCTTTCATTCCAAATGACTCAAGGAAAAATAGAAGCAAAGGCTAAGAGTAAATATTAGTATGGATACTAATATCATATAATTCAGACTAAAAATTAGTTAAGAATATGTATCTGAAATGGATTATACTTAATCATTAAATTTTGTCCATATTTTCTAATACTAATGTCAAGCATAATCTCATACATGGTGCCTATTCAGCTGCTTATGTGTAGGCAATACAGAAAGTCTGCATGCTTCCCAATTATTAAATTTCCACAGTTAAAGGTATTTTTTTGGGTAAAGTACCTACTAATTTCCACATGAGGTGCCCCTACTATACTCCAAAAAAAAGTTATTTGCAGAAGGTAAAATAATGGCATGTTTGCCTAAAGCAACAAAAAAAAGGGGGTTTTGCTAAGAACTCAATATAGATTTTCAAGAAAGGCCAGAGACCTTTTCAAGATATGACTCACAATTAAAATCAAAATACGATGATGTGTTGAACTTCAGAGTTCATGCTTCGTGAAACTTTAATACCAAGGGATTAACTGCTGCTTGCCTAGTTTTCAGGTTTAGAAATACTTAGAAAATGCTTTAGAAATACTTAAGAAAACTATTCTGGTAGACTGATTTACCTTGCAATAATTATTCATTACTGTTGCTATGCACTGGACCAAAGACCTGCTTACTAATGAAAATATCTTCCAACCAGATCAGTCCAGCATTCCTTTTGAAGTAAACTAAATCAATGTAAGATAAACTATAACTGTACATGAAACCTTTCTCCTACATCACCTCTACCTGACACTAAGAAATTACTATGATTTTGTGGGTTCTTTGAAAACTTGCACAAGAGGACAGTGATTCCAGCTTTCAAGCGGAGCAGGAACAAAACCCTAAGCACTGGGAAAATGCTAATATGGTTGGGGAATACCCCAAAGCTTCCTCTCCATTTTGTACCACCCACAGGAAAATTGTATCATGCATCATAGATGGCTTATAGAGGATGCTAAGCCATTTCTGTAAGAAGAGGTGCTCAAACATAACTTGAAATTAAAGAACTTGGATCTTTGGAAGGGATCCAGCATTTACAGAGAATTCACAAGTTCTGCTTATTCTGTAAGCCACACTTCACACTTGGCATGTACAGAAATAAGAAAAACCATTATAATTTATAGAAGTGATTAAAATATTGGTGGATTTCACCTAGAAAATTGTTTTTCAAAGACTATTAAAAGTTTACGCAAAACCAAAGAGTTGATGCTTTTTTTCAAAGTTGATATTACATATGCTAAAACTACCATTATGCCTATATGCCATATCTATATATATAACATATATATAATTCTAGATATGTCATTCTGATGGAAATTTAAGAGAAAATTTCTGCCTTCAATAAATCTGCATTCTGAGCTCCTACCTTGATCTGCTCTTTTCATTCTTCACCTCTGCTTCTCAGAGCATTGGTTGTAACTTCCAAACTTTATGGAAGCTTTCAGTGTTTCAGGATGCAAATGCAAACTTTTATTTGCATTAGCAAACAACTAATGTTTTGGATAATCTCAATGACACTGCATCAATTCAGCAATATGATCTACTTATATGGGTTTTTTTGCAGCTACCTGTTATTATCATTACCTATTATTACTTATTGTCTTGCTCGTGAAAGACAAAAAATTTCCCCTTTGTGCTGAATGGGTTTTTCTTTAACTACATTCAGGTGAACTTCTCAGTCAGTTAAATGACAGGTAGCACTGACTTGGACTCTTCACTGTCATGGTGTATTAGCTGTATATGTTATTTCCTTCTACTCTCATGCAAGAACATCAGGAACAAAGTGACCAAAGACTCTGCAGTCTTTGTGTGCTCAAGCAGAGGCTGACTAATGACACCCAAACAAAAGAGGCAATACACATCAGAGAGCACCTCAGAGGAAACAAGAACTGTCTGTCTCTCACTGATAACTTTTTCTAAGGAATTTTGGTATGAATAATTTGATGCAGGCAGTATAGAGTATGCACTAGAATGAATAGAACCAACTTTGAGTCTGAGAAGAGTTTATAGCATGCCTACATTATTGTACACCTGCAAAACTACATCTATTTTGTATAACAGTTACTGACTGATGTTTTACTATTTTGGGAGAAAGCACTACCTGTGGTACTCAAACATTTAGATCCCAGGAAAACAGGGGTGGAACTTAATCAGGACAAATCCGTAAAGCAGTCACATTATTTTAAAAGGTAAGTAAAGTCTATTCAACTTTGTTACTACTGAAATACCACAGTTAACTACTTCCCACTAATATAATTGCATTAGCTTTACTGCCCAACCAGTTTGAATTTAAAACAAGCACTTGCTAGAATTCTAGAGACTTTTCAGGAAATGTATATATATATAACATACATTTTATNTATATATATTTATTTATTTATATAACTCTAAGACTACACTGAAACATGTCTAATCTATGATTTAAGATAAGCAAAGTTTATAATTTTTTAAAGATAATCAAAATCTAATTGGCGAAAGGCGGCACCACCTTCAACAGAGTAAGGTGCCTCATGGATAAATGTATTGTTGTTTCTGAGCCTTAGAGATTAAAGGTATTTATTTCTGATTTTGTTTTTCTGATAGTCAAGGTTTGAAGACAAACAAGGGAAAGAGAACTATTTCTAATACATACGGTAAAAGCAAGATAAAGTCTCCATTATAATTTATTGTGAAAAACTTACAGCTCAGATATTCTTTCCACTTTACCATCCAAAATTCTACTATTATTATATTTATTTGTGTAATGGTGGTGCCCATAGGAATGAAATACTAACATTGCTATTGAGGCACTTATAAGAAAGGCTCAACTCCATATACTAGGAAAGGCAATTATTTCTGCCCTACGCTGTTCAGCAGATAAATCACACATTACAAGTGGCCCAGAAAGGCATATGCAAGTGCAGTAACTTGCTCAAGGTTATACTGTAGGTCCGTAGTAGAGCTGAGAATAGGAACTGAGTACCTTGATATCAACTGGACTACTATATTTACTAAAATAAACTGATCAAGTGTGATAAAAAAGGTGTGTCCTTTTTAGAATGAAATTTTTGATAAGTGAAGAAATATTTCAACACCATGTTTAGGATTAGCAATCATCTTTCTCCAGCCTTCGAAAGCTGATGGTACAATGACAGCTCCACTAGAGAAGAACTCTTCTCTTTCATAAAGCATGTACAAAAATGACAGTTTCCTTCCATGTGAAAGGCCATTGACTTCTAAAATATTTACATTGAGAAAGACTACTAATTTGTAACCTTGGCCAAAAAAACCCATGCACTGAATGGCATTCCAAAATTTTTGGACTTTATATCTCCCTATATACTAAAATTACAGGGGGCACTGCTTTAATAAACTAACATTTCTATTACTTTTCTGTATAGGCTATTACCTGATTATAATAGCAATTTAAAAAAACATTAAAAGTGCCTTCGTTTTTAATTAGGTGTTAGTTTAAAAAAGAAAACAACCACTCCAAACCAACAACAAAAAAAATCCTTGCAAACCACACCCATGAGAAAATACTCAGAACCCTCAAAAAGAAACTGAATTGTCAAGCAACTGGAATGTTTTTATTATCAAGTTCCATGTGCAGCTATTCTTTCTATCTCAAATATTACTACTACTGTATATGAAAATCCTGTATGACAAGGATCAAGGTTTCTAAAGATGCTATACTAATACCTAAGAAAATGGCTACTTCACTGCGATCACAAGCAAAATAGAAGAAGAAATTACATCAATGGCACAGTTGTACCTACCTGAAATTTGAAATCCATATTAATAGTTACTGAGATTTTATGTGCGATGGGAAAGTTGAGAAAAATAAAGGGAAAGGAGATAAACACAATCTGGGCAAGCTTTCTAGAAGCCCAGATTACCTGTTTTGTTGTAGTAGAAGATATTTAGGTGAAGTTAGGTGAAATTAACAGATAAATCACACATTACAAGCAGCCCAGAAAGGCACATGCAAGTGCAGTAACTTGCTCAAGGTTATACAGTACGTCCTGAGCCTACTGTAGCCAGCACAGGCAGCCTGAGCATCTGAGCCAGCACAACTCCTTGCTCAAAACAGTTTTCCAAGTTTAAAGTACTCAGAAAAATCCTCTACACTAGCAAAAAATTGTAATTTTTATATTACACGTCCAGATTCATATTTAACAGGCCACATTTCTGTACTAGGGTAAACTGTGCCTTTAGAAGTCTCAGTATGTACCCAGAAACAGATTCTGATACTGATACCTAAGTGCCTTTTGCACAGGAGATTGTTTGAGCTTTTATGGGTAGTGCCTATATAGCCTAGGAGCAATGGAGGTGCTGATAACTGCTTTAGAGTAACCTCAAAACAGATTTTGACATTTTGAGCATTTCTGAGAATGCACTTTCCTAGGTCTTGTTTGATTTATAGTCCTACCTACTGCACAGTTCTGTGAATCTATTCCCCTACAAAGATTAAAATATAAAATGAAAAATGGATGTGCAAGCATTATGAATAGGTTTTTACATTACACTCTTTTAGCTGTGATTTGTACTTGTAAAGGCATTCCTCTTGATGCAAAATTTGGATGATGTAAAATTTTCTTAAGAAAGGATGATCTTGATGTTTGTCCTTTGTGTACTTTTCAAGCCTCATCAACAAGAAGGGAGATTTAATCCATGGAAAATAGAGCAGCTAACAACATCTAAGTGAGGTCCAGGTGTTAGAAAGGCAAATTACTTGTTGGTAGAAAGAATTATTTTCTTACCATTTAGGGCTGGATATGCGTCAATTGTCTCAGACCCAGGGGGAGGTTAACAAAGCTTGGGAAGAAGGATGTACCACTGAGAGCGGACACAAAGAATTCAGAATTTACAGACCAGAAGGACATTTGGCAGAACCCCCAAGATAAGGAAGAAACTAATGAAGACAACGGGGCAACTGTGCTGAATCAGCTCTGGCTGGGTAACAGATAATTCTGGAAGGGAAGGATCACAACCACTGACCCAAGAAACCCACCGACTCAAAAGAGAAAGAGCATGCAGACTACTTAGCATGAGAAGTGAGAGAAATATTAACCATTAGAAGAGAGAATATAAAATAATGAAAGAGCTAGGTAACTTGTACCCAATGAACACTAATGCCTATGTTTATTAAAATGTATAAACCGTGGAAAGTTTTGGTAGTTGTTGTGCTGACTTTGTGGATTTGCCACCCAGCTCCCCTTTCTGTGCAGAACTGTAAATAAATCTCATACCTCGACTCTGTGTGTGGATTGCCCTATTGCACACCAGGTGAAAGAACCTATTTTGGGACAACACTTTCTCTGCTTCATTGAATCTGTACTAGAAATATTAAAAGTCTTATTCTAGTGCTTCTTCACATAGTACTTCATGTCTATAATTGCAGGTACTAAATAAAGAGATGTAGATCCCTGTATGTAAGGACAAGTCCACTGAGATCAGTAAGAGCACACATGAGCAAAGGACCGTTTTTTATTTCCTATTTTATTTTACCACGCAAACCTTTTTCTCTTTTACTTAATTGCGGGTTCATGATTGCTAATCACACCACACAGATTTCTCACTCTAACTGATGAAACAGCTGATTATCCCTTCCTTGGGGAATGCCTGCCAAGGAATAACAAGTTTTAAAAAACTAAATGGCATACAAACCCAGTGCAGACTTCTTTAAAGAAAAAAACCCCTCCACATTAGTATCAACTCATACAACTGGTGTTTTTGTTTAAATTTACATTTTGCTTCTACCGTTCTTGTGTTGTCTGCTTTCCTAATTAGCACATCATTTAGGAACCTAGTTGATGATGCCAAAATCTACCATTATTCATTCTTTCCTACAGGGCAGCACTGAATAGGCAGACTGTGTGGATTCCTCTACCGTTTCCTTGACTATTTCAGGGATATTCACTTTCTTGTGCGCTGGGGAGTCATTTGAATGCAGAGCACTGCCACTTCTCTATGTAGCATTGTTAGCACCAGGATGCAATTTTATTTATTGAAACACAGAGTACAATTCCTGTAACCCCTAGGAGCCTCCATAAGAATGAAAAACAGAAAAAACATTTGACATGTGCAAAGTGGATAAGCAGGCTGGGTTTTCTTTTTTGTGTTTTTAATAATGTATTTCCTTACAGCTGCACAATCTTACTATGTATGTGATACAAAGTTACAAGCTATTTCTACTCCTCCACCTTCCTCTAGAAATAACTGTAACAGCGCTGTTCTTGTTCAATCTTGAGGCAGGCCACCAATATCCAGTTCTCTCCCAACAACTTTTGCTCAACTAAATTTAAAGGTTTTCTTATATTGGTAGGCAAAGACAAAACCTACTGCACAGATCTAAAATAATTCTGCTAAAAGGTCTGCCATTCTTGCCTTTCCAAAATTGAGATATTTCAAATCACCAGTGAGACCATAATATTTTCATTACTGCACTTGAAAAATAAGTTTATATCTTAAAATTGACAAGGAAATTTAGCTGGCATCTCAAAACACTCCAAGACAGAAAAATCTAGCTTTTATTAATTCCTCTGCTTGAGTTTGATGGGTTTTTTTGCCTTTGGGTCGGTTTTTGTGTGGTTTTGGTTTGTTTGTGGTATTTTTTTCCTCCCTCCTTAATAGTTTATGAACTACAATTGCTCAAAAGTTGCTGTTTTACATCAGACTAAATCACAAAATCCTGGCTATTTTCCAGATTCAAAATTGGCTGCAGCTTCCAGATAAGCTGGTTGAATGCTTTTCTGTAGTGTACAGACCCATGAGCAAGGGTATGTTGCTCTAAGCTGTTTGCTCCATCTAACGGTGAATTATAATTTTTTAATTGCTCATTGGGAAGAAAAGGGAAAAAGCAAAACAAAGTGTTTGTACATTAAGTAAGTATATTTTCTGATTTGAGAGATACCAGAAAAAGTGGTATTCAACCATACATAAAATGGCCTGGGTTGGAAGGAACCTTAAAGATCATCTAGTTCCAATCAACCTGCTGTGGACGAGGACACATTTCACTAGACCAGGTTGCTCAGAGCTCCATCAAACCTGGCCTTGAACACTTCCAGACGTATTTAGTATTACAATTCTAAAGTAACTCAAACTGAGTGATTTCCACATTTCAGCAAATTTTTTAGAAGATAATTCATTTATACATTAAAGCCTGAACATCAGTTTAAAATTACATTGCCAGAAAACATAGCATGCTTTAATGTCTTTTTAAGAGCCAAAGTCCATTTCAAGAAGCTCCAGGTCCAGTGACCACATCTACTTAGATCAGAGCAAGAACAGTTCTATGTATTGAATTAAATAATTCACAAATCTCTGTTCTTCCAACAAAATTGGTTTTTTAGTACCTTACACACAGTGATTAACCTGTCCAAATGAGTTTTCAAACTTATTTTCACTCATTCACATCTACTTAGAGAAGGTAAAAGGTGAATTTTAACACTCACCTACTGCGAGAGGAAATGGGATGGAGTTGAGCTGTGGGCTGTGCCTGCAGAGGCACATGGCAGCACAAAGGAGGCCACAGCAGAGCCCCACGGAGAGGAGCCTGCCCGAAGCTGACAGACAGTGAACAGCGCGTGATCACCCCACAGAAAGACATTTAGAAAGGGTGCTGCTGATGTGGCAACATGGGGTAGGTTGCTTAGTGAGAACGACCATGTAAGGAAATGCTGTGCCTTGATAAAGTGTATAAAACCAGTTCACTCCTTTGAATAAACTATTCAAATTCAGATTCCCACGTGGTGAAGTCCGTGTTTCAATCACCGACAACCTACACTATAAGTTTATAAAATTTACAGGTACAGAATTTCTGCTCTAAGAGCAACAGTCAGGTTAAAAAGGGGATTTTGCATATGGATATGAATCAGATTTCTAATAAGCTTTCTGCATCTGGAGTACTGTGGGCTACTCACTACAAGAAAGACAAGGAGCTATTGGAGAGGGTCCAGCAGAGGCCACAAAGATCATCGATATGGGGTCTGGAGCATCTCTCTTTTAAGGAGATTGTGGGAGCTGGGCCTGTTTAAACTAGAGAAGACTGAGAGGGCATCTCATCAATGTGTATGAATATCTCAGTTGTCAAGAGGACGGTGCCAGACTCTTTGCAGTGGTCCCCAGTGACAGGATGAGGAGCAGTGGGCATAAACTTAAACACACCAAGTTTCACCCCAACATGAGGAAGAACTTTACGCTGAGGGAAACAGAGCACTGGAACAGCTACCCAGGGAAGTCATGGAGTCTGCTCCCTGAAAACGTTCAAAACCTACCTGGATGCATTCCTGTGTCACCTACACTGGGTGAGTCTGCCTTGGAGGGTGGGATGGACTGGATGATCTCCATAGGTCCCTTCCAATCCTAACAGTTCCGTGACTAGCTGAGGTTTCATAAAGTGAAGCTTACTGAATGCAACTTGACACTACGCAGGAATTCAGCAATTAAAACATATTATATGATTTGAGGTTTGAGGAGGTTGGAGTTTTGTGTTTACTTTGCATTAAATCACTTTTCTAAGTATAAACATTCAGCAAATTACTATGTTCTTCAGTACACATTCTCCGTATTTTCAATCTCACTATGTACTTGTAGCTTCATTTGCTGATTTCTTTTGTCAAGAATCTCAAGTGCACACAGAATTTTAAACACCACTTGTTTCCCCTTTTTGAAATCATAATCAAACAAAATATTCAAGGTTAATGTCTCTAATTCAGCATTTCTCTGACCAATACATTTACATTTGTAATGACTAAACATGTCATTTGGCTTAATGGGCTCATTAATAAATGAAAAAAAAATCCATTGCATTATTGATTTTTGATAGGTGATATTTTCTTCTCCCTGAAACTGTCAATGTCATAGCTTTTACACTTTATATTTTTGTACTTCATGAAGACTCATTGCCAAATATTGCCACATAAATCTTACTCATATTTTCCGATATACTTTCTTGACATTGTAATACAGAATTTACACTGGTCAAGCAGAGTATTGTAAGCAGCCTGCTCTGTCAACAGCATCAGCTGTGCAAGAAGTTACTTTTATTTTCTGCAGTCACTTATAATAAACAGGTTTTGCTATGCTTAGTATTTTTTCAAGCATTGGGGGGGATACATTATTCATACAACCTGAATATCCTTCAGCTGGCAGAACTGTGGAGGAAAGCTTGCAATGTGCATATTTCATGGGATGGTTTGGTGATATCCATGGATTTTGACAGCAGGAGTGTTCCATATTTTAAATATTTCTAAATGCCTCACAGTGCATTTTTACAAATCAACACCAGAAACCTGAAGTGTTTTGTCCAGAAGCAGAAATTCTTGGAAATCACTTTTTACTGCTTAAATGAATGCATGCTTCATCTTGAGACTCAAGACCTAGGTTTTTCAGTCTTCTGCTGCCTGCATTGGTGATCTTCCTGTCTACTCATTCTGCCTTACTCTCTTGACTGTGTTCACTGGTTCAGGATAGTGCCAAGATAAATGCCTGCAAATGCACACCAACTGTGACTCTTTTGGGGGGCAGGGGACTCAACACACTCCAGTGGTTTCCACAATCAAATGTGTACTCAGTCAATTTTTAAACACAGAACATTCAAGGTCTTTCAGGTTCTAAATTCGGATCTGTCATGTATTTCTATTAAGGTAGAAAGCATTGCACCAGCTGTTATGGGTAGATGATTTGGAGACTATGTGTGGAGGTTTTCGAGGTTTGATGTTTTCATAAACACATTAACACAGAATATACACATACAATGTAAAACAATTATTGTATGGCTTTTAGTGCTTCCTTAAGGAAAGAAGAAAAAAATTTAATTCCCTACTAACATTAATTATAAAAAAAGGTTCGACTTCACTTTTCATATTAAATCAAGATCAGTTTGTGTTCCAAAACTGAATTTTTGAACAGTTTCTTGAGTATAAAATAAGGTCTAAATTTTAGGACTCAGTATAACAATATAGAGCAATAATTCCAGCTACTCAAAATACTATTTTAATGAAGGTCTTACAAATATATTTGTATGAAAAGTATTATAGGCCTCAAACTGCTTGCTGAGCTTTATGGAAGGTAGGTGATAGTGCTTTCTTACTTCATTCTGTTCTCAACTACAGCGTATCAAATTTTTAAGTCACCTAATGACTGTACAAATAGCTTGTCATACACTTTATGACTCTGGAATTATGGTTTACAAGACATTAAAAGAACAGAAGGATGTTAATTCATTCCATAGTTTCTACAAAAGCAATCCTCTTACTCTCTGTTAAAATCCAAATTGACTCTTCAAAGCCAAGCCAAAGAAAAGAAATAAAACATCTAATTGATGTTTTATGATTGATCATTTTCTTTAATGATACTATAAATTGTCTTTTCAAAACCATCCAGTATGCCAGTTGCCTTTATCTGTGGTTTTTAAGTGTTTGTCTACATATAACACTGCTCCTGCCTACCTTTGTATTTATGTATATTATGAGCCCTTCAATAAGAGTTGACTAAGATTCTGCTTAACTGTTGATTAATTTACAAAAATTAAAATTTTTTAGTCCGTTAAAAATATTTGAAATAATCTCCTAAAAGAGAAGGAGTGTGTTATAAAATACACACAAGCATTTCCTGTAACAATGAACAAGGGGAGTCTCCAGCCTATCTCAGATCTCTTGGGATCTCTGCAATGCACACTTTCACAATAACGACCTGCAATGCTGTCCACAGCCTCCATAGTCATGTACACTCCAAACTTCTAGCACTTCTACCTTCTTCTTCAGAAACAGTCCTGTTTTCTAAAGCTACAAGAATAAAAGTTTCATAGGAGCATAAAAAGCAATAAAATCATGTTTACTGTTTGTTTTGACAGTGTTTCTGATAATCAATATAGTACAATTGTTTTAGAACAATCATCCAATATACTTGTATCCAACAGATTTAGAAACAGAAATGTGAGCATTGTAAAGCTATAGAAACAATCTATGCTAGCTTTAATTGTTTTATATTTCCTAATTCACCAGGCCTCCACCTTAGTCTACTCAGGCTAGATATACTTCAATATTTTGACCAATGTAGAAAATCCACCCATGCTATTAAAAAAAAAAGACTATTCATTTCAATTGGTAAAAATAACTTTTTTTTCTAAAATGGGAATGCAATTTTTGAAAAGGAGAAAACAAATCTATTTCTTTTTAGTCAATAATATAGGTGGTTGCAATAAATTTAGGCACACCCTTTTAAAATACCAAGTAAAACTAACATACTATTATGCTATGCTGTGTATTCTAGTGAAAAATAAAAAAAAGTTGAAACAAAAATCAAATATTTTTCTTTGCCATGAATTTTTAACCAGAAGTCTTACCTCAATTTGACTTCAATTTTATAGTCAGACTCCTGCCCAGTTATCAGCTGGGTATCTTTCTGACCAAGTAGGTGTACCTGTAACAAGTTTGGTATTATACAGTATCATCTAAGTCCGCACTGAAATGGAAAGCTGCAAGGAAGTCTGGTTAATACCGTCCCTTAAACAGTAACTATATAGTTCTACTGAACTCATTGATTTAATGGCATGTTACTCAAGAATATAAAAATACATTTTCCTTAATGTTTTTTTTCAAGTCAAACTACAGACCTGACTTTCACTTGGAAAGAAAGAGATAAGAAATAGCTATGATATGACATTAGAATGTAAAAAAGAGGGGGAAAATTACACATGATTTGTCATTCCTTCCTTTCCATTGGAAGGCCACCTATGTCATGATTTTAAATTAACAAGAAAAGGAATTATTATACTCGTTAGATAACACAGCCAATTACATACACTGCACATATTAAAGTCAAAGTTAATGTGCTGACATCAAAGATTGCTAACCATACACTAAGTCCAAAACCAGAAAGCTCCTAATTAATGCCAAAACCCTGAAAAAATAGGTCTGAGCTACTCTTCTGTATGACAGCAGCCTGAAATTCACAAGTCACGGTGCTGCTTTTTTCCATTTACTTGCTGTAGAAACCATTTAATGCACACTGTTGCACATGCAATATTAACAGCAGTTGAACTTGGAAATATATCCTTTCTGACTGCTAGCATTAAAATTAATCAGGAGAGTGGGTGGCTTGAAAATTGTCAGATTTCTGACTTTAAAAGCCAGAGTTTTTCATGGTGAACTTTTTTGAAAGCCTTACCCTGTCCTCATTTACTTCATGAATGCTGTGCAGGTTAAATGCATAGCACAAGTACTAGTTGGACTGCTTTGCCATTTTTTCCCCCCACCCATACTTGACACCTCTGTAGCAATTTCACATGTCTAAACCTATACTGCTAGTGAAAAATTATACAGGCTATATGAAGAAGTTTGGCAATTGCATCTGTAGACTTTTTTAGTATGTTGGGATTTTTTTGTTTCGAACAGGGAAGGCCTTTCATCCCAACTTCCTAGAATATATCCAGAAGTTAATTCACAACAAGAAAGATGATGGAGAAGTTCAATTTCCTTGTTTGAAATGCAACTCAATCACAGAAACTCAAATCTTGTTACACCTTCAGCAAAACAAGAAACAAGCTTCTATTTCACTGTTACTTTCGAGTGCTGTTAGGAAGGCTTCACCCAATAAATGTTTACATGCACTTCTTGATGGCAGGAACGAATTCTGATTTCAAGTAAATGTCATGGTTTCTTTCTGATTCCAAGGAAGACCAACATTTAGTCCACAAAACATAAACCCCAAGTATTACCGTCAGAGTGCAGTTTCATTGTTTTTTGTTCTTGTTACTAATGCATATAGGGGGCATTATTGCAGAGACCTAAGAGTCCCTCTAAAAGCTATTCATCTTCCAGATGCAAAAACATTACTTGTTTCTGCTCTCCAAAAGCTTTTGTTTGTTTAGGTTTTTAGGGTTTTTTGCCTTTTTTTTTTTTTCCAGGAAATAATACTCACTATTACCAAGTCAAGTAATCATACAACAGATAAGAAACAGGTGATGAAGTTGTACCAACATGATAGTTCAATACTTCATGATCTTCTGTTTCTGTGGTAACAACTGAAATGATTCACCATAGAACCATTTCACCAAGAAAAAATTCAAAGCTGTACTACAACTGTAACATCTTCCTTTAAAAGTACAAACTAAGGAACAAATCCATGTTGAATATAACATTAGGTGCTATCTTCTCCTGGGCTTTTTTGACCACATTTATCTTATATTTCCAGTTTTCCATTATACAGTTATTTGAGACCATCTCATGTTTAATGAAATTTCTACCAAATGAGTAGAGCAGTTTGAAAAAAAGGGTGATTTTAAAAAATTTTATAATATGCTCATAATAGCTTACAAGGAATATGATTTTTGAATGACAAAACTGCAGGGATAATTTTAAGAGAATGTTTTAAAACCAGCTACAGATACACCAGCTAAGTAAAAATAATTAAGTAATTTATATTCCTAACAAGATTCTTTTTAACACAGTATTTTTCCTGAAAATTATGTGCTTAATCTAAAATATCTCTAAATCCCATCAGATGAGTTGGATGACATCATCACACATGAATTGATGCAAAATTGCTTCATTTGTAAGAAATATTTACTTAACTATTGAACAGCAATCTACTACCACTAAACTTCATCAGAAACTACCTTTCACTAAAACATTATGCATTAGTATTTTATAAAAGCACTTATCATTAAACTATTTCAATCCACTGATTTAAACTCGTAGCTGCAGTATGAACGAGTGACCAGTCAAATGTTCGGGATTGATTAGAAGGGTTGGTGTCAGTCCTTTCTGGGTTTTATACCAGGCTGAAAGTCAGTATATGTCATTATAACTCAGCTTCCTATTGAATTTCCCAATAGAAATACCTCAAGAGAAAAAATACTTAGGCCTGATGGTAAAAATAAGCCTTTCATTTTGAAATGTAAATTACCTGTTATTTCACTATTGCCTACTTCAATGGAATCAAATTATCAAAACTTGGAAAAGCTACATGTCGATTTTTCAGTTTAAAAAGTCCCTGGTTACCCGAGGTTTAGCACCAAAATCCTGAAATATATATTAACATCCAAAGCGACAAATACTACACTACCTTGTGTATATACAAAATGAGAAAAGGATGAGGTAAGCAGTATATATTTCAGAAAGTTGCACATACTGTCAATCTGAAGTCTACTAATGATCTTCAGGGGAAACCAAGGCAGTTCAAACTGTCTTTCAGTTCTCTCCTATAATTCTTCTTTCTAACTCCAGTGGAAACATCCCTTGAGAAATGCTGTTTTTAAGGAATAGCTCATATATTCATACTACATTTTATACCCACAAAATAAAGTATCTTAATTTTAATAAAAATTTCTAAGTTTGCAATATTATTTTTCCCCCCAGTAGAATAAATTTTAACTGCCCAGTTTTAAAAGATGTAGTGGCTGAAGACCAAGGTTTGTTTTCAGTGTCTTCAATTTTTTTGTTTCTTGATAGAAGTTTAATTCAATGTACTCAGCCCGTCAACTGGAAGGCCCATGAAAAGCACGAGGTATCTGACTGTACTTTCATCAACATCAAAACCAACATTTTAGCTGAGCATAGATAGAGAAAGTGTATAGAGTCGAGTACAGATAAAGATGGAGAAAACAGGTTTTCTTGAAAACATTTCCTACAAAGATACATCAATACCTGGAAAGACACAATTTCAACCATATCATTTCCCCTATAACACTCCCCAAAAATTCTGACTCAGGTGGGCAAAGGCTTTCTGAAAAGGACTTCATCCACAGTAAAGCTATGTCCTTCAACTAAAGCACAGGGTTTAATGAGAAATTAATTGAAGTGTATCTGCTTCTTTACCACTGTTACAGGGGCATTCTGTTACTGTATTAATTATTAAATTATTTTTAAAATAATTAATTATTAAAGGGGCATTAATGTTACTGTATTCCATAGCTACCTGTGCCCAAAATTGTTACTCTCTCTTTAAGACTCTGCACCCAGAAAAACGGAACAGTCGGGCAGAGGCACAGGGGGATTTTCAAAAGTCAGAGCTGCCCAACCAGACCTCTCTCTTGCTTCTTTCCTGCCTTGTAGCTCTTCTCAAAGCAGAGGCTTCCCTTCTGGGTTTTCTTCTGCTTCTTTTCAGAGAGGGATGCTCTCAGCGTTTATTTTTCTGAGAGGGTGCATTTTACAGTCATGAACTGCCTCAGGCCAGATTCTGTGAGTGCTTATCTGCAGCGGGCCCGCTCCCTGCACTCGCCCCAGCCCACCACCAACGCCTGGCCAAGGTGAGAAGGCACAGAGTCCAGGTCACCCCAGCCAGCTGCCTTGCTGAAAGAAAGGTGAACTTCCTCTGAGTTCTAGCCCTTGACCGAGTACCAGTTGCTGGAGTGTGCCAGCCACATTCACTGGTGGAGCTGCTGCAGCTAGAGGGATAAGGGGGACAAGGCAGGGAGGCAGCTGCCACTGTTTTCTCTTGGTCTCCCTACCCATGTTTCCCTGTGGAGGGCACCATCTTGGAGAAGGGGTCACTCTGCCATTTAGAGTTTCTCTTTGTTCCCAGGGAGTCCTCGAAATTTCAGCAATTTTTAAACTAGTTATTACTGTTATTCTTTCCTGTTGCTGTTTCATTTTTTTAGTAAAGTGTTATTTTTTCACTTAATATCTACTTGTATCCATTTCTCCTTATTGCTGGAAAGGGATTGGTTAAAACTAAAGAGGAGGTAACTCCTTTTAGAGTCTTCCTTAAAATTGTCTTAAACCAATACCCAAAGAAAAGAATTCTTACCTGGGTTACCTGGCTTCACCTAGGTAGGCATACTTGGACATTACTAAAAAATAAAGCATTTAAAATGTCATGGAGTAACTACTACCCCAAAATGAGGTTTTGCGTAGGTAGATTTGATCCAAAATCCATTTTAAATGCAGCATCTCTCTGCTCCTCAGCTAATTTCTGCAGATAGTATCTTCCTACTTTTTTTTTTCAGAAGATGGGCATAATTTTCTTTTTATCTGCTTTTAAATAACATCCAATGCCTCGCTCTCTACAAGTTTTGCTCATTTTTCTTCAAAGCACAGCTCTCATAAAACTGCTTAGATTTCTCTGGCAGCATTTACCCTCTTTCCCACTGATTCAGCTTAAAGGAATAATACTGACAGCCCAATAATATTTTCAGATTTTGCAAATACTTAAGATAAAGGTAAAAAAGCATCATATGCAAAAATAGACTCAGCTAGTACAGTTTATTTAAACAAAGTGTGTTGCTGTGCATGTGGCGGTGGCCACTGCAACAGAACAGTCAGAGGACTGGTGGACAGGCCTCCAGAACACAGAGGTTTGATTCTCACCCCTGGTTATGGCGAGTCCCCATGATTCTCAGTGTTACTGGTTTGCTTGTTTCAAGTTCATTGGTCTACTTGTTCTCTGCCCGGTTTTATGTAGGAGTTCATATTTATGTATTTTCCCTAGTTGCATAGGTATGTTGCTAGAAAGTTCTCCCATCTACGACACCCCATTGGTTGGTTCATGCAATCCCCTCCCCTAAATTATCCCCATTGGTTGTTCCCCTGTTGGCTCCTCCCCCTTAGTCAATCCCCATTGGCTGTTCCCCTTTGCTCCACCCATTTCCCTGAGTATAAGAACCCTGAACAGCCCGATTCCCTTGCCTTTTGTGACTGGACCTTTGATCTGCAATAAACCAGCTGGAACCCATACAAGAGACCCCTCTCTCATCATTTGCCTGTGCTGATGCCTTTGCACCACCTCTGCTTGGGGCTTGCTTCTTGAGAAGGAGACAGCTCTTTGCTTGCTGCAGCTAAAGCCAAGGACATCTGCAGCTGGACGCTGTGGGCCTCGGGCAGCCCCAACAGCATCAAAAGTGCACTCTTAGCACAAACACTCTTTAGTAGTGAAAGACAGTGAGAGATTAGAGAGATACTAGGTACATTATATTTCATATAAACACCTGATTTTCTCTTATCTACCTCTTTGTTATCTGCTTGCTGCAGAAGAAATATGCAACCTTTTTAAATTATCTATACAGCTGAGTAAGAAAAGTGTCAGGTAGGTACTAAAGTAATCAATACCACACCAAATGAATACAGTCTGGAAGGGTGGAAACCTTCTTGCAGACTAGAATATATTCTTGCACAAGAAGTCTGGAGGGAGCTCCATTTTATATGCTGCTGTTATCTCAGAGGGGCTAGTTTAGTTCTGAAAATAAGAAGTAACATAATGTTATTTTTCATGATTGACAATATACACTGTCTGTTTCTATGCAGCTCAGCCTTAAAATCAAGTCTTAAATACTGATTCGGATCAAAGTGTTGGAAGTGCTAATTGAATTGGCAAAAATACAATGTTCACAATTAAAAGATGTCTTCATTTGGTTAATGGCCAGATCCATAGCTGGAATAAAGTTGCAGTGCCAGCTGATGATTGGAGCCAGTTCCACTCAGAAACGCAGTACTGCATTTCTTTGTTTTTCATTGGAAGGGACGACCGTGACTCTTACATTGCAGTCTGGTCACTGACTTCAAATAGTGGCTCTTATATGGGGAATATTGTTTTTTTCTTTTCTCAGTGGCACAGATCCTGCCACAATCTAAACATTAAATACCCAGATTCAATTTTCAACAGAAACATCCTTCAGCTATGATGTGCACCTCTTCCTGTTGACATGCAATGCTCAATTACTTACAGATACATACCATTTTTTTTTACTTGCCTGTTGAATTCTAAGAGAAATGGAAATACAGCCTTGCCATGGCTGCGTTCTTCACTTTTGCATATTAGAAGGCACATTATTAAGCTCAGTACTAATTTGACGAGTGCTGGTATTTCCCCTACCCATATTTATGCAGAGGGCTAGCAATATATTCTCTCTACAGAAACAGCATTTTTTAAAATTTTTGTTTAGAAAGAGCAGCACCCAGATACAGTTAGCCTCTGGTAAAGATACAGGTAAATAGCGTGTCTCTAGCATAGCATCAATATTTCAACTTATTCATTCACCACATAATGCCCCATTTTATCTACCTCCTTCTAAAAGATATTGAAATTAACCTGTTTTCCCATCACCCTTCTTGATATTTTATCTCATCCTATCAGGTCCCAGAATGGCTCTGGCAGTTTCACAAATCTGACTTTGTAAAGTGATTTTTCTCAATGGTTTCCTTGAAAATCAGGTGCTTGAGGGGATTGCTCAGATATGTGTGTTTATTTCCAGCTTACTCACCAGCTGAATTTCTGAAAACACATCTACTTACTTCTCCAGATGGGTCCTTGCAAATATTCACAAGAACAAAGACTCTGTTATAGATACTGAGTATTCTTCTACAGAAATGGTGCAAGCTACCTTAAGGATCATTTAATTCCTTAGACCATGGAAAGATTTAAGGCAGATTAAATTATTCCATAGTGCTTCCAAGGTATCATAAGGTTTAATCTAGTGTGATAAAAACTTCCATGTCCCTGTAGTTACTGAATGTTATTGGGAACAGTTTTCCATTTGACGTAAAAGCTCCGTGTTACATGTGACATTACCAGCAAGATTAAGCAGCAAAGTAACATATGATGTGAGGGAACACTAAACTATTTAAACCTGACTGCAGTACCACCTTCTGTACATCACCTGTTTGATGGGAATGGTTTAAACATTTACGATTACATTTTGTAAGCCAGTGATGCAGTAGTCATCTCATACAAAAGAAACAGATGGTCCCTAAACCCTTAGTTCTGGTATACATGTCCTGTGTTTCTTCCTAGCTATTTTCAGAAGCTATTTAAATTTTGTTAGTTTAGGTACATATGAAACTGACAATACTACATACTGGGACCTTAAAACAGATAGAACTGCAAGTTTTTTCTGAGTTGAATGGACTGATTATTATCTTACTCTTTAGTTTTTACAGCATTTTAATTCTTTCTGTGCCCAGGAACAGATAACAATCCACCCTTGTGCCAAAGGAGCTTCAGCTGAGTCAAAATTAGGGAAAGAACTAGGATGTTTGAAGCAGGAACAGAGTTAAAGAAATATATTAAATTAAATGTCTGCTTTCATAAACTTTCCTGAGCCAAATACAGCCCATCTGTACACTGAAGAGCGGTTTTACAAGTAAACAAAAAAGCGGATGAGTCTCTATTCACTATCTATGCACTTGAGGACAGTGGTTTTTTTCATATATGAATGCATATATATTTATATATGAATGCAGTGATCTCACAGAAAGTGGTATTTGAGACTGATTTCTCACCAAATTAAATTGCATAGGCTGCACTGATTGCAATATTAAATATGCTTAATGAAGGAAACAGAAGGAAAGCAGCAATGCTGTAACAGGTTCTGACCCCTCCTCATTTCATTGTCTATGAGGCACCATGGTTACCGATTAATTACTCAAGCCTTACCCTTTGCATTAAGCCAAATAATCTTATTCCTTGACTGAGGGTAAAATGAAGACAACTGCAAGGCTAAACTGTCTAAAAGAGTTCAGGATGGATTCCTAACAATCTTGACTGTTTGGTATCCCCCATACACATCAGCAGCACCTAGAGAATAGTCTTAAGTTTCAAACTATATAGCTCTTGTTTACATTCAGATTTTCAAAAGGTTAATGCAGTCAACAGGCTGTCCCCTTCTGAAATTCAAAAGTCATCAGATTAGACTCTTTCAGCTCACTTGAAAGAAAATCCATTGCAGATTATAGGTATTAAGCCTCAAAAATATCTGGTCCCTTGGCAAATGTTGGCTCCCTTCAGAGAAGGGGTAAGAACACAAATCAAAACCAACAAAAAAACCCACAATACCTATTTTCAGAGGAGGAAATGCCAAGACCTTCTATACTCTCCATAGAAGAGAGGGGTAGAAGTACAGCAGGACTGATGGACTATGCCAGCCATTGATAAGTAGCAAGAATACAGTGGCTACTTTGGGCATTTTGGCACTGGAAATAACAATTAATTATCAAATTATTAGTTTCAGCATAGCGTCTCAAAGGTTCACCTACTAAACACCTAAACATGGTTCTCTGATTTGCA
The DNA here is from genome assembly GCA_013397915.1 of Daphoenositta chrysoptera. Classification (NCBI taxonomy): domain Eukaryota; kingdom Metazoa; phylum Chordata; class Aves; order Passeriformes; genus Daphoenositta; species Daphoenositta chrysoptera. Next base: position 88,496 of record VZRO01005853.1, on the reverse strand, counting down.
CCCTTGCCAAGTTTCACCCCATCCTGAAAAATATTTTTTAACAAAACCTAAGAGAAGCAGTATTAAAATTGATTTTTGTTCTCCATTTTCAAGAGAGACAGTCTCTTTTTGCACGTTGAGCACACATTGCATTACACTGCCTCAGGAGGAAGAAACTTCCTTAACAATCTAATGCTACCTAGAGCACAGCTTCTGCTTTTCAGTCTTGTCAGCTCAATTTTTCCACATATTTTTTCCTTTTCTCTTCCACATTTCAGTAAAATCTCGGGTTTTTTCCCCATGTTTATTGTCACAGACTAGCCTGAAACATACTCATGGCTGCAAAATCATTCAAACCTGATGAGGATGACATACATAAGGTGGGCATAGTGTAATTGTTGGGCTTATTGCTACTCTTGGTTCACCAAGCAATTCTGAGGTACAAAGTCAGAGCTCCTACTTCTATAGTCATTCATATCAACAAAAACACAGAATCACCTGAAGAAGTGTATCAACTACAGAGAATTCAACAGTATAAAGCATGACTAAACTATTTTGTTTACCACTTACACCAGGTAATTTGTCTCTCCTCCCACTACCAAAACAAGTTACAAACACCCATAGAAACTATTGATCATTTGTTTATGTGTCATTTCACTATGGTGAGATTACAGAGACTGGGTCCCACCATAAATCCCTGCTTGCCTTGTGGTTGCATAGAAGGTGTTTTGGTGCTGTCAAAGCAAGAGCACAGCAGCAATGTCACGGGTAGAAGTGTGATGGCCTGGAAGATTTTTATATGGAGACATTAGAAAGATATTCTGCTGCAGTTCCATCTCCAACTAAAAGGGAAGGGTTAGTTCTGCAATTAGATGTGACTCAGCTCCATTTTCGAAGTGCTTCAATTTGTCCAAAGTAGGTTTACTTTGTTTTTCAACCAGCTTCGACTTCCACCATTGGCAAATGCAAAGAAAACCTATGTATTTCCTGCAAGGAAACTGACCACAAATTGACCAGATGTGACCATTCATAAATAACAACAAAAATGTGTAAATGGCTGGGAAAATAAACACTTTGGCTAATACACACTAGCTGGCAGCAAATGAGTTTTTTTCTTCCTAAGACAGCACATGAAGACAAAACACACCAGGATTTTCTGACACTTCTCTACTTTTTTCCATAGAAGCTATTAATCAACATGAACAAGTAAGATCCCAAGAAATTCTGCACACACCTATTTCTACAGCTTGTAAAATTCATGTATTGATTTCTCTAATGATTGACTGAAGTATTGCTTGTACCTACAAATACAGCAGAAACTTAAGAGGGGACACTACAAAAAATACTGCGAAGATAAAAACTAGTAAAAGTAAACATCAATAAACACAGGAATTATGTAAAGGGTAAGATTAGTAAGTAAGGAAAGAGAGTAAAGAAAACTATAGTAGCACACAAAATCTGGTATTTGATGAAAGGTCACATTTATTCTTCAGTATTTCTAAAAGATACTTGCCCTCCAATGTGTTTGAAAGAGCAAATATAACAATACACATCTTAAACCTTTGCACTGAAGGATGGTATGAAAAACTCCATGCTTTCTGAAGAACATACTGCTTGCCTTCCATATAGAGAATATTTACAATCTGACCCTTACAAGACAGATGGCAGACCCATTGTGCAAAACTAGACAATGGGAAGAAACACTGCTTTGTCAAGTGGCATAAATGAGATTTCTTTGTCTGCAGAGTGGTACATCGTAAGGAATACTGTCTGTGAACAGTTTTCTATTAAATATAGAAAATAATACTGAGCTCACAGTCTCAATGAGAAAGGGATTACAATTAAGGTTAAGATATCCTTATCTTCTGTCCTTACTGTAAATTAATAAATGAGACACAGGAAAGTGTCAGCATCCTAATTTTTCTAAACACAAAGAACACATTAAAATGTCAAAAGTAACTCTATGGCAAGTCTCCTGGGCAGAAATGCATTATACATAGGATAATAAACAGAATTCCAACATCACAAAAGAATCTATTTTTAGTTTTTCTGGCCAAACTGAGACTTTCTTTCTGTATTTTTAGTTTAGGTTCATGATCTTAGATATATGGACCACCATCGATATTGCCAACGAGTTTTTCTCCATTCCTTTGACAGCAGAGTACAAGTAGCTTCTAGTTTGCTACGTTAGGCACCTTCTTATAAGCCATCAAAATAAAGCCATCAAGCCAAACACATTCCATGAAATTATGGAGTTGCACCACTGGTTTAAGCACCCATTATGCTTAAACACAGTCCACAACAAAAGCACACAGTTTTCAGGTATGTTATGGCCACAAGTCACATCCAAAATACTACTTCTGTACCTCAAATATAAATCCTTACAAGCCATTAACCAAACAAGCATCATCATCCACATTGACAGAAATCAGAAAGCTTTCAGGGCCCAGAAGATTCAGACAACAAAAGTGTGAATTCTAAGCAGGAGAAAAATGGTATCTTTTACCCCTGCATTTCTGAAAGAATTCAGAAAACATATTAAGAACCTATGGCAGAAAACGTATCTTATCTTCTCCTAAAGAAGTAGCCTACTATCACTCTGCAGAACTAATCTTCAGTTGTGGGGAAGAGGAAGGACACTGTTGGACCTTAGTCTAGATCTCACGACTGAGAATTGGTTCTGGCTACCAGCCAGAGAGAATGTTACAATGGCCTGGCTACAGCCAAGAGCATCAGCATTCAATGAGCCTCACAGTCCACTCCAAAATCTATAAAGAAAAAGGGTTCCATCCACTCTCATATCAGTCTAAATGAAAAACAGTTACTTTCAACATCTCATTGTAGCCCAGTGTTTTTAAGACCAAAAAGATCTTAAAAACTAGAAACAAGGATTTTCAACTTTCTCCCACTCCCTGCCAGTACAGTAACATCAGGTATGTTCCTCTTTATCTCAAGTCACAGGCTGAGTCGTTTACACATCTTTATCTGAAAGGAGGGAAAAAATTATTTTCATATCCCTTAAAAAAATAATTACCAAACCCAACAAATGTAAACAAAATAGCTGACCTTCAAAATACATCCAAGAAAAGCTCAACCATTCTCAAGTTTAATAAGGAAATTCATCATATTTTTATCACTTCCAACAATAGACATATAGCAGATCAACAGCTGTACATTCATTAAGCAACTTGAAATGGGCACGCTAATTGTATGCTGCTACAAACAACAGAAGATGCATTCTTCTGAAGCCATTGTATTACATTTGTATTACAGATTGCTTTGTAACATCAGTGTAGTAAGACTGACAATGAACTGTACTTCTGGAAAAAAAATGACCACCAGCTACTTCTCTACAATTAAAAAAAGTTTTGCCTTTTACAGCCCTGTTAGTTGTACATACATTCAATGAGTTGCTGTAGCAGAAATATTGCTATTGTTATTGAAGTGCATCTTGTTGGGTTTATGGTCCTGTTCTCTACTATGAAGCATTCTACTTCAATCAAATTTTTCAGTGTCTTGTATCTTTGTCATATTTCACATGTGGACCGAAAGGAATGCACTGTCACCAAAAAAAAAAAAAAAAAAAAAAAGAANNNNAAAAAAAAAGGAAAGCTCTGTTTCAGATCAGGCTTCTTGTAAGGAGTTGTACTTTTGTTGTTTAGACAAAAAATTTTAGTATACAGCATTTCAATGGTAATGTTCAAATAATATTCAGAAAACTGTCCTTTTGGCTAAAAGTAGGGAGGTCTCACTAGACAAGATAATCTGGACCACAGATCTTAGTTACTGACCCCAATCACTGCCTTTATGTAAGATTCCCTTTTACAAGCAGCACTCCAGTCAGACTGTTCAGGTGATTTTGGCCACAAAAGCACACAGAGAATAAGACCCTGAGCTTATTGTACACTGACTACTTCCTGAACTCAGAGGGCAGTGAGACTCATTTCTGATGTCATATGAAAAACCTGTATTGTCTTCAGCATCATATGAAAAAAATCATCATCTAAAAACTATCACATTAAATCTTCCAAAATTGAAATATCAAAGGAAATATAAAAGTGGACAGGAAAACACAAATTTCGTAAGTTTTACCAAGCTAAATACACCTTTAAAAATGTTTCACCTTACATTTTGAGAGACTGATTTTAGAGCAGTAATTTTACTTATGCCATCAAAACATACATGTTTAACTGGATAGCCAAATTCAATTCAATCTTATTACCTCTTTGGCACTACAAACAACCAGAAATATGATTAAGACTTATCATTGTGTCTCAAAGCCATACCAAAATCCAGTTTGGATAATGCAGAAAAGATCGTTCATCTCAAAACCACGAACTTTCTGTAATTTCATAGGCATTTGATACATGCTTATGATTTTAGACCAAGTTTAGAAGTAACATATAATTATGAAATAATGGTGATAGCTGTGTATTTTCCTCTTTTTAACCACGTTATTAAATAAGAAAAGATGACACGTTGCCTTAACATAGCTTAACTCATCAATTCATATTTGTTTGCAATTAGGCTTGAAGACATGCTGAGAGCTTTCAAAACTATCACCATGACATGATGCAAAAAAGATGGCATCACCCCCATGACAAGGAACAAAAATCCGTGAGTTGTCCAGCTCTGCAACAAGTACTGTGTTCACTCATTTCAGCACCAATGTATGAAATAAGAGTACAAACTTCTACAAAAAGAAATCCTCATGATGGAAAACTCTGTCCTGCAAAGTTAATATTTTGTCTTAGCTAAGCAATTTCACACAGCAAGATATTGGACGCTGCTTTTTTGCAAGCAAAATTAGTCCTGCAAACCTACTCTGTTGGGTCCAACCAATGAATTAGCCATGTGTTTACAACAAGTATTAACTGCCACAGCCAGAACTGCCTTCTGCTGAAGGAGATTAAAGCATAATCTCTTTCCAGTAGATGGCATGTCGATAGCATTGCATTTTTTACACTTCCAGTATGTGCTATTGAAAAATTACTCTATCTTCTACACAGTCAGTTAAAAATCAAGTGATTGCTGAAGAGAGTAGCCCAGGACTTATAAATCTCCAACTCTACAACAGAGTTTGTGTCTCCTTTTGTAACAGAATAACCAGTCTGGTACCAAAACTCAATACATCCAAGATACTGTACTTGGGTGGAATTTCTCTCACATTGGTCAACTAGGAATTGGTCATTTTCATCCCTCAATCACATAAGAAGGCAAATCATCACAGGCCACAACATAGTACTCTTATGAAAATATACACACTTCTCAGAATTACAATTATAATTTCCATAATTAGCATCCACATGCCAATTTCAACTTCTTGATATTCTTTCCAACAATTTTTTGAAAGGTGAGGAGGGATTTGAATTTTTTTTTTTTTTTTTTTTTCCATTAGCAGGAATGAGCTATGTTTCATTTCTCATACTGGTAACATTTGCTCAAGAAGGTAAGGACTCACTTTTAGGGCTCTACACTAGATACCTTGACTCCCATGAATGTTCAAGCAGTTTTTAAGCTGTCCATATCTCTTTCCAGCACAGGTTAATCTGCACAAGCTCATGCAAGATACAAACCCACATCTGCAAAAGCTGGTTTTGTTGCTTCCTCTCTACTTTAACTCTTCTTCCAAGGATGCATCACTCTTCAGTGAGCATGAAATTATTAGTCCAAATTAATTCACATGACTGCTAGTGAAAGTTTCCTTAAGACCTTTTATTAAGTCAGAAGAATTGAACCACAGTATATTCCTCCAAGTGCAATATTCCACAGCACATCAGAATGGTTCATATGGACCAGCACTGTGGAACCCTTAACCAGAAATGTTAACAAAAAAAGAACCCATCTTGTGCCAATAAAAACCCATTCTAAAGTAAGGAAGTTACTGGATAATTGAAGCAATTTCCTGATTTCTCCCTGCATTCGGACATTTTCCCATTCAGAGATTGTCAGTTATTTGCCTGTGTATGTAGTTCCTGCTGTCCCTTACTTTAAATATGTAGCAGGCACACATTTTTTCTTTTCTTTTTACCTCAGTGAACAATTAAGCCTTAAAACATGCAGTGCTTCTGCAAAAAGCCACTTTGATGCCCATTTTACAGGAATAGACTAAGCATAAATGAAAAAAGAACATTTCCCTGAAAAATGTACATGCACAAATCCTCGAAGAACATGCTTTATAGACTCATTACTATTTATTATGCACTTATTTCTGTGTTATTATTCTAACACAGCAGAGATACACCATAGTCAAAATTTGGGCTTGATTTACTGACGAGGAACTGGAAGTTGAGCCGTCTAAACACAGAGCAGTGTCATAATAGATCTGCTCTGTACCCAACATTAATTTCTCATCTGTGTACACCAAGACAATGGGATAAGGTGTCTCAGCTTCATCTTTTCTTTGCTGAACATATTATACCGGCAGCATAGACAATATACTATCTCTGAGCAAGTGGCCAGAACACATTCTCTTATCAGAACACTGCATTCAGAAGAGGTTTTATTTTTAAGCTGCAATAGATTTTGTTCGTATTTTCTCATACTTTCACAGAAAGGAATTCTTCTACATTGCAGCAACTTTTTACACGTTTACTGGCATTGACATAACACTACAATATATTAACAGTAAAAAAAAAAGTAAGCCCCGGGACTATATTCAGATATAGAATCTTAACTGAGATGAGATTGTTCAAGTGTTTCTAATTTTTTTTTTGCACTCTACAAGGGAAAACTTTAGCTATTCTCAGTTTCAGCTGTTTGCCTTTCTTTACAATGAAATAGAGTCTATCTGGTTTTACTGCTCTATACATAAGGCTTACATTTATCACTGTCTTGTTACATCCCACAAGCTGTGGGTCAAGTTATACAGAAGCATCTCTTTCCCAGCATCAAAAAAAAAACCAAAAACAAAAACCAAACCAAAACCAAAACAACAAAACAAACAAATAAGCCCCGAAAAAAACAACCAACCAGAAAAAACCACCTTAAAAAACACCAAAGGAACATTCAATCTTGAGACGATCAAGAGCGGGAATGAGACAGATAAGAATCAGAGACAGTCTTTGCTCTAAACTTAATACCCCAGGAAAACCTGAAATCTGTATTCTCTTCAAAGCACTGAATCTGAAAAAGGAAACAAAGCAGGAGCACTCTAAGGAAAATAGCTGTCGGTACTCACCTAGTGCCAAAGACCAGGGCAGGAAAGAGAGGCAGCACGTAATAAGCAGCGATGAATTTCATTCTGGCCCTCCTCCGTTCGTTCCGTTCCTCGCGCTGGTCCTCACTCCGACTCTGTCCCCGTTTCCTCCAGCGGCGCCTCGCCTCGCCAAGGGAGCTGCCCGCCCGCTGCGGAAGGGTTCCACCGCCGCCAGCGCAGACAGACGGACGGCGTGAGGAGGGGAACGCCGAGCGGGGTTTGAGCTCCGGGAATGGTATCACAAGGCAGAGCAAGCCGCCGCCGTCAGCCCGGAGCCCGCCCGGCGGCTGCTCCAGCGCGCCCCGCCGGCTGCGCCAGGACGCGCCCCTTTAGGGGCGGCCGAGGAGGGATTACGACGTGATGCCCGCTCCTCATTCCACGGGGACAGCGGGGCACGGCCGAGAAATCCTGCCTGGAAGGAAGAAAAAAAGTTAAGAGAAAGCGGCGGTATAAACACCGCCAGTGTTTTGCAGTTAGTGTCTTTATGTGATGTGAATATGAACGAGGCAGGAGCTGTTCCAAGCAGGTGTCAAGCCCCAGAGCAGCCTGTCACTACACGTAGCCAGGTGTCATTTCTGCAAAGCAGGGACACACAAGCTACTATCGCAATCACGTGTTCATTCACCCCATATCAAGTTGAAAGTAGGAGCAGAAATAGCTTCCAGAATAGGATTTAGAACAATGTCATCTCTAAAAGCCCTTCATCACCTAAAACTAGGACAAGACCTTCAAAGAAATAAATACCCTTTTCCTGTTTCCTGTGTTTGTATTCTCCCGATCTTAATCATAAGGTACATAAATCAGCATTGGTTAAAGATGTTTTCAGTGTGTAGATAATTGCCCACCTTAACACAAGTTCATCTGATGGCAAATCATATGAAAGTATAACATGTAAACAGAAGTAATCTTTCTCTGCAATACCCCAAAACCCCAATCAAACAAACTTGTCTGCAAGTGAATGAAGTTTGGTCATTGCAAGAAAGAAATTTCGCCACCTATGTGCTTCTCTGCTCTTAAGAAAGGCATCCAGAAACTACATTATACATCACAAGAACAAAATTAAAATTTCCATTGTTTAAACTTGTTAGTCATTGCAATCAGCTGTTTATTGAGGAGTAATTTTGTATTCCACCAAAGAAAACAGAAATTCACTGTTTGAAATGAATGGAAGGCTTTTTAAAATTAGTATTGTCCCTTAATAAGATATTCACATGGCATACAAACAGAATTAATAAATTACATCAATAGCAAACTGAGAGTGATGGGAGGTAAAAGAAAAAAAAAAGTAATTTACACAGCCAAAAAGGAACAAAATAATTTATTTCTGACTTCCTGTGTCCCAACTCTAGTATCTTTTTCAGCACACCTGGCAGCACATTCTATTCAATCACATTAATTTAAATCTGTATTTATTGTTATTTTGATGCTATGTACCAGCTTGAATGAACAATCATGTTACCATGGATACTTATGATAGCACAGTAAAAAGGTCATAAAAAGAACAGTTAGCTTGTTATTTTCTCTTATAGAAAAAGCCAACCTTTCCAGTCTACCAGGCACTCCATAGTCATGAATCAGCAGCTAATACTTCTTTCATCTTCCTTTTATGTGCATTCATACAGGGTGGAACAGAGGGGAAGGGATTGGTGCATCAAGGCAGTAAAAAATGCTGAGTGATCTTAAGTAACCCTGTGAAATTTTGCAACTTGAGGAATTGTTTTTTTAATTGTATTACTGCTCTGCCTCTTTTTGGGGGGAGTCGGGGGTGGAATAGAGAGGCTTACTGCTGCTTCTTGGTTTCATCTCAAGGGGTTTTAGCACGTTTGCATGGGAGAACATCTCCACAAGTGGTTGAGTGAATTCAGTACAGGTAATCTGCAGCTATGACAGAGCTACATCACCCAGACATAACATTGTCATTCTTTGCGTAATTTCTCCATCCTGTTCAGGATTGATTGAACAATCAGGAAGCTTTCATGCTTACCAGCACTGCTGCTGTGGTCCTGGTCTGATGTGAATGTCCTATAAAGACTGTCACAGCTCAGTTTGAGCCTGCCAACACCTCCAGAACTCAGCACTAAGGATGTGTAACAAGCTTTCCCAACTCAGGTCAGCCCATGGGAACCCTCAACCGACTGGAACACAGCAAACACACAGCCAGGCCAAGCAAAGACTGCAGCGATTGCACCCCTCAATACAGGTACAATTGCACAACTGTGAAGACAAGTGCTTAGCAGTAAATGCATGTAGGACAAAAGGAAAACTTGCCTCTTTAGAGGCAAATTCCTATAATTAAGGGCTGGCATTAATCTTCAATTCTGTTCTTGTCAGACTTGATTGTACTCCAGCTGCTTGTCTAAAGACACAAAAAAGCATCCTTTTCCACCCTCCTACTGAGATAAATGACCTTGATCTTGACAAGTTGGAGGGGTTTTTGGGTTTTGGTTGGTTGGTCAGTTGTTTATTTCAGAGGAGTAATGTGCATCTTAACAATAATATATCTATCCCAAAAAATGAGAGAGAATCACTTGCAGATTTTTCTTAGCCATAGACTGTAGTCAATTTATTAAGTGCTATGTACACTTAGAGATCAAATATTAATGTATAATGACTTTAAAGGTGTATAGAAATATTCCATATAAATACATAACACATGCAGAACTCCTTAGAAATACCATATTTTTACTCTTGTAATTAAAGGCTTTCCATTTCTTGATTCAAATTAATTGACAATCTTACTAAATAAATAATTACTCCTGGCTTAGCAAGCAAAAGTTGATTTTATATGCCATTTAAAAAAACCATACATAGGAAATATGGAAATATTACTGCAAAATTCCAAGGCATTTCAAACACTCATTGTTACACAGGTTCTCACAAGCTTAGCTAAATAAACCAATAGTGTAGGAATGTTATTGCCTGCCTTAGAGAGGAAAATTAACCGTCTCCCTTTCCAAAATACAACACAAGCTTATGCTTGCCAGAGCAGAAACGTCACTAAAACTGGGGGGAAAAAAAATAAACTCTCCAACAACATTTTTTTAGCGTTAGAGAATTAAGGCATTACTTTATTCTGGCCAGGATGTTGTTCTTGTGCAGAAAATTACAATATGAAAAGCCAGTGTCCCTAGAGGAGACAAAGGAGTCCTGCAACTGTATCTGAATTAAGGGAGAAAGTCCACTGGGGCACAGGCCCACTGAGTTTTCTCTCTCGAGATTTTGGAGGATGCAGCTTCCTTTTATCCTAAACTCCTGGCCACATGTTGCCCTCTTCCTTTCCCAATGGCTGAGGTACTAGGAAGGTACGGCCTTCCCGAACCACCCACCACATATTCCCCCCTTGAACATGTCATTTTCGCCCAAAATTCACAAAGTCAGGCTTGTGCAGACCCATTTGTTTGCTTCCGGAGTCAAACTGTCTGGGTTCTGTAATAAACCCACAGTTTGAAGTTGGTAGAGTCATGAAGATGCATTTTAAAGACGCCAACACCCATACCCTCACCCATGGAATGGTTTGTAAAGACATTAGCCCACATTTTTCCTATCGTTCTGGCAAGGATGTGCAACAGAAATAATTTCATCCACACATTGCCTGGGCTGTGCAGAGAAAATCATTCCATCACGCATGGTTCTTTACCAGATTTTTCACATACTTATTCAGACAAAACCCAGAGAAATTCATTGGTTCAATGTTCATTGGTCCCAAATTACACAATTCTTCGTATTTGGTTTCCTATTGGTCATGGATCCTTTCACTTTCAATGCTAATTAGGTTCTCATTCTTCATTCTCTTATTGATCTTTTCCCAGACCAGGTGTCTCCTACACAGAGGGAGGGTGTTCGGGCAATGATTTTTGTTAATGGTCACTTATTTCTTGTGCATACCTGGCAGCTCCCAGTCCATTGAGATGTTAAGCTCTTTAGGCCTTGCCCAGGGAACAGTCTCTTGAAAAGAAACTTCCATTCCCTTCCCCCTGGGTGAAGATAAACAAAACCACTGACTAAAGTTTGTTTAAAAATTTTAGAAGCTGTATCATTTTGTTAGGGAAGATTTGTGCTAATGTCTTTACAAAGAATTCAATGGGTGAAGGTGTGGGCTGGGAAAAGAAAAAGACCTAGTTTTACAATGGCATCGAATAACCACAAGATCCTCACATTTACTCCAGCATTTCTCACCTACCGAAAATAGTAAAATAAAAAAGTTATAGTAGTCCTAATGTGCTGTTGAGTTTACAAGAGTTTCTTCTCCAACTTATACCAAAAGAATTCAAACAGAATTTCCAAGAAGTGACTTAAGATTTCATGGAATGAACCATTTTGCCATCACTATCAGGAATCTGGTCAAGTATAGGGTGTGTCATGTGTCACCTATGAGGTCTAGTATCAAACAGAAGTTCATTCAAGGAATGGATTTCAGCTGAGCCCAGAGGTTAAAAATGCAATCGTTATGTTCTTCCAGTTCACCTCCCCATCAAGTAATATGGGAGCTCGGAACATACCTCCAATCCCTGTTCCCTGTGCTGGGTAACCCAAAATGTTACTGTATTCCGTATCTCTGTGCCCAAAATCATTACGGTCCCTTTAAGGCCCATTGGCTGGAAGAGGAGCTGTGGGGCCAGTGGGGTGGAGGCATTCAGGAGAAGGCCTCTTACCTCTTGGTTTTTGGTCACTGCCTTTCATTCTTGCAGAGAGAGAGCTGAGGCAGAGCGGGCTCCCCTTGGTTTTCTTTTTATCCTGAGGGGCTTGTTTTGGGAAACTCTCCAAGTGGCAACTCGAGAAGCTGCATTTCTCAATGAAGGTTAGGATTTTTCTTATTTTTTCTTTCTCTCAGGGAAATTTATCCCATCTGTTGCCTAAGAGATGATAACAACTGATACTTAAGCGACAAAAGAAGGGCCAAGGTGGCGGGAAGGCGTGCAGCTGGCTGCAGCCTCTCAGTTGGGAGGCTTTCTCTTGGGAAGGGCAGAGATACGGGCGAGATTTCGGCTGGGGGGTGAGGGAGTGCAGGGGGCTGGGCTCAGCTCCTCACTCTCTCTCTCGGGAGTGGAGACAGGTGGGGATTGGTGCCAGACCGTTCCTGCCCAGAGGTTCGCTGCCACTGCAGAGCTTTTGTCCTCCCACTGCTTCTCCTACTGTGGGTGAGCCTTTGCTCTTAGGAGCAGCTGTTGAACTGGGACCTTTTTCCAAGGCCCGATCTCACCGGGAAGGGGACCCCGACCCCTCTCCCTTCCTGGAGGGCACATCTCCCTGCTGTGTGCAGCAGCTGTTTGTGGGAGCCTGGCTGCTGCTGCCCAGCCCCACTGTCTTCTGCTGCTGCTTCGAGTTTCTCGCTACACTTTGACCCGATACCCCGTTTCTGCCTGACCTCCCCATGGCTCCCGCTATGGCTGCGTAGTTGCTGCTACATTTTTGTTTGCCACCCCAAGTGTGCCCACCTCTGCCGTTCCAGCGCTGCTCCGAGGTTCCTGCCACAGCCATTTCGCCATCCTGAGGGGCACCGGGACCGGCTGCCCCAGGGGGTTTGGAGAGGAAGCCTCTTTTCCCTCTCTCCCGCCAGCTGTGCCCGCCATTTCCCCGTGAGGGAGCGAGGCGGCCGAGCCGGCGCCACAGCGCCCCCTGCAGGAGCGGGGGAATCACCGCACTGCCCTGCCCGGCCGGGAGCCAGCAGCGCCCCCGCTGGCCGGGAGCGGAACTGCACCGGGGAAAGGGCCTGGCAGCCGAGAGAGGCGGCACCGGCTCTGCTTCTCTCTGGGGTTGCTGCCCGTGTTGTTTGTTTGCCTTGAGATATATATTTTTTTTTTTTTCCAGTAGAGAACTTTTCCCATATCTCTGCCTGAAAGCCATGTAATTTCAAAATTATAATAATTTGGAGGGTAGGGGATCACATTTTCCATTCCAAGGGAGGTTCCTGCCTTCCTTGGCAGGCAACGGTCTTTCAGACCCAGAGAGCTGCAAGAAATGCTTTAATATTCTCTCTTTCAGAGGCAGAATCATAGAATTACAGAACATGCTGAGTTGGAAGGGACTCATCAGGATCATTGAGTCCTACTCCTGACCCTGCACAGGACACCCCAAGAGTCACACCGTGTGTCTGAGAGTGTTGTCCAAAGCCTTCTTAAAATCTGATAGTCTCGGTGCAGTGACCACTTCCTAGGGAGGCTCTTCCAGTGCCCAACCACCCTCTGGGTGAAGAACATTTTCCTGATATCCAACCTAAACCTTCCTTGACTCAGCTTCATGCCATTTCCATAAGTCCTGTCACTGGTCACCAGAGAGAAGAGATCAGCGCCTGCCCCTCTGCTTCCCCTCAGGAAGAAGTTGCAGACTGTGATGAAGTCTGACCTCAGTCTCGCCTTCTCCAGGCTGAACAGACCAAGTGACCTCAACTGCTCCTCAAAAAGCTTCACTGATTGGTTACAGCCACCTACCATGGTATTAATGACATATAGCTGCCTTCAGAGGTGACTCTTACTGACAAGCATGAGATTTAAGCATTCAGGACTGTCTTCCCAAACATATTTTGTGACACAGCTTCACTTTGAAAATGCCTGGCTTATGACCGCTAGCTCATATCACTGCAGCATCCTCTACTTCAGGCCACTGCTGAATAATATTCACACATTCAGTCGTAAGTTTCCTGTTGAAAAAACTGCTGGGGTTGTTTCATGCTTGCCACAGTCTCCAACCTGTGCTCTTTTAAAAATAACCCTAGTAAACCACAGAGGACTAAAATATGTAACTCACTGAATCCTGCCTTCTACACATTGCTTTAGATTACCACAGTTACAGATACTAACCACCTCATGTCATAACTTTAAAAGAAAAGCATGTTTAAAGTATTTCTTTCCCCATTGGGAGGTAAAAATAACAACAGACATTCTCTTGTCCTTTAACTTAAGCAACAATTCTTTCATCCTCTCTTGCCTCAGCTTCTGCTCTTTTTTGCTCAAGTTTTCCAGTTTTGCTGACAAATATGAAATGATAAGGGCAAGATTCTTATTTAAAATACAGACAAAGATGCAAGAAACCTGCAGCCACACTTTAGTAACAGAAAATCTGTCCACAAAATTAAATTAAAAGTAGAGAAGCAAATAACAAACATCAGAACAGGTGACCCCAGCTTAGTACGAGAAAAGGGGCAACACACTTAATTCTTCCCTTCCCAAACACCCCGTCAAGCTAAATAAGCAATCCACACTAGGTGGAGTGTGTCAGGTAGGCATGTCAGGTGTTTTGCATCTAAACCAGGAAAAAACTCTTAACTGCAGCAATTAAGCTTTTCTTAAGGCACAGCGTAAAAAAAGCTTTCTCTGTAGGATATCTTTAAGAGAGGCAGTAGCCTATTCAACTAGGAATTCTTTATACAGTTGTGTAGGAGTAGTAGACAAAAGGATTTGTTTGTTGTTATTAATTCTTTGGTTGTTCGCACAGCCCTAAGACTTTTTTCTCAGTTATTCAGAACTTGGAAATTTATGTGCAAATACCACATAAACACATAGCATTTATTTTAATGTAAGGAAGTTCCAGAGCATATGTTGTTCGTATACCTCACTTAGAAAAAGATCACTCCCCATTTTTTTTATATTACTTTTTCTTTTACTGCAGCAAAATTTAGCATTCTGTGCTACACTCTGCTTGCAGATAGAGCATCCAAGATAAGGTGGAGAGTGACAGAACCCTGGACAGAAGCTATCATAGTTCTCAAAATGTGACCTGCAGATGTCAAAGACAGTAATAATTTTAGGAGTACACTAGCAAAGTACAACATCCTTTGCTTGAAGAATTCTACAATTACACATTTCTAAAAGCAATCCTATTTATTTAAGCAGAAGTGTAATGAAGTTTAAAATGTGTTTTCTGGTTCAAAAGTAAAATTTTAGTGCTATGTTAGTGTGTATAAATTAAGTATTGTTACTCATAAGCAGAGTTAGTTTTTTTTTCTTTGTGCTAGATATTATAATATCAAAACAACATTAAACAGTGGACAAACACAACAAATTCCAGTATTTTGGGACAGTACAGCATAGAGGTCTATATTCTCAACTAGAATTACTTCTTTTTAGCCATTCAGTTCTCATCCAAGTATTCAGATGTTCAGAACTGAAAAAGTACTTAAAAGCCAGCTATTTTGTCATAGTTCAAAATCCACTGTTACTGTTCAGGTCTTGCTGATGTTTTTGACACTGAAGACAGCTGCTAATGGGAAAACATATGCTATTTATAAATTATGCTTCACTGCATAATTCAAATGCTCACTGCTTTTGCTATAAACAAATGAAACTCTTTCATATTTAAACAGCAGCTTAATTTCACCTGCTTAATATGGAATGGTGCATAAGAAAGTAGAAACAGTCAGGATAAGTGTGTATGGTATTATTCTAGTCACAACCATTTTATTCCATTTAGTACTGTTCCTTATCTACACACAAATGTATTAAACATTTAATGTTCTTACAGAGATGGATGGGTTTGAACTACTTTCACATTAAAATTTTCAATAGACTGAAGAGCTGCACTAGTACTTCTCCCTGCGTCTGTAGGAGCAGTGGAAGGGTTTTGTATTTTTAAGAAAAATGGGAAATAATCACACAGCCACCACAAAGGAAGCACTACCTGGCTTGTTCTCAACACAAAACAGTTGTAGGTCTGTGAGAACAGCAGCAACCAGGTACTTTAATGAAAATCCTCTGGTTCCTAAGCCAACCACGCTTACCTTTGGAGGTGACTAAAATTCACACCTTATTGACTAGCCCTTACTTCTTTCTTTGAGGGTTTCAAGAAAAGTTTTAAAACATCTTGTCTTTCTGCTAGGCTTTGCCTTGCCAGGGGGCCCAAAACCAGCCCTGCACTCCCCCAGTGCCTCAGCATGTTTTCCTCATGGGCAGCACTCAGCCCAAAGGAGACAGATCACTGACTGAAACCATGGAGCCATGGTCCCCTCAGCATCCTGACGGGCAGCCCAGCAGGCCTGGGCACCATGGTCCCTCCACATTGTGGCAGCTCTGCACACCTGGGAGCAATGGATCCCTCCACACCCTGGTGGACAGCCCAGCAGGCCCCTTTCAAGAGATGCTGAGTCATATTTTAGCAAATAAAAGTGTGCTTCAAAAGACCTTTAGGTTTTATATAGTCATGATGGTATCAGTCAGCATCCACTACCTCTCCAATATAATTTTTAAAGTAATATAATGAGGGTTTTTTCCCATCAGTCTGACTGCCATGTGTCAGGCTGCGAAGGCACTCTTGCCACATGCTTGGCACTGTTTTTCTGGTATCAGCCTCTCAGCTGTGACGTCTCCCGTCACCAAAGACAGAAAACATCTCTTCCAGGGGAGCAGATGTGGTGGAGATGGATGTGATCAACAAAGCAGCAACATAAATGGTCACCTGAGAAGCAGGGGATGCTCATCCCCTTTCTTGCTCGCCTTTCCCTAAAGAGCCCATTACTTCATTCTCAGGTTCTAGAGGGCACATCCCTCTTTCCTCAGAGGATAGTTTGATTTAGTGTTGCGCTGAAACCAGGGGCAAAATTTACATGAATGCAAGGAAAGATGATCTGTGGACTGACTTTGCTGTCTGGCTTAAATCTCCAGGTCTAGGTGAACCCTTTCAAACTCACAAAGAGTTTCCAGCATTGGGATATGCAGAAGGATTAGGCGCTCAATTAGCACTTTAATCCTGATACAGCAAAGTATTTAACATGGGTTAATCTTTAAACACATGAAGACTTACAGTAGCTTACTCAGACCTACTAAAGTGAAATAAGCTAATGACATACTTCACCATCCTGCATTACCCAGAGCTGAACTCCTCTGGTCCTGGTGAGATCAGGCTTCACATCCTTGTCTCCGTGAGGCTTTCAGACCTTTGTAAATGGAAGAATTTGCAGTTTGCACTGCTGCTGTGCTATCTGTGACAAAATACTGAATCCCACAAGAGCAGCAAATCTCATGGTTTGTTTACAAATTAGGAAATACCAGACTGTAATGTTCACACAGTGCATAGGTTTAACTCAGGATAAGATGACTGCTAAACTATATTCTGTGTAAAAACAAATTATAATACGTGTTCAGGTAAAAGCCTACAGACCCACCCTAACCCAGTTGAACTATTCCAATTGTCTTGGCCTAGAAGAAAACAAGGAAGGTCTTTGATATTTAATAGCGATTAACTAATATTTGCTCAATGAGGATTTGCTCTCAGGTCAAAATCTTTACTTTCTTTGGATGAAATTCATTGTTGCTGCAGCAGGAACCTGCCTCCTGTGCATCCACATAAGAACATGGATGAAAATTTCTCAGGAGAAGACATTTCTGTAGAACACAGAGATGTGTTACAATAAACAAATTTCAAGGTTTTAGTTATGTCATGAAATGAAGCTGTTTTGGGGTAAACATATTTCCTATTAGAATCAAAAGAAGAATACCTTTAATTTCAGAAGCCCCTGGATTTGATCCTAGAGGAGTCAAATATATATTTGCTAATAAAAGTGCAGTTAAATTAATTTAATTACATATAATTGATCATATAATGACTTAAATCAATGCTGCTGTTTTTTCTTTTTTTCCTCCAACCAAAAATACAATGATATCACCCTGAGTTGAAATACCACCTCTGCAGAGTTTCTGTAATGTAATTTCTGATTCAGTGCTGCTTCTACTACCATAATAACTAAACCAGAGAGAACCACTATGTTATAAGGTCAGCTCCTAGTGCCACGACTTTCTCTAAAGCCTAAGGCTAACATTTTAAAAATTTAAGAACTTGAGAAGAACTTAAAGTCCTAAATTTAAGAATTTAAGGACCTAAAGTGAGAGCTGGGGAAAATTTATTAGTGTTCCCAAGGGTCAAAGCATGCCAGGCAGATTTTACTAATGTTAAAGTAAATGGAGAAAAATTTAATGGTGCAAAAGAAGCTTCTCAAGACCAATTAGGGTATTATTATCAATTCATGCCAAGTCGGCAGGATTTGCAGCATAGACGATGTGAAGCTCTGCCATCTCTCGGAGTTCGGACACATTCTTGTCCAAAAGGAGCATCTCTAGTCATAAATTCGTTGCTGAAGATGTGGGAAAAGGATGACATATCACAGAATCACTGAATCACAAAATACGCTGAGTTGGAAGGGACCCACAAGGATTATTGATTACAACTCCTGGCCTTGCACAGGATGCCCCAAGAGTCACACCATGTGCCTGAGAGTATCATCTAAACACTTGAGCTCTGTCAGGTTCGGTGCTGTGACCACTTCACTGAGACCTTTCCAGTGCCCAACGCCCCTCTGGTGAAGAACATTTTTCTAATATCCAACCTAAACCACTCCTGACACAACTTCAGGCCATTCCCATGGGTCCTATCATTAGTCATCAGAGAGAAAAGATCAGTGCCTGCCCCTCCTCTTCCTCTCACAAGGAAGTTGTTGTAGACTATGATGAAGTCTGACCTCACTCTCTTCTTCTCCAGCTGAACAGGCTGAGTGACCTGAGCCACTCCTCAAACGGCTTCCCCTCTAGGCCTTTCACCATCTTTATTTCCCTCCTTTGGACTCTCTCTCATAGTTTAACATCTTTCTTATATTGTGGTGCCCAAACCTGCCCCCAGCACTCAAGATGAGGCCACCACAGCTCAGAGCAGAGCAGGACAATCCCCATCCCTTGCCTGATGCCCCCCTAGACATGGTTGGCCCTCCTGGCTGTGAGGGCATATATGCAGACTTCCCACATATTAGAGCTATGATTAGGCTTTCCTTTGTTGTCTTTATACAGATGATGAGAAACTAGTGACCCTTGACATGGTGCAGGGGACCAGATGCATGAAGGGAATTAAAGAGATCTGATATTCAAGAGAAGTATGAACTCCTTTCCTGAAAAAAAACCAGGATGTCCTGGCGCCTGTACAGTTACCGGTTTTAGTTTAAGACAGATTAAAGCAAGTGTATTTTACCAGCAGTACCAGAGTAGTGCATGTCTGGATATTGCTGTTGTAGGAGAATGCAGAGACAATGTCAGGGAATTGGAAAAGGAATTAAACAATTTCTTGGGTAACATGCTTCAAAATGGATGTTAAAAAAATCTGGATTAGGATGTTTGAGTGAATGTACCTAATGTAAGAATTGTGACTGTTGTGAAACATAAAAAGACCCAGCTGGCACACTAAATCACTTCTGTCTAGGCGGAATCTGCTGGACACTTAGTACTGGACTAGATGGACCATGTGTAGAACCATTTGGGTTTTGTTTGCTTGTTTTTGTGGTTTTGTGGGGTTTTTGTTTTGTTTTGTTTTTATAGATAGTGAGATGGAGAATAATCACCTCAAATAATAGTTTAATAACATAACATCAGGTTTCTAGGGTTCATTTTTGATAGTGACTCAAAAATATGCAATTTACAGAAACTGTATGTATTTTAAAACAACTATGATTGTCAAACCCAAATCATTAATTATTGTGAAAATTCCAGAATAGATATCTAGGCTACATAAAACATAACAACCATATTAAAATAAGCAGGGGTTTGATAATGTATTATCTTATCTTATTGACCTTGAAAATTGAAAATTGACCATGACATCAAAGTTTGAAGTAATTGCTTTAGAATGCCTGCTCCTCATGACACTGCTCTTCATATTTTCTACTCATAATAATGATTTATATTCATCCTCCTTTTATTTTTCTGTCCTTCTTTCCTTGAAATAACAAATATGATAAAATAACAAAAGAAATTGAGACTGCGTATATATTCTCCTAGGCTGTGTGGTAATTTCACAGTGAAACTGATACCAACATTTATGTACTCTGCAGCATGAAAGAGCAGACAGCAATTTTGTATCCAGCCAAACCTTATGTATTTCTCATTCAAGAAGAGATTCTCTTCCATTCAGTTACCTTGAACTGCAGCATTCTCTTCCTTTTATTTTAGGAACAAATTCTGGTTTTCATAAGCAAGTTGTAATTCTTACTACAAAAACAACCAGGCACGCAATCCACCTCATACTGAGGTCCAATGATACAAACTGTAGTGATTTTGGCATGAATTATATTTCTATTACTTCATTAAGAATGAGGTAAATAGATAATGAACATTGTGTTTTATTATGGGTGATTAGCTTTTGAGTTGGCAGAGCAAATTCAGGTGCCCATGTTATAAGAAAGGGAATAATTTCTTCAACAGTTGCCATCCATTTTTGTGTTAAAGAAAGGATGTGTTGTTCTTTCTGCCTACTTTGCACCACTCAAACAACACAAAATTAATGAATTTTGACCATAGAGGACTATGCCAAAAAAACTGAACTGATGCAGGAGGTATCGCGTCTACAGATTTCCTTAATGAGAATATTTGTCAGAGAAACAGGCCAGGTGTTTCACTATATAGAACACATGTTTTTACCTATTAAAAATAATTGGTATATATGTTTTATGAGCTCCTATGGCAGATTGCTTTGTCACAGGGAAGTCGCAGGGAAGTGCTTGTTCTAGTGTTAGATATCAGATCTGGTTATAGATAAGATACTTACATTTTTAATTTTAACATTAAAATTTTATTTTACTTAACATGAAAAACAAAATACCACTTTAAATACACAGGGGTTTTTTTGTTTTAGCCTAATGTATCATCTTTGGAAGTTAGAGGCAAAGTGTCAGAGATACTCATTTACAGCAATTAAATTGTCTACGCACTCAGAGTGATGAGTAGACTGACTATGCATTCTACCAATATTTCTGTTCTTTGTCTAAATCTGCTAGGAATCCTCTACATTTATCACAGGAAATAATTAGTACAATAAAAATTAAATCACTGTATGATTAGAAAATTACCCAGTTGTTGTAATGAAGGTTGAAGGGCCGGAGAGAAGAAGGAGAAACCACTTGCTCTCGTTGGGGGGTTGCCTCTGAGAGGTAAAATATCTCCTGGATTCAGGGTGTAAGGGAAAACCTCTCCCCATCTGGCAGTGTGGCTGGTCCCTCACTCCTCCCCTCCCTTCTCCCAGTTGGTGGTTGTTCTATCCCCACGCCTCCGCTCCCACCTCTACCCTCAGATCATTGGCTCTGTATCCCTATATAAGTCTGGCCACGAGGTCCCTCATTCTCTTCTTCCCTGGATACCTTCATGTGTGTAATCAACCCCATATGGAATTCTGCACGAGGAGCCCTCCTGCCTCCTTCTCTCTGGTAACACGAGAGCCATCCGGCTCCGTGTGAGTGCTGCTGTGCCTCCATCAGCACTGGGGTGGATGTCTGCCTGCTGGAGTGCTGTACTGCAGCACTGGAGTGACCCCTGCCAGGGACACTTTCTGGATAACGCGGCGACTTCCACCGACAGAGCAGCGCGTAACTCACAGCATTACCCAGTATTATCTGATTAAGTGGCATAGCGTAGATTAAGATTAAGCTGTTACTAGTGGGTATTGGTGACAAAGGTGGCTGCAGAACTCTTTATTTAGCATTAAAGCAGTTTTACTAAGTGCAGACAATAATTCTTACCGCTTTTGGCGTGAAGTGAGACCTGTCATTTCACCAGAATGGAAAAGAACCATCACCGTAGGGATGCAGGTATGATCTCTGCTGCTGTAAAAGAGTGTTACAAATGCACAATTCTCAGCTACTGTGTCCTAATTCTACTGACTCTGCACTAAGCTTTCCAGTCCAAAGTGGAAAAGTAGTCTTACGAGGTCAGTGGGAGCTTTACTATAGACTTCAGGAAGAGCAGTATTTTAATCAGCTTATAATGTATTATGAAAATTTGCTCTAGGTAATATAGTGTTTCGTAAAATAACCAGCTATGCATAATACATTTTAGAATGTCTATATGCAAACTAAGATTATTTTGAGTGTTGTTAATGTAAATATCACCATGCTCTGGTGCTAAGGGTCTCTTAAATGTGCTCAGGTCTCCAAATGCACTGATATCTCTAGTTTCTTCTTGAAGAACACTTTAGTGGGTACATGATAAAAACTACTGGTCAGAAATTATTGGGAAACAAATAGAGAAATACACAGAATTAGAAAACTATAAATGTGATTTTCAAATGCTCTGGCAGTCAGCAAATGACTGATGACGGAGGAAATTATATAAGAGATTAAGTATTCCTTTAGAACAATATTAAAAAAAAATTTTAAAAGAACTCACAGAATAAAAATCAATGCATGTAAGGAAAAAGACATATATTTTCTTAACTCTTGAATTGTCTTTCTTATACTGAAACTAGTACATAACTGTTGTGATTGTATCCATACAGGGGTTCACCATTTTTTCAGTATAAGCTTATGGAAAAAGTTGAAAAGAGCTACATAAATTACTATCCATCAGGACATGAAGTGAAAGATTGAAGAAATATGTTTACATAAGAAAAGAAATAATCATAGTTTTTCACAGATGTTGATAGTTAACTATTTGGAGTAGAGACTCCAGGCCCTGAAAATATTTATTTAAAATGATAAAGATATGTACTCTGAAGCAACATTTGATATAAATGCTGAACTAATTCAGTTAAAAAATTAAGTGCAACTTTTTTTTATGAGGGATATTAAATTTTGAAATAATTTGCCTTGTTTTCTTATAACTGCATTATAAAACTAAGTTTTAAAATTAAGTATTCTGATTTTACCAAAATTATAGAAAAATGACAAGGTGTTGGGGTTTAGGATTTTTCCTGTTGTTTCTTTCTCTCAGGGAATTTTCTCCCATATGTTTCTAAGAGACAATAGCCACCAGTACTTACGAGAGACAGACGAAGTTGCCGTGGCTCAGGGAAAGGGTGCAGCTGGCTTCTGTCTTTTCCTAGGGGGTTTTGTTTTTGAGGGGCAGAGATACCACGAGATTTGGGCTGTGGGAAGGGGCTGCGTGCAGCTCCTCGCTCTCTCTCGCTCATCAGCATTGGAGGGGAGATAGGCTGCGGTTGCTGTGGGGAGAATTCACCACCACTTCTCCCGCCAAGTTCCATCTCCTGCTGTCTTCTACTCCGGTGAGTGAAACTCTGCTTGTAAGAGCGGCCGTTGCACTGGGATCTTTTTAACACCTGACCTCACCAAAAACACAGCCCTCACCATCTGCTCGGGTGCCTCAGGGGAAACGGCGGGACCCTTCCCACTCTGAGGGAGCCTCTCTCTGCCATGTACGAGAGCTGGGCTGCTGCTGCCCAGCCCCGCCGTTTCTTTGCCACTGCACCGCGTTTTTTACTACACTGTAGCCCTGCACCCAGTGCCTGCCGGGACACCCAGGGACTCCAGCTACAGCTGATGAGTTTCTGATACTCCAGGATTTGGTTTTCCCTGCCACACCAGCTTGCTGCTTCCAAAGTTCCCGCTACAGCTCCTTTCACCATCCAGAGGGGCACCAGGCCCACCAGCCTGCTGTGAATTTGTAGAGGAAGCCCCTTTTCCCTCTCTCCCGCCAGCTGTGCCCGCCATTTCCCCGTGAGGGAGCGAGGCGGCCGAGCCGGCGCCACAGCGCCCCCTGCAGGAGCGGGGGAATCACCGCACTGCCCTGCCCGGCCGGGAGCCAGCAGCGCCCCCGCTGGCCGGGAGCGGAACTGCACCGGGGAAAGGGCCTGGTTTTGTTTGTGTTGTTATACATACTAATAAAGAACTGTCATCCCTTTTCCTACATCTTTGCCTGAAAGCCCCTTGATTTCAAATTTATAATGACTTGGAGGGAAGGGGATCATATTCTCTGTTCTAAGGGAGGTTCTCGCCTTCCTTGGCAGACACCTGTCTTTTAAACCAAGGCACAAGGTTAAAGGAAGGCAGAATTTGGGCAATGATTTTTGTTAAATGACATCTTAAAACCAGTAACTTTTTTTTCCCCTAAGAATCAGTATCCGAATCGGATTTTTTAGCAAAACTGGAGGAAAAAAAAATCTATTCCAATTATTTCTGTCATTACTTTGAATAAAATTTTAGCATGCTTCTTTTCATAATTCTGAGCCAAATCCAAGCATGAATTACTCTGCTGCCTCAGAAAAGAATTCGTCCCAGTAGAAGAAAATAAATTTTCCCTAAAGGTAGATAGAGTAGGTAGAGGTAGGCAGAGATAGGTAAAAAGGGAGGTTCTTGTATTTTGTAGACGGAGCAAGTAAAATAAATAAAGATTTGTCTTAGAATATATAGTTGCTTTGTAGGAGCTGGCTATTGGTGAGTCCTATAATTTGGATGACATCCATTTGATGCTTCAAGAACTGTTGTGAGAGAGACAGCTGAACCAAAGACTATTCTTGGTGCCACTGAACATTGTGTTCTTTCATTGTTTTTATTTGCTGGAAACTGAAACCAAAGATTTAATTGTCATGTCAACTTTCAACATGATGCATTTCTCTTTATTTGTCTAGATTGTAATCTAGGTAAATAAATCTAGTAGATAAATGATGTTGAATTATGGTATTAGTGATCTCAGAGGGTCATAATCAGTGGCACAAGGTCTAGTTGGAGGCCTGTCCAATAGTGGTGTCCTCAAGCTTCAATATGGGACCCAGTATTATTTAACTTATTTATCAATTGCTTGGACAAAGCAGTAGATGCCTACTCAACAAGTTTGATGATGACACAAAGCTGGGAAGAGTAGCCAATACCCCAGAGAGCTGTGTAGCCCTTCAGAGGGACCTTGACAGGCTGGAGAGATGGGCAGAGAAGACCTTTATAAAGTTCAACAAAGGGAAATGCAGGGTCCTGCACTTCAGTATAGGCTGAGGGCTGACCTGCTAGAAAGCAGCTCTGTGGATAAGGACCTGAGGATCCTGATGGACAACAAGCTGTCCATGAGCCAGGAGTATGCCCTGTGGCCAAGAACGCCAGTGGTATCCTGGGGTGCATTTGGAAGTGCATTGCCAGTAGGTCAAGGGAGGTAATTGTGTTCTTCTACTCAGCTCTGGCACATCTGGAGTTTTGTGCCCAGTTCTGGGCTTCTCAGATCAAGAAAGACGTGGAGCTCCTGGGGTTGGTCCAGTGCAAGGCTACAAAGATGATTAAGGGACTGGAGAATCTGGAGATATGCTGAGAGAGTTTGGCCTATGAACCCTTGAGAAGAGATGATTGAGAGGGGTTAGAAAGATGAAGCTTTGAGTAATGACTCCAAGATGTGGTCATTAGTATTCCAGGTTAATTACAGATGAACCTGAAGTGTTCAAATTAAATCTTGACTTTTGCGTCCATAAAAATGTGCTGTTAACTTGGAAGCAGTTAAATTTGACTACTACATGAGGGTTCAAAACTAATATTAAAAATTAATGTCTTCCTCAGGCTACTGTATTTATTCAGCTCATTGCAATTCAATGTCATAAGCCTTTCTTAGCTCCAGCAAAAAAAACTCCCACTCCAACAACTTGTTAAAAGTGGTTATTAAAGGCAAAGAAAAAAAAAAGGGGTAGGAATTCTATTCACTTGCACTTCTTCCCAAACTTACTGGATGCAGTGATGGAAGATCAATAGTTATGTTTCTGGAGAGAATTTTATTAAGCCTTTTCCACAGTTACATTGGAAGGGTGCCAGTTCAATATTAATCCTCTACATCTGTCTTCTTAATGTAATCATCCCAAATGTTAATGAATGTGCAGAGCATACCACAGACATTTCTGAGCATCTATGATTTAGACCTAAGAGAGTATTTGCAGGCCTCCTAGTCTACAGAATTTATCATTTGGGTCCAATGTTCACATCCTGACAAAGGAGAAAGCAAGAGACGTAGATTTGGGACACTACTTATTTCATCACCACTCCATCCCCCTCAGTCCCCTACCAATTTACCTCCAGAAACAGCCAGCAACAGAGGAAATGTTTAAGTGGTTTTTAAACTTCTTAAGCCAACAAGACAAAAATACCACGATTCACAAAGCTCTATTAATGACATTCCTTTTCCTCTGCTCTCTGGTGGATTCTCATTAAAACTGCATAGACAGCTCAAGCTGCCCCTAGTTTAAAGAGCATGAATTTCTATCCACAAAAAGTGGACAGTTTTTAAACTTGTTCCTTAAGAAAATAGTCTTTCATCTCTAGAAGCAGGATACTGGTGCAAAATTCTTAAATATATTTTAAGTAATAAAAAAGCTGAAAATATCCATACATTACTAACATGCTTTTCTGTCTTCTATACCTTTTTGAAGTTGTCAAATTGTCATTTACCTTGTAAAGTTGTATTCTTAATTTAATTACATAAATGAAAAGTGAAGAAGATAATCAGCCATAAGTCAGTATAAAAGAACAATATGTTATACATTTTACAGTTATAGATTCATTAGATTCTTAGCCTTACTATATAAGCTGCATTTAAAAGAAAATGTTATACATTTTTGAAGAACTAAAGTGCTTGAGAGCAACAATTTACTTAAAATTTTCTGTTTATAAAGTTTTCTTTGTTCTATTAATGGATATTTGCTTTTCCCATTATACAGAAGACTACAACTATGTTTTATAGGTCTCTGTAGCATTTTCTGTGTTGTTCTGGAATCAAAATGAAGTCAATATTGTAGAAACAAAAAAGTCTTGTGTCTTTACAGGACTGATCCCTAACTTCTATAACCCCGGGGTCAAAAAAAGGTAAAAGAATCTAAATGGCTTGACCTAAACCTTGCCCCTAGAATTAGTTCTGCTGTCCAAGATATAAAAATCTGGTGAACAGCACTGATTTTATCCAATGGACAAGACTAGTTCCTTTCAGAACCACTAAGACCCTTGATATTTTAAAAAAATACACAAACTCTGTACAAACTCTACATTTATGATGAGAAGTTATGAGAGGTTCTTGTTCACAATACTTTCAAAAAGTGAAAGAGGTAGGAAAAAACATTTTAAATATAGACAGAAAGCAATTTTGAAAACAGTGTGCCTAGGGACTGTCCTTCCCGTTGAGGTCTCTGAGCAGACACAGCAGCTCCCAGATGTTTTGTCATGTCATCATGCATATCACGTCTCTCACAACATCTGTGGTAGCTATGTAGCTGATAGAACTAACAAGAATGTGCAGCTAAATTCCTATCATGTACAATGGTGTTGTGGTTTGACACTGGCCCACTGCCAGGCACCCATGAGAGTCATGCACTCACCCTCCCCTGCAACAGCTGGGCAGAGGAGAGAAAAAAAATAATAACAAAGGGTTCATGAGTTGAGATAAGGACCGGGAGGAAAACACTTCAAGGACAAAACAGGCTCAACTTAAAGTTGCAAAGTGAATTTATTATGAACAGAATCAGAGGAGGATAATGAGAAGTAAACGAAGCCCTTAAAATACCTTTTACCCCCATGCCTCTCCCTCCTTCCCACCGACAGCACAGGGGACAGGGCACGGGGGTTTGGTCAGTTCATCACCCCAGGTTTTCTTCCACTGCTCTGGGAGAGGAGTCCTTCCCTGAGAGACCGTGGGGTCCCTCCCAGGGCAGACAGTTCTGCGTGAACTTCTCCCGCGTGGCTCCAATCTCACGAGCAGCAGCCCCCCCAAAACTGCAGTGCCGTGGGTCTCTCTTCCACGGGGTGCGGTCCTGCAGGGCCAGGCTGCTCCAGCCTGGGAGCGGGGCCCTCCCTGCACCGGGTCTGCCCCGGATCAGCCTCCTCAGGGACCCGCCTGCTCCGGCACGGGCACCTCCCGGGGCTGCGGGGGGATCTCTGCATCCCCCGTGGGTCCCCGGGGCTGCGGGGGGATCTCTGCATCCCCCGTGGGTCCCC